>CM067172.1:77567884-77570384 GCA_034093135.1 Erigeron breviscapus | reverse complement strand
AAGATTGATATACTTATATATATTTTTATGGCAATATTTCTGGAATTTTTCATGAAAAGAAAGTTTTTATATTGTTAGATGATAGATTGATAAAGATTTGTTGTTAAAATGATGAGATGAGTGCATGCATGCTAGATTTAAGAAGGTTGGATCTTTTGTTGGAATATGAGATGGATATAGACTTGTTCTAAGCAGGGGCGGAGCTAGTGGGGGGACTAGCGGGTGCTTGGTCCCCCCCAACGAGTCATATTATTCTTTACAAGTTTAGTCTATGGCAGCCAGTTGCAACATGTATAAAAAGAATAAGATGAATTTTTACAGCTTTAATTTAGTGTTGCAGGTTTGTTTGGTGAAGACGAAGACTTCATTTTATAGATCTGGGTTTCAAGTTATAGTTTAATTATTTATAGCCCCTGAAGTATTGAGAGTATTACACATTGGTTTTGACATATATATAATTGGTTTTAAGATTTCCAGTTTAGCCCCTAAAATTTTAAGTTATTTATATTTTGGTTACAAAGTCCCACAAAATTGTCTTGAAGTTATGAACTTTCGCTAAATTGCTAATTATTGTACTCTAATTTTTTTTTGAACGTTCGTTTTTTGGTCAGAGCATGTTCACCCCATATGTGGTCTCTACACCCACCGGGCAGGATGCCATCGCGGTAGTTCACAGGGAAAACCCCCGGATAGATCGCCAAACAGCACGACATCTACGGCATTGAATGCCATTTGGGGTAAAACCTGCGCCCCCTTGGATTCGAACCCTAGTTGCCCAAAGAACAAGTCTTCATTGGAGGTCTGGGATGCCACTCGACTATGTCATGGAATTTAATTACGAGTATTAAATAGCTGGCATATTTAAAAGTTCTTTTATTGTTTGTCAAAAGATGTTAAGCAAGAATATTTTGTAAGTATTTATAAAGTATTTTTGGAGATGTGACGTAACAACTAAAAATAATACTTGATGTATTAGTATATATTTTATGGATTTTCTTTTAATATAAAGAAAAATCAAAATGTGTCTACTTATTCATAAAATTAACTCTCAGTTATTGTGATATTAGCAGTTAAAAAGGTGTGTTGATGTTTAGTTTAAGTGACAAAAACGTGTCTATATTGTGCAACCACATAAAAACGTTAAGATATATATGTTGTTACTAGGCCCCCGCTAACCAGGAATCCTGGCTTCGCCCCTGGTTCTAAGTGATAAATATGTTAAACTTGGTCTTAATATTCTGGAAAAATTGATAAAATATCAAAGATATAAAGCTTGGAATAAAACAAGTTGAAATAAGCTAGAAATCATAAACCGAAATCATGCAAAAGTGCATTTTGAGCACACACATGCACCATAATCAAATGACCACCAAAATATCAAAAGGTTACTGTAAACAAATGATATTAAGGGTACAAAGCTCAACTTGGTTGGTCCATGGCAATAATAAGCTCAAAAATTACCTTTTCGGGTCAAATAAGCACTAACCGAAAGCTCTAAATTGCACATATCACACCACCACCACTATCACGACTTGGAATACCAAAATATGATGAACTTTCTGGAAATATTGAAATAAGGATGAAAATCCATTTTGAAACACTTGAATTGCTTAAGAAATGAGGCTAAAATCACCATTTCGGTAAATGATTATTAAGCATAAAGTCCACAAAATAAGCAAGACACAAGAGAGGTTGAAATGATATGAATTTACCATGATAAAAGTTTGCCTAAAAGGCCTGGTATTTTTAGCCAAAAAGCTATGTGGTGGTTTCTAAGGATTTCCATGATTTATTGAATTTAAATGGTAATTAAAAGGTATATAAATAAATAAATAAATTATGTAAATCATGAATTTGGTTAAATCTTCATAACAATGATGAAAATGACTAAAACCTACTGGAGTAAAATTATCAAAAGTCAATAAACAAGTGTTTCATAATTTAAAGGTAAATAAGTAAGTAAAAATCACTAATTAATCACTATTATTAAATTAATAGAAAATTACATAAATAAATGTATAAATCACAATAATATAACTTAAAAAGCATAAAAATCAGTATATGACTCAAATATAATTATTCATAAATTATAAAGACAACTTTGATAATTAAAAGTATTTTTAAGGAATTATTTAATTAATAAATCAATAAAATGAATAAATAATTAATTAAATAATGTTAAATAAAATAAATGTTTATAAATCAGAAAATAATCCTAAATACCAATAATATAAAGTTACTAATGTCAAATATTAAGATTAAGCAAAGCATACAATGGAAACTATGACAATCAAAGCCAAGATACCGAAATTCCAACAAAGTGTAATTATGTATAATGAGAAAATGACCTTCTCCACCAAATAAGCAAGACACAAGAGAGGTTGAAATGATATGAATTTACCATGATAAAAGTTTGCCTAAAAGGCCTGGTATTTTTAGCCAAAAAGCTATGTGGTGGTTTCTAAGGATTTCCATGATTTATTGAATTTAAATGATAATT
>CM067172.1:77530709-77566884 GCA_034093135.1 Erigeron breviscapus | reverse complement strand
GGAATGGAAGGATTCGTAGTATATTGTGATGCGTCTAATAAAGGGCTAGGATGCGTGCTAATGCAAAGGGACAAGGTCATTGTATACGCATCTAGGCAATTGAAGCCGCATGAGAAGAATTATTCGACCCATGATTTGGAACTAGGAGCCGTGGTGTTTGCACTAAAGATATGGTGACATTATCTTTATGGCACCAAGTGTACGATATTTACCGACCACAAGAGTTTGCAACACATCTTTGATCAAAAGATGTTGAATATGAGGCAAAGGAGATGGGTGGAGCTACTCAATGATTATGAGTGCGAGATTAAGTATCACCCCGGAAAGGCAAATGTTGTGGCAGATGCACTTAGTAGGAAGGAAAGAACTAAGCAACCAAGAGCCAGAATCAATCACCTACGAGTGCGAATGTCTCTAAGGGATCGATTCTTAGAAGACCAAGCTAAGGCCTTTGAAAAAGGGAATATTGAGAAAGAAACCTTGAGCGGAATGGAGACAAGGTTTGATAAGGATGATGAAGGCATTTTGTACTTCAAGGGAAGAGCTTGGGTTCCAAAGGTTAATGGGTTGAGAGATGTACTCATGAATGAAGCCCATAATTCAAAATATTCAATTCATCCGGGCGCAGACAAGATGTATCAAGGGTTGAGAAGAGATTTTTGGTGGCCCGGAACGAAAAGAGACGTAGCTCGATATGTGAACCAATGCATGACTTGTGCAATGGTTAAAGCGGGCCATTTAAGGTAATCGCTAGAATAGGCCGCGTAGCCTACAAATTAGGGTTACCCCAAGAATTAGGAGACGTTCATGATACATTCCACGTGTCAAATTTGAAAAAGTGCGTGGCGGATGACTCAAAAGTAGTCCCACTCGAAGAGCTACGAGTGGAGGATAAGCTTCATTTTCGTGAGGAGCCGGTAGAACTTCTAGACCGAGAGGAAAAGCGCCTTAAGAGGAGTAAAATCCCTATAGTTAAAGTTAGATGGGATTCAAAACGCGGACCCGAGTTCACATGGGAGCGCGAAGACTTTATGCGAGAGAAATATCCTCATCTTTTCCCTAAGCAAAATCAAATTCCGGGACGGAATTCTTCTAAGGGGGTAATGATGTAACAACCCTCATTTTTAATATTATATATGTGCTAGTTATGTTGCCTATGATCCCGCAAGCCATAGTTATATTAGTAGCTAGTAGATAATGCCCCTAAATTAGCAATCTCAAGCTATAATTGAGTTCTAAATCAAACTTAATAAATACCATTGAACAAAATTTTTATTGTTGATCAATCAAGTTACATAAATAATTGTACAAGGTTCACAAGTTGTGATAACAACCAAAAATCCTTATAATTATCCAACAATTCAAAAACCAAGCTAATTATAATACATTTGAACACAAATATATAATAACTATCTCAATAATGTATTTATAAATCCTTATGTACATAAAAATGCTTGAATAATAATAAGTGTATATATATGTCTAAATAAGTACAAGTTTGTGACAAGAGTTAAGTAACAAATTAAAAACACAAAAAAATATATATATATATATACATATATACATACGGTTATACATATATAATGGGAACACATATTGTACTTTGAAAGCCTACAAGCTAGTACCTTAAGTACTTATGCATGAACTTGTACGTACATACATCACATACATCACATACATGTACATATAATAACTCACAAAAACCAAATATCCTTTCAATTTTAAACAAAACTTACGGCCACATATATGTGTGGGAAAACATTTGTACCATAAAAGCCTACAAAATTAGTACATTAAGTATAGTACATACACTTTACATACAACATATGCATACATAAAATACAACTAACAAATTTATGTACCCATTTGAATTTGGCCTTCAAATTTACGGCCCCTCCCCCTTCCCAAAACCAATTCCACCAATAGATGATCAACTAACTTACAACCCCCAAGGTACAACATACCCACACATACACTCCATCTTCCTTTACACCATAATCACTCTTACACTTCCCAAAACACACACAACTTTCTTTCTCTCCAAAAACACTTTTCTTTCTTATTTTTCTTTGTAATTTTCGGATCTAAAAAGGCAAGAAAACAAGAACAAAAATCATATTTAATCTATAATAATAATAAGGGTTTATAAAGGATTAAGCAAGGATTACTTTAAGCTAGGTTTAAGGGTTGTTTCAAGCAAGATTCAAGGGTTATTAGGAGCTTTGTGGGTCACGAATTTTCTGCATCTTTTCATCATCAAATCCAAGTTCTTCAAGGGTATAAATCTTCATCTCTTAGTATAATCTATTTTGTTTTAATATATATTCAAGTGTTTTCATCAAAAGTTTATATTTTCTTCTTGTTTCTTTGAAAAACACACTTGATGAGGGCAAAGTTGATAGAGTCTTTCTCCTCATGCTCATGCATGTTGAAATCTTGGAGAAAGATTCAAGGATTCAACAAGTTTAAGACCTAAAAGTGTTGTTATATATTAATAGCTTGTAAAGTGAATTTTTCTTTGAAAGATTGATATACTTATATATATTTTTATGGCAATATTTCTGGAATTTTTCATGAAAAGAAAGTTTTTATATTGTTAGATGATAGATTGATAAAGATTTGTTGTTAAAATGATGAGATGAGTGCATGCATGCTAGATTTAAGAAGGTTGGATCTTTTGTTGGATTATGAGATGGATATAGACTTGTTCTAAGTGATAAATATGTTAAACTTGGTCTTAATATTCTGGAAAATTGATAAAATATCAAAGATATAAAGCTTGGAATAAAACAAGTTGAAATAAGCTAGAAATCATAAACCGAAATCATGCAAAAATGCATTTTGAGCACACACATGCACCATAATCAAATGACCACCAAAATATCAAAAGGTTACTGTAAACAAATGATATTAAGGGTACAAAGCTCAACTTGGTTGGTCCATGGCAATAATAAGCTCAAAAATTACCTTTTTGGGTCAAATAAGCACTAACCGAAAGCTCTAAATTGCACATATCACACCACCACCACTATCACGACTTGGAATACCAAAATATGATGAAATTTCTGGAAATATTGAAATAAGGATGAAAATCCATTTTGAAGCACTTGAATTGCTTAAGAAATGAGGCTAAAATCACCATTTCGGTAAATGATTATTAAGCATAAAGTCCACAAAATAAGCAAGACACAAGAGAGGTTGAAATGATATGAATTTACCATGATAAAAGTTTGCCTAAAAGGCCTGGTATTTTTAGCCAAAAAGCTATGTGGTGGTTTCTAAGGATTTCCATGATTTATTGAATTTAAATGATAATTAAAATATTTATAAATAAATAAATAAATTATGTAAATCAAGATAAATAAATAAATAAATAAATAAATAAATAAATAAATAAATAAATAAATAAATAAATAAATAAATAAATAAATAAATAAATAAATAAATAAATAAATAAATAAATAAATAAATAAATAAATAAATAAATAAATAAATAAATAAATAAATAAATAAATAAATAAATAAATAAATAAATAAATAAATAAATAAATAAATAAATAAATAAATAAATAAATAAATAAATAAATAAATAAATAAATAAATAAATAAATAAATAAATAAATAAATAAATAAATAAATAAATAAATAAATAAATAAATAAATAAATAAATAAATAAATAAATAAATAAATAAATAAATAAATAAATAAATAAATAAATAAATAAATAAATAAATAAATAAATAAATAAATAAATAAATAAATAAATAAATAAATAAATAAATAAATAAATAAATAAATAAATAAATAAATAAATAAATAAATAAATAAATAAATAAATAAATAAATAAATAAATAAATAAATAAATAAATAAATAAATAAATAAATAAATAAATAAATAAATAAATAAATAAATAAATAAATAAATAAATAAATAAATAAATAAATAAATAAATAAATAAATAAATAAATAAATAAATAAATAAATAAATAAATAAATAAATAAATAAATAAATAAATAAATAAATAAATAAATAAATAAATAAATAAATAAATAAATAAATAAATAAATAAATAAATAAATAAATAAATAAATAAATAAATAAATAAATAAATAAATAAATAAATAAATAAATAAATAAATAAATAAATAAATAAATAAATAAATAAATAAATAAATAAATAAATAAATAAATAAATAAATAAATAAATAAATAAATAAATAAATAAATAAATAAATAAATAAATAAATAAATAAATAAATAAATAAATAAATAAATAAATAAATAAATAAATAAATAAATAAATAAATAAATAAATAAATAAATAAATAAATAAATAAATAAATAAATAAATAAATAAATAAATAAATAAATAAATAAATAAATAAATAAATAAATAAATAAATAAATAAATAAATAAATAAATAAATAAATAAATAAATAAATAAATAAATAAATAAATAAATAAATAAATAAATAAATAAATAAATAAATAAATAAATAAATAAATAAATAAATAAATAAATAAATAAATAAATAAATAAATAAATAAATAAATAAATAAATAAATAAATAAATAAATAAATAAATAAATAAATAAATAAATAAATAAATAAATAAATAAATAAATAAATAAATAAATAAATAAATAAATAAATAAATAAATAAATAAATAAATAAATAAATAAATAAATAAATAAATAAATAAATAAATAAATAAATAAATAAATAAATAAATAACTTATTAAATAAATAAATAAATAAATAAATAAATAAATAAATAAATATGATTTATTGAATTTAAATGGTAATTAAAATTATAAATAAATAAATAAATTATGTAAATCATGAATTTGGTTAAATCTTCATAACCAATGATGAAAATGACTAAAACCTACTGGAGTAAAATTATCAAAAGTCAATAAACAAGTGTTTCATAATTTAAAGGTAAATAAGTAAGTAAAAATCACTAATTAATCACTATCATTAAATTAATAGAAAATTACATAAATAAATGTATAAATCACAATAATATAACTTAAAAAGCATAAAAATCAGTATATGACTCAAATATAATTATTCATAAATTATAAAGGCAACTTTGATAATTAAAAGTATTTTTAAGGAATTATTTAATTAATAAATCAATAAAATGAATAAATAATTAATTAAATAATGTTAAATAAAATAAATGTTTATAAATCAGAAAATAATCCTAAATACCAATAATATAAAGTTACTAATGTCAAATATTAAGATTAAGCAAAGCATACAATGGAAACTATGACAATCAAAGCCAAGATACCGAAATTCAACAAAGTGTAATTATGTATAATGAGAAAATGACCTTCTCCCCCAAATATCTTCTAACCAAACATTGTGAGCACTATAATGCACTTGAACTCCATAATTAAACAACAATCAAAGATGGGCAAGTCTACTAATATACATCTCATGATCTAGCTTACTAGTTCATGTCACACGAGCTTACGTCGTGTATACGTTATTACGGTTTAGGCTTGCTTGGGGAACAACAAAACTAGGCGAAGGACTCGTATTTGATCAGCCCTAACCACTCTCAATCAAGTGAGTCATAGCCCCCTTTCAAACCCTTTATTATGTTTTACTTACGGGGTGAAAAGCATGAACAATTAAAATTGATTTCTTTATATGAAATGATACTTTAAAAGAATGATTATGATATGGAAATTATATTGTATGTTTAACGTGTTATATGTTATATGATGAGCTTGAGAACTGTCAAAGTCAAGTCCCCGCTACACTACTATTAACTCATTGAGGCCTGTAGTTAGAGGGTTGCGCAACTAGGATTCGTCCCCTCACTCACTAAGATGGCGACAGGTTGACTGGCCGCCTATGTGGCCGCCTTCAACGGCTGCCGGCCTAGGGGTGCTCTAATCTACTTTATATATTATTGGTAGTCTCCATGGCACGACCCAATTATGGTTAACGCACGTGATTGACAGCATGTGCTATTATTGTTATTTTGATGGGATATTTTATGATGGTTTGGACGTGAAAGGGTCTTAGTAGTGGCTCAAGTTAAACTCATCTAAAAGACTAATGTGAATTTTACTAATGACAACTTTGGGACATACTTTGGTTATTATGGATTGAACGTACGGTTTGGGTATGGATTTTATAACAAAATTCTTGGAAACGCTATGACTTTTATATAATGATTTTGATTGAATATAAATGTGTTGTTAGTATAAACCTATGAACTCACTCAACTCTCGTAGTTGACACTTTATCTTCATGCTTTTCAGGTTTAGGGGAGTAAGATTGTAGCATGACCGCCTCTTTGGATGCTTTACTTGTATTATGCTTAACGGTTTGTAATGCAAACATTTGATCTTTTGTTATGGATTTGGTTATGTAATGGTTTCCGAATGTCAACTTAAACTATGTAATCTTTTGGATTTGAATGACACTTAAGACTTAATGTTGATGTTTTACATTTAAATCTTTTTGTACCATGTCGTTCTGTGACATCTCGTGTTTCCGCCCTAGTCGGGGTGTTACAAAATTAGTTTATGATCCAAATTTGGAGACTTACTAAATTATTTCCACTCTTATCCAATATATGAGGCACTTTTTCACGCTTATTCCGCTTTCCGCTTCCATTATTCTCTTTTAATTCTTTTTACTTTGCTAAACGCAGTCTTAAAGGTTGTAGTTAAAGTGCAATAAATATTTATACACTTACGATAAAATTTAGGAGGTGAGCTTTTAATATAAAATGTACAAGTTTTTTATGCATGTATGTTAAGTTCAATCATAAGGCCTGCATTTAGCATTTTTTTTCTATATAAAAAGAATCTTTGGTCTAATATAAATCTTATATATCAAAATTTTTATTCTTTTAATAAAAGTAGACCTAAAATCTTTGTTTAAAACGGGGAAGGTGTGATATTGCCACAAAAATATGGAGTAAAAAAATAAATGTGGAAGGTGTGAGTTCATGTAAAGAACCTGAATAATATTTTATTAGGCTTATTAGACGAAGGAGATAATATCGTTACATAATTCTTTTTATATACACAAAATAATGAATGAATTTAGAAGAGTTAAAGCTGAAACTAGAAGTTTTCGATCTTAAAAATTCAAATAGTAGTATCACTAAACTTATCCCGTTAAACTAATCCTACAAAATCGATCGTACTAATTCAAAATTTCCAAACATAAACTAGCTTTCTTTTAATCTTTGTCATGTATCATGCACATTATAATTTTAATATTCTAAAATTGACGCTTAATTATTCCAAATAAAATATTACTCGTAAATTTATAATATACTCCACGAGATAATGGTTGGTTTGAATCACATGGCATTTGAGTGAAAATTAAAAAAGATTCGATACCGTTCTACCAATCACGTTTTTGCAATACATGCACACCTGTCATTCAATACCACCCCCACATTTCTATATATACACACACATATATTTGTTTGTATAAACCACATTTTTATATACTCTTCAAAACAAACAAAAAAACACTTGACTTTTGCAAGAAGAACCCGAGACCGGTTTGCAGTGTGTTTCTAACGTTTGTACAAAATAAAACTGCGAGAGTTTTCAAAGTAGAAGTAAACTTGACGTTTGTACGTACTCTTTCTCATTAGCTATCATCATTTTATAAATATATATGATTTTTCATTAGTTGAAACAATGCTTGAATCATGTGGTTGACACCCTTGGTTCTAAAGATTGAAGTCTTTGTTCTGATCAGTCTCATTTCAAGGCCAGAGATCCTTTTCTACCTTAGCGAGGTAGAACCAAAACAGTATCTCTTCCTTAGGTAGGGTAAAACTGTTTACCTATTTCAACCTGCCCATACACTATCAAAGACGGTATCGGGATCCATAATTTGTAAAAAACGGTATTGAAACTAATACACCGTGGAAGATAGTATTGATAGTTTCTTTACTTGTCGACTGTTTATGATTATGTTAACGTTTGTGAAACGTGTTGATTGATGAGATATGTGTTAAGTTATAATTGATTAGTGTCTATAGCTTGAAGTTTAGTGAAAAAAAAGGTGACTGTTTTTCCTGCTGAATCTTTTAATTTGCTACTGATTTTTTGCTCGGATTAGATATATCTTTTTATAGCAGAAGATATTGACTGTTTTGTAAGCTATTTTTAGCCGTCCACGTTGTTTGGAGCTTTTGCTAGTTGTGTGGAGGAAATTTTAGTATCTTTTATATGGGGTACCTTTTTCAAAAGCACTTTTAGAACAAACAAAAAACATTGATTTATCACGTTTTTTTTGGTTTTTTTTTTAACAGCGATTTAGTCGTTAGTAGTTAGTGGTTAGCATTCGAGACACCAGTGACATCTAAGTTACTAGTTAGTGGTTAGCATTCGAGACACCAGTGACATCTAATTGGGCAGTATGTTTTGTCTTTTGTGAATCAAGAGTTCAATCCCTAACATGGCTAAAAAAAAATTGGTATAATTTAGGACTAGAAATAGTGTAACATTTGCCGTTAGAAAAGATAAAAAGAAAACAACATTTTCAACATTGATGATATGATTAAGAATATACTGATCAGTATAATGAATGTGCAATGTTATACATGGAAATTTTAACCTGGTTTAGTAGCAATTACTTGCATTCATCATTGCTAGATATAAACATTAGAAACGTTTTTTGTAACTATATTATTTTTTGACCCAAAATCTAATGATAGTTGCAGAATAATAAAGTATGTGCTGTAAAGTTTTTTCTTCTCAAACCAACCCCTTTTATGTATCACTTGATATCTCATGTTTACTTTATCTATAGTTGTTGCTTTACTTGACAATGATTCATAATATTATATGTTAATGTTACTAATTTTTATAGGTTCTTTATTTTTTATGTAAGCAATATAGTTTATGTTTAATTCATATTGGTGTTTATATGTAGAATATGGAACCGAATGAGAATAGCGAGATTAACCAGGCAACTATCCCTCCTTGTTGCTTGAAAGCCCAGGCTTACTCCCCTGATGCAGAGCTTGAAGGCAACTGTCATGCAACGGTTGTTTCGGGATGGTTCACTGCGCATCAAACTTCACCTGGTCATTATCTTTATCCCTTCTTTTCGACGTTTTTTTTAAAGTTGATTTGGTCATTATATATGATCGTGTATGTAAATACGTATAATGAATTAATATGCAGATAAAGTTGGGAAAAAAATGTACTTCAACAACCCCATGTGGCCAGGTACTCAAATTAATTTGTGATCAAATTGAAGTTATTTAAGTGTTCTATTCATGGCTCAAAGTCATTTTCCATCTTACTTTTTTTTTTTAATCCTAGTACTACTTTTGGCTGGATCAAAAAAGTACTAATGAAGAATGTCCAAACTGCTCAAAAATTACTTTTATCAAAAAGGAATTTTGTTAAAAAATTCTAAGATGATAGATGCTGTCAGTACTAATTCAATATTAATTCATAAACCATTCTTAAAAGATGTATTTATATTTCATTATTTTTCCATACAAAATCCTTATCGATTTTGATATATATTTGATTTGCATTTAGGGGAAGCACATTCACTGGAAGTAGAAAAGATTTTGTTTAAAGATAAATCAAAGTATCAAGAAGTCATAGTTTTTGAGGTATAGCCTATTGACATTATTCCGTGGAATCAACTCTCTTTGAAGAGCTAATTCATTATACTAAAATGGTTCATTCGATTTTGCAGTCTGCAACATACGGTAAAGTATTAGTACTTGATGGCATCCTTCAGCTGACCGAGAGAGATGAATTTGCCTATCAGGAGATGATAGTGCATCTTCCCCTTTGTTCCATCGAATCACCAAAAAATGTAACGATACTATACTAATGTTCTTGGAGTCATAAGAAATTGAAACATCTTGATTTATATATGTATTGTGTGCTAAACACAACTTATGGGCTACTTACAGGTCCTGGTTGTGGGTGGTGGTGATGGTGGAGTTCTTAGGGAAGTTGCTCGCCATCCCTCTGTAGAGCTGATTGATATATGCGAGATAGATCAGATGGTTATAGATGTAAGCGTCACAAATATATCCAATATCTAGCTATCCGTTTGGGAAGTTTAATTCATCTTATGTATCCTAATCGTCTTAATTCCTTGTTTTTAGGTTGCTAAAAAGTTCTTTCCGGATTTAGCTATTGGCTTCGAGGATCCTCGTGTTAATCTCCATGTTGAAGATGGTAAACTATGGCATTATTAGTTTTATTTGTAAAGTGATCACCATTATTGTCCACACAAAAAGATTTACTATTTACTACCTTTATTTGTAAACTAACAGTAGTTATGAGACACATGATTCTGTCTTGAGTCCTCAATAGATCTACCTTTTTCTCCATGTATAATAATTGGGTATTTTTAAGGTGGCAATATGGGCAGGTTGGGTAACGGGTAGCTATTTGCCTATTTGTACGGGTCAAAACCAGTAGCATTAAGTTGGCCCGAAATAGTCTTTCTCAAAAATTTTTTGGATATTTATAACCATTTGTGTGTCATATCAAATAATTTCTATTCTTTTCATAAAAATCTGCTTCATTTACTAAATTAATTTAGAAGATTTTATGCACTCAAATACACTTTGAACTACACTTTGACCCGTTTCCTTTTGGTTATATTATTTTCATCCATTTGATTTCTTTTAGATAAGACATAACCCAAATCGTCCCATTTATAAGTAAATTTGTCGAAATGGCTACTGAGGGCCACATGATCTATCTTTTTCTTCCTTAGCTTTCTAGCACTCTTGTCAAGCACAACCATTTCTAAATATTTGTTATTTTTATATCTTGATTCTTGACAGCTCTTGAATTCATACGGCGTGTGCCAAAAGGAAAGTATGATGCTGTAATTGTGGATTCGTCTGATCCTGTAGGTATGTTCATAGGTTAACAGCATGTTAAACGTTTTCTCCTGATAGATATAGATGTAAACGCGTCTATCTACGTGGCTACTTTAAAACATGTCTGTTTCCCAAGTAATTTTTGTTTTTGTTACTTAGGTCCTGCTCAAGAGCTAGTAGAAAAGCCGTTCTTTGAAATGATTGCAAGTGCATTACGGCCTGGTGGTGTTCTTTGTAACATGGCAGAGAGTATGTGGCTCCACACTCATCTTATTAACGATATGCTCTCTGCCTGTCGCGATGTATTTAAGGGTTCTGTTCACTATGCTTGGGCAAGCGTCCCCACGTATCCTAGGTACATTTACTATCATCTTCAAGCTTTAACAAACTGTTGATTCACACTGGCTAACTACTTGGTTATAGAACTTTATTTATATTAATTTTCATAACATATATATTGATCATATGCAGTGGTGTGATTGGATTCATATTGTGCTCGACGGAGGGTCCACCTGTAGATTTTAAAAATCCTGTAAACCCTATTGAGAAGCTCGAAGGAGTAATCGAGCATCAAAGGGAACCAAGATTCTACAACTCTCAGGTAAATTTCATCTTGGATGTTAAAAGTCAAATTTTGCAATAAAAATGAAAGTAACCTTATGAACATCCACAGTTTTACATATGTTTTGGTATTATGTACTTTGAACAGATTCATAGAGCTGCCTTTGCTTTGCCATCATTTGTCAAGAAACAAGTGAGTTGTCTTTGAAGTAGCGATTAAGCTTGTTAGTATCGGACGTCTTAGCCTATGTTCAAATTTATACATGTGAGTTGGAGATAATTCTTGTGAATTGATGTAGATTGTTGACATGATCATTTCAAAATTAAGTTATGTTGTATCTATCTTTATATGCAACTCTGTTTTGGAATTGTAACACAACTAATAATGTATTATGCTATAATGAGAATTCATAGTTTGCTTTCTTTCTTATGCATGTATCCCATTTGAATAGAACTACATGGCTCAAATCTTCTGAAGTATAGACCCTAATGATTAGAAAAGAAGATGATAATTGTATGCTATACTTATGAGATACATCATACATTCATACGTACATGAGAGTGGAGACTATTGAAAATTTGAAATAGTCGTTGAACTCGTTGATGCATTTCTTCTTCATGGTCCAGCAAAAAGCATTAGCCCAATAGTATCCATGGCAACTTTCCTTAGCCGAACTTATATTACCCAACAACATGCCGTCTTTAATTAGCCCCTCAACAATATTAAGTAAGATATTATAAATAGGGCCATAAATGAACCAAATCAAGATAAATGAGGCTTTGTTCATGTTAGCTTAAAACTATGTTCATGTCCGTTCATTAAAAAAATTAATGTGTCAGTGTTCATTTGTTTGTGTTCATGAACAAACATTGATGGACGAACAAGCATATAACTAAAACTACTATAATAGTTCGGAGTAATGTTTATAGAAGAGTTTCCACGCAGAGAGTTTGTTGATATCTTTTGGATTTAGTTTTAAATTTTGTTTCTTGCTTTTTTTTTCCTTTGGATTCTTTTTTGAATAGGGATAGTTTTGTTTTCAAATTGTTCATGTGTTAAGATTTAACTTAGTATTATTATTTGTTTATGTTTAAGATTCGGTTATTCAGATAAGTTTAAAGAAAGTCGTTAAGTTATCACCTAATGTCCTTGGAGAGTTTGGTAGTTTTCGGAAAATATGCCCTACATAGTCGTGTATAGTTATTTGCTACATAATTCAACGTGATATTACATGGTTTCTTAAACATTTGACCTACTATTTCACAAGTCTATCAAACACCACCCAAAATACTTAGGAAATTAATGAATAATCTGAAACTAAGTACAATTATTATACTTTAAAATACTTAAAGGACAAAATCGCAATAGAATATACTTTATATTCTCATGAATATGAATGGATCATCTACATAATCTATATTCCCTTAGCAAATCACCCTTTTTCCATTTTTTAACTTTCAGCCTTTGAAATATCTAAATTACTCTTCTTTCTTATTAACAAATTTAAATATTACCACTTAATATACATATAATACTCTTAATGAAATTAATTACTTTTACATAATCACCATTAAATCAATTACTTTTACATTAATAAACACATCGTTTGGTCACCATCACCGACGCCACCCGTCGTCGTCGCCACCACTATTTATCGCTGCCGCCGTATTACGCGGGTAACCTTCTATTCACTCTAATTACAAAACACAAATACTTTGACATTTTCTTCTACCTATTTAATGTCCAAATGGCAACACTTCAACTTTTTAACGTACTATACTAGATATATAATAAGGTTTTAGGTAAAATAAAACAAGTATTAAAGTAAAACAAATAAAAACAATAAATTTCTCTTCATTGAAAATCAACATGCATAATAAAAATCATCATGCATCAATTGCTTTGTGAATATTCGTGCATCAATTTAACCATGATCTAAGTGTGTTTACTTAATAAAATAATAATAATAAACTATCATATCTGAATCCTGACTGAACAACTTTTATCTAAAAAAAGCATTGTAGATCAAAATTTTATCATTTCTTGTTGTATTCACAGTACACTTATACATACACACTCACCAAAGAGATATACAAATAATACAAACACACACACACACACACACACCAAAACACAAACACACAAACAGAACAGATCTGTCTCTTCACTATCTCCGGCAATCATCTTTCTTGTTTGTGATCTACACCGCCGGAACAGATCTGCTCATCTCCATCACCCACCGCCTCAACCCACCATCGATCTTGTTTTTCTCCGGCGACCCATCTCCTCAAATTCCAAAATCTCGTCACTTTTTATTTCCCAGCTCAATTTATCGCGGTATATAGTAAGATTTCTTGATTTTATCGTTTGGTTTTTGCTTATATGTAATGTTAATTAGCTCAAATTTGTTTTGTTTTCATTTAGATCACCCAATACCTCAATTTGATCCAAACAACAATTAGTGTAACTTTTTTCATTAAAAAAAGGAAGATATTTACTGAATTGGTAGAAAATTTTGATCCTAAATGTTTGGAACACACAAAAGACAGGCTTTAAGGAAACAATTTGTGTTACTTTTTGTAAATAGAATGTTAATATATACGAGTATGTATGTGTATATATATATGTAGTATATCAGGATAAGTGCTTGCAAATGTATCTAAATTTATTTGGAAATCTATTGTATGTATCAAATTGTTATCAATATTTAAAATTGGGATATTGTATGTATCAGACTTTTAAGTTATTATTTTTTTTGACTAAGTGAATTTTACCTCAGACGCGGGTGATGTGTGCTAATCGCACAACGAAAGGGTCCCGCACTAAGTGGATCTTAAATAGCCTTTCTCACCATACCACCTCCTTAATTGGAAAATACCGTCGAGGAGAACCTACCAAGGCTCGAACTCGAGACCTTGGAGTAAACTCCCCCGGGGCCCGCATAGCAGGTTTAGTGAAACACCCCTGGCCACTCAGGTTTAACCCAGTGGTTCTTTTAAGTTATTATTGATGTTATATACTTATATGTGTACCTCTTATTATGATGTGTATGTGTATACTGCTGACGTGACACGGGTTTTGATGATGTGGCAGCTTGTATGTCTGCCACGTCAGCAAATAATGATCAGATACATAGACTAGCAAGTTTAAAGTAGGATACATACAGTAAATTTTGGGAAAGTAATGTGTATGCGTTATGCCGTTATTTGTTGCATTGCCGTATAGCAATGTATTCAATTGCCTTCTTATGTATACTTAAAATGTGATGTTACCAGGAGAAAAAGTGTAGGTGAAAATTGGGCTCGTAAGAACAAGCTGAGCTTGGGGACTTATAGATGTTATGTAGGAGTTACTTCAGGACAGTAATTCTGCGAGCTGGGCATATATGCAAAAACGCAGAACGGTCTGCCGTGCAATTTGCAGTTTCTAAAAGAAGTTTGAAAATAGTTCCTGCGGTAAGGTTGTCCGTTGATCAAAAAGGGATGGCGGGTAAAACAATGGCGGCTACAGATGGTAGTTCTAACCGAGGTCTAATTACTATAACTTCACTTGAGAAGAAAGATGGTGGTTCCTGTGCAAGTGGAGGATGGAAGAGGTGAATTTCTTATGATTAGTCTCTATCTTGTAGTTGTTAAACGTTTTTGTTAGCCTATTAATTAATTTGTCATTCCTACTTTGGTACTGATTCATGGAACCTATGTATTAACGATTTAGTACAAGTAGTTGCATATGTTATTAAGAAATGGTAAGAGTGCTGAGTTAAATTGTTAACAAAAAGTCAAAAAGTATGTTTCATATCTTGATAAAAGAATAAAAGTGAACGGTAAATTGCATATTTTTGAACTTTTCTTATCTAAAGTTGCCTGCTTTTGTCTTACGCTTCTTGCCTTTATATTGGCAGTAAAGATGGAAAATTGAGCTGTGGTTTCTCAAGTTTTAGAGGAAAAAGGGTTACCATGGAGGATTTCTTTGATATCAAAACTTGCAATATTGATGGGCAGACAGTCTGTTTATTTGGGATATTTGACGGTTATATTCTTGTTCAACACCTTTAAGTATTTGATTTGCTATTACAGAAAGGATACACGTATAACCTTCCGTTTTTTTCGAATGCAAAAAGGAAAAGCATTTGTTGGGTTAAGAAATCTACTACTTGCTTTTCTCTGAGTTTTAATTACTTTTGTGCAGGCCACGGTGGTTCTCGTGCAGCCGAGTATTTGAAGCAAAATCTTTTTAACAAGCTTATCGATCATCCGGAATTCATGACAGACACTAAAAAGGCCATAAGTGAGTCTCTGTTACAAATATCTTCTAGTTCTTCTACTGGTATCCCATTATTTGAATTTCTTAAGTAGCTGTAAAATTAATTGGGATTTTCAGGTGAAACTTATAGACAGACGGACTCAGACTTTTTGGAGTCTGAAAAGGATAATTCCGGTGATGATGGTTCTACTGCTTCAACAGCGGTTTTGGTTGGTAATCATTTGTATGTTGCTAATGTTGGAGATTCTCGAACTGTAATATCAAAGGCAGGAAAAGGTAACATTCGTATTTATTATGTGTGGTTGATCTCTTGTATATGTATATATTATAATATATACAAGTTATTTTTGTGATTAAGCATATTATTGTTACACTAAAATTATGCAATAAATATACGGTCATCAATTGACAGCTATCGCTCTTTCTGAGGATCACAAACCGAATAGAACTGATGAACGAAAGAGAATTGAAAGTGCTGGTGGGGTTGTGATGTGGGCAGGTAATATCGGTTCTCTACTAATAGATGATAGTTTTTGTAGTTCAAACATTGGCCTTAGTGTTTCATGTCCATCAGGCACTTGGAGGGTTGGAGGTGTTTTAGCAATGTCACGTGCCTTTGGAAACCGTATGCTAAAGCAATTTGTTGTAGCCGAACCTGACATCCAGGTATTCTTCAAGTTTTAATCAATTTAGATATTTTTCTGCTGTAAACTACTATCGTGCATAGTTAAAAAGGTTTTGGTTTTCTGTTTTCAGGAACAAGAGCTTAGCGAAGAATTTGAATTGCTGGTTCTTGCAAGTGACGGTCTGTGGGATGTTGTATCTAACGATGTATGTCATAGTGATCGCCTTATAGTTTTTATTTGATTGTCATCAAATTTATGCTACCCTTAAGTCCTTAGCCATCCCCCGTTGCCATTAATTGCCACTCAGATAAATGCAACATTTTGCTATTTATATAGTTTGAAAGAAGATATTTAAAAAGGTCCTCGGAGATTACTAAACAAAAGGTTCCTTTGGGGTTATCTTATAATTGGAACGATACAGAGAAGATTACTAAACAAAGGAATCATGAGTCAAAATTTATGTTATCAATGTTCTTTTGGGTGATCATTTTTTTTTAGTGTTCGTCTAGTATTTTTGAACTTCTCTACAACCGTGTTTTCCAGGACGTGATCTCAATTGCACAGGCTGAAGTAGAACCAGAAGCAGCGGCTAATAAGCTGATAGAGACTGCTTTTGGATGTGGAAGCGCAGATAATATTACATGTATAGTAGTGAAGCTTTGTCATAATTCCCCATCTGAATCCAGACTCCCATCTGTAACAGAAACTGAAACCGAGACACGAAAGGAAATTGAAACTGAAATCGAGGCACAACGCCAACCTGAAACCGAAACTGAAATTGAGAAGCATCACCAAACTGAAACTGAAACTGAAACTGAAACCAAATCTGATGTCCCAACAGGAAATGTTGCAGAAACCAAAGATGAAACACAGAGCAATTCCGAGGACAAATGATGGATGTGGTAAATTCAACAATTTGTTGACTCTTTGGTTTCCATAAATTTTGTTGCACCTATTTTTCGATGATCTTGTTAAGGTTGAAGTTCAATAATGACATTCTATTCGTTTTCATTCGTTTAACTTGGGGTTTTTTTTGGTTCGCGCACCCTTCAATCCAAAATGTTTTTGTTGTAGCATACACTATTAAAGGTCTACCCATCCACTGCTTGGCTTAATAATGGGATTTTGAACCTGTAACTTTACACGAACAAACCGCAGTGGTTCACACTTCACGACTTCACGCCACCACACGAAAGAAGGTTATCACATCATCCATACAATACTACTATACAATGACATGCAACAATCTCAAAGTTCTTAAAAGACTATATGTAACTGACCACTCCATGTAACCATTCCTCTGTTTCATAAGTTTGATGCTCCATAATGTAAAAGTGAAAACAAAGTTTATTTGAAATAATAATGATATGATAATGTATAAGTGATAGGATTGCACTTAAAAAAGTATAACTAGTGGGTTAAAATCATGTGTTGAGTGGCCTTAATTATTGTGTTTGGTTTGTTAATGATTTAGTTCCATTATGCTAGTTAGACATAAAAAAAATACTAGATAAAGATTCAAATAAGTTTAATATCGAAAATTAGATGTTAAAAATAAAGGAAATACTATAATCATGTTGATTAGATAAAGATTCAAATAAGTTCAATATCGAAAATTAAATGTTAAAGTTAAAGAAAATACTATAATCATGTTGAAAAGTTTATCGTATAAAATATAAATGCATTTATTTTGTGCAAGAAAACTAAAAATATAAAAACAAACAAAACTTAAAATAATAAAGATAAAAAATATTTATTATAACTACAAATCAGTCCAACAAATGAAAATCATTTTCACACATAATCATCTGTTTTCTAATTTATTGATATTAACTAAAAATAATAAAATACCATATGAAGCCCAAAAAACAAATTTGGCCCAAAACACCATTCTAATTCCTTACAGCTAACTTGGCGGGAAAAGGAAAAAAGAAAAAAGAAAAATCCTATTTTTAACATGTTTTCTGTCTATATACTTATCATTTTTAGACCTGTTTATCCTTTTTCATGCTAATTTTGAAAAAAAAAAGGAAATGATTTGACGTCTAGGACCTCTTCAAAATCACTTCTCAAAGTGGAATGATTTCTCAATGGAATGATTTCTCTTTCTTGTAACTTTATTTTTATTGTGAACTTTGTTATTTGATTGTATCTGTACCGTTAATTCTAGCGTCTTGCTAGTATGATAATGAAATATCGCCTTTCCAAAAAAAAAAAAAAAGTGGAAGAACTAAAAATAAAAAAACGGTAAAAGTAGATTGATTGGATTTTACCTTTCTTGGGGACAAAAGGTAAAATTACATTAAGAAACAGCAAAAGCTTTGACAGTTAATTGGGGAAACGGAATCAGCCTTCTTTTACGTGGTTCAGGTATTATTCATCATTTACTCCTCTAACTTCATGATCTTTTATACATCTAGTACAACTTATATAACAGATTGTACAGGTTATTAATACAAAAAGAGTAGTACCAAATTACCAATAACCTTTATGGAAAAATATGACCTTATTAGTTACATAGAAGGAAGTGAATATGGGGCGTGAAAAAACCCCTCACATATTATTTTTTTAATACAGTACATAGAAAACATACCCAAACATTTATTCAAAATATTAAAAAATTGTCATTTGGGTGATAGCTCAGTGGTTAAGGAGTTTTCCACTTTGTGGTTTCTTCTTAGGGGGGTCATGAGTTCAAATCCTGCCACATGCAAATGTGGTGAGGGGCCTTAGCAATGCTATACCCATCTACGAGCAAACCCTTTAGGGCATTGTCAGGATTTGAACCCGGCGTGGGCGCATCAAAATTGGAGGTGTTATCCATTTATCCGCTCTGCCTTTCAAAAAAAAATTTAAAATATTAGCATGAGGGGTTTTTCATCCAAGTTAATGTGTAACAACCCCATACTCACTTTTCCTTACGTATTAATACTTTTTTTAACTCCAAATTTTAGGCTCTAACAACATTGCCTTTTCATATACATCTCTAGCTTCACAAAAACTCGGTTATTTTCGGGCAAAAACCCATGCCTTCAGTGCTGGAGAATTTTTTGCTCACCCGAATGTAAACCAAAACCTTAAGCTGCGTTTGCTTGTGAAAAATATGTTCTACTTTTCCATTTTTAAATTTCTAGAAAATGGGAGGGGTTTTTCATTTAGAAAACAAATGAAAATTTTGAAAATGCATTCGAATTAAAAAGCACTATTTTCATTATCCATAAAACATGTTACAATCTACTTGGGTTGGTGTGAGGGCGGGGCTCAGAGGTTGGAGTTTTTAAATTTTGAAAATTGAAAAGTGGAAAGAATAGAAAACAATAAAATAATGTTTTCAAGTTTCCATTGAAAGGTAGAACATATTGTTTTCTTTTTATGGAAAACTATCAGTGTTTTTTTTTTCCATATTTTTTTCGGAAACAAATATGGAAAACAATGGGTGTTTTGTTGGATAATCTGTTCGAATGCTGGATCGCCAAAATAGTACTCGTAACTGTTATCCTGTCTGTCTTGTTCATTTTGCCACCTATCCTAAGCTGGATAATCTATTCGAATGCTGGATTCGCCAATGCATCATATTAAGGTTTTGTTGTCATGGCTAATAAAAACATCAATCACATGCCTACCATCAGCATTTTAATTTAATTGCGCAATCGTACGTATCAGTGTATTCGTCCATTAGTCCTGTTTCGTGTAATTAACTTAATGCAAAATTCTTTCTTTCCTTTAATGAATGTAAGCATGTTATTTGTAACTGTAAATCTATGCTTCAATCTCATTTTTCAACGTGTAATGTGGATTTTGTCGGTTAACTGCTTCTTTTGTTGGTTAACTGCTCCCTCAGCATTTAGATGTAATGTCAAACGAAAATCTTTATAGTGGCTAAAATTGATCTGTCAGTTTTGAGTTACATTGTGATAAGACCCATTTAGATTCTTGATTATATTAGTTAATTTGATTGTAAAGCATATCTGGAGTTTGAGAAAGTTAATTAGGGAATAATAAATTTTAGTTATATAATCAACTGCATATATATCCAAATAGCTGTTTTTAGTGACATACCATATAAGAATATAAGTTGACAGATTTCTGAAAGAAAACACTTTTCACTGTTGTTAGTTGTTACCAATTAGTTCGTTTATGATTGTGTAACAGTTCACATTTTCTATGTTACTTGGAACAATTACCCTGTTTTTGTTTGTTGGATATTATGGCACTTCAACTGCATATGAACTCCTAATTAAGATTACGTTTAATAAATTACGTATGGCAGTATAAAATTTCGTGGGTCAGCATTATAGCTTATGGAGTGCAATAAAGATGAGGCAATCCGGGCAAAGATAATTGCTGAAAAGAAGTGGGCTGATAATGATTTTGTTGGTGCAAAGAAATTTACTCAAAAAGCGCAGACACTATATCCTGGGCTTGATGGTATATCTCAATTTCTGATCACGCTAGATGTGTATATCTCATCAGAGAGTAAGGTTAATGGGGAGTCGGATTGGTACAAGGTGCTGGATGTAGATCCCTTTGATGATGATGAAACAATCAGAAAACAGTACAAGATGTTGGCGCTCAAGCTTCATCCCGATAAAAACAAGTCAGTTGATGCAGATGGTGCGTTTAAGATAGTTTCAGAGGCCTGGAGTTTGTTATCGGACAAGGATAAACGATCAGCTTATAACCAGTGGAGAAACTCACATTCACCCCCCAATGTCAATGGAGATCATGACTATTCTGCAAACAGATCAACTTCAAACCCCGAGAATTGTAAAAAGACCAAAAGTACTCAGACTAAGGCTCATAAGAGGAACAAGTTTTGGACTATTTGCTATCGATGCAAGCTGTATCATGTATGTCGTAAGAAGTACCTTAATCATAGCATTATATGTCCAAGTTGTTGTAAGCCTTTTCTTGCTGCAGAGATAGCAGTGCCAACAAGTTTTAGACAGCTAGCTGTGAAGGCCACATACCCATCTGGCCCTGGTTCGTATGCACAGATGCCACAGCCACTGTATTACACACAGCCACCTGCTCAAGCTACTGGATGGGCACCATCAAGTTCTGGTTCATATGCACAGATGGCACCGCCAATTGGCTATACCCAGCCCGTTGCTCAGAATGCTGGCTGTGCACCATCTGGTCCTGGTTCATATGCACAGATGCCACATCCAGTTTATTACACACAGCCACCTGCTCAAGCTACTGGATGGGCACCATCAAGTTCTGGTTCATATGCACAGATGGCACCACCTATGGTGTATACCCAACCCGTTGCTCAGAATGCTGGATCGGCACCACCAGGTCAGATGGCACCACCTCAGAATACTGGATGGCCACCATCAGGTTCATATGCACAGATACCAGTGCCTATGAATTTTACCCAACCAACTGCCCAGGCTACAGCATGGCCACCATCTGGTCATAGTTCGTACTATAACACACACATCAACCCTGGTTCATATACCCAATTTGTTCAGAAGGCGCATGACGGGTTGAAAAGAGAAGGTGAAGACATTCATACACAATGCACCTCAAAAAGAAGAAAAGGTGAAGATGGTGGTCAGTCTTCTAATTAACATATCTCGTATCATTTCACCACCAACTTTTGGATCTTAATTACTGAAAGTTCTCCTTAGTGCTGATAACTTAAAAGGGACCATAGAATTGACAAGATGATGAATGGGGTTATATTTTTGTTCGATCAATCTTAAGTACTTATTCGTAAGCAGATTTGTCAGCAAGTTTTTTGTTTGGGATGAACTTTTGCAATTAAAATTGCTGGCTTTGGTGCACAGGGGTGCAGCTATATAGGGGCCGGGGGCGCCCGATCCCCCGAAACTTTTTTTGCGATGTAGGGGTATATTGTTTTCGTGTAGAAAAATTTCGATATACTCGGTTTCGACCCCCCATTTTAATAGCGTTAGGAAAAAAATAGCGTTAGGAAAAAAAAAAATTAGATCCCGACCCCCACTCAAAAATTTCTAGCTTCGTCACTGTTGGTGCAAAAGATGCAATGTATAACTTAATTAGGTTATTGTTTTGAATGACAACTTTTTAGATACGAGCTAACCCCGGTTCTTCAAGAAATGAATGTGGATTTCTAGTCTGACTCGTGTTTATTTTTGTGAAATAACTGAAACACAAGTACATCACTTAACGAGCTAGTTTACATTATAAAAAAGTATGATATGATATTCGCATAAAAATAACATTGTATTGTATGTTTTTTAAAAATAAATTGCCCTGATGAAAAACTTATGTTAAGAATCCAGTAGAGTATATTCCGCCACTTCTAAACCATTTAACAGGGATTTTATTTGGTGATATCTTTTAAGGTTATAAGATGTCTGTACGTATATTCCTGATGTATGCATAATAATTACAAGAGAATGTAGATTACAATTTAAAAGGTCTTTGTGTTAACTAACGCACCTGAATCTACATGATTGTACATACAACTCCAACAACGATACATCAAACCCAAAATTATGAGTATGAATATTACCAACCGAAAGGGCTTATGAACTTCATGAAAGCAACAATCACATTTTGTTTGCTTTTTAAGAGCCTGAATTATTAAGATTGTATCGCCTCAACATAAGAAGAAGGTCCGGTTGATTTATCTTGAGAACCAATGAACCAATCTTGATCATTAGATCCAAAATAGATGATCAAGAAGATTTTTAAATACATGCAAAAATGCACATGAAAATATTATTGTCTGCCTGGTTCTCTCTCTCCTCTATTGTGGTAAGCTCCACATGAGTGTGTATATTGACTGCTGCTCAAGACCCAGTTTATATTGTATCATGTTAAAATTATAAAGGTAATTCAATCTTAACTTGGTAATTTAGTCTTGTTACTTATAAACTTTCAAGTTAAATTGCAGGATACAAGTTCGGTATTCATATGACAAGTCTCAGGAAGATTAAGGACCAGTTTTGTAACATTCAAGCCTTGGAATGAAGATGTCAAGAAGTAAGAGTGCAAGGGGCTATTGGAAACTTTTGGAGATATATAACTCTGCTTAGGGTTTCATATCAATCAGTTTTATCTATCGATACAAATATCTATCTCTATTTCTCTCAAATATAATTTTAGGGTTTCTTATTGTATGATCATACTGATCATTCTAGTTATTCGATTCTTATGCTGTATATGATTTCTGAACATATTGTTTAGAAATTCATCTAGTTTCTCTGATTGTAATCAAAACTCTTAAACTCTAATAATAATCACAGCCGACTTGTTCGTTATTTCAATATTTCTTCATGGTATCAGAGCCAGGTTATCTCTGATCGGAGTGTTTTCTGGTGTTTCGATTTAAGATTTAGGGCGTATTTCATCTCGAAACCCTAAATCTTCAAAACCTAATTTTTAGGGTTTATTCGTTGTTCGATCCGTGTTATTCCGCTGCTTCATCTATATTTTCTCAGATCCTGGATCTCTCTTGACTAAGCGAATCAAGAACAGATCTAGGGTTCCTCATCCTTCGGCCAAAAGCATTGTATTGTTATCTTCTTCCCTTATCTTCTTATAAAAGTATTTTATATATATATATAAATATTTTAATCTCACAAAATCAATTGTGTTAATACTTGACCGGTCTTCTTATGAGAGATTTGGAATCCTGTCACTGACACTTTTGAGAGGTTAAAATTATTTTCTTAAAACTTTTATTTTTCTAAGTATTGTCTTTATTCTTGATTATATTTTGTGTAATTTTTTGTTATCTGCTTTGGTGTTTATTTTATTTGCTTGTGATTAGTGCTGTTCTGTCTTGTTTGATCTATCTTTGATTGTTAATTTGTGTTCTTAAAATTGTTTTAAAATGGTTAATACACCTCCTGGTTCTGTTCATACTGGAAATACACCTCCTGGTTCTGTTCATGGTGGTAATACTCCTCCTAGATCTGTGCACAATGAAGATTCTGATTCTGATAATGATTTTGATCTTGAAACTAAAATAAGTAAATTAGACTTTGGAAATCCTTTGTATTTGCATGCTAGTGACATCACTAATACTCCTCTTATAAGTCTGAAACTAAAAGGAACTGAAAATTACAATGTTTGGAGTTGTGCTATGTTGTTAGCTTTAGAAACTAAAAATAAAAAAGGATTTATTGATGGTACTTGTGTTAGGTCTTTGAATAATGAGATTTTAGCCCAGCAATGGGATAGATGCAATGCTGTTGTTCTTACTTGGATCTTAAATTGTGTGTCAGAAGAATTATATCTAGGACAAATTTTTTCTAAGAATGCTGCTGTTGTATGGAATGAATTAAAAGAGACCTATGACAAAGTTGATGGTGTTGTTACATTTAATCTTCATAACAGGATTAATTCTTTATGTCAAAATGGTACTACCTTATCTGAATATTATCATAAGCTGAATTCCCTGTGGAAACAATTTGATGCTTTAATTAAACTGCCTACTTGTGTGTGCCATGCTGCAAAAGATTTTAAAGATCATAATCAATTAATCAAGTTAATGCAGTTTCTCATGGGTTTAGATGAATCTTATCATACTGTTAGGAGTCAAATTCTCACAAATGATCCTCTTCCTTCTGTTAAAAGTGCTTATGCTTTGCTTTCTAGAGAAGAGTCTCATAGGAACACTTCTGTTAATTCTGCTGCTAATAAACCTTCTTCACATGTGTTTGCTTCTAAATTCTATGATAACAAAAAGAAGTTTAATGGAAGTAATAGTTTTGGAAACAGAGGTCCTAATACTAATCTTAACTGTACTAATTGCAAAGGTGTTGGACATACTATAGATAGATGTTTTGAACTTGTTGGATATCCTCCTGGTTATAAAAAGAAGACTAGTTATCAAGGTTCTCAATCTAATCAAAGAAACATTTATAATAATCATGCTATGTCTGCTAAACATGCAAATGTGCCTTCTGTGTCTACTTCTGTTCCTTCTTCTTCTACTGCTGCTCCTTTGTCTTTGACTAATGAACATATGAGCAAACTTATGAGTCTTCTTAATGAGAATTCTGGAGTGTCTGCCAATCTTGCCAATATGGCAGGTACATTTTTTAATGCAAACAACTTTTTTAACAGAAATTTTGATAAATTTTTTTGTTCTTCTTCAAGTATTAGTCAAAAGTCAAAACACAAAGGTTGGATTTCTGATTCTGGTGCTAATCAACATATGACATACTCTTCAAATAATTTAATAAATGGTGTTGATGTGTCAGATTTAAACTTAACTGTTGGACACCCTAATGGTACATTAGCTAAAGTTAAGATGATTGGTAATCTTAGATTGAATGATATGGTTACATTGTTTGATGTTTTGATTGTTCCTGAATACTGTGTGAGTCTTATGTCTGTTCACAAGCTTGCTAGAGATAGTAAAAGATTTATAGGATTTGATGAATATAGATGTTATATTCAGGATTTAAAAACAAAGAAGACTCTATGGACTGGTAGAGAATCTGGAGGATTATATGTGATTGATGAAGTTTCTAATTATCAAGGTGTAGTTAATAATTCTGTGTATACTTGTTATGCTTCTCAATATCTTTGGCATAGCAGGCTTGGTCATCCTGGTGATCAAGTTCTGTCTGTGCTAAAGCATTCCTTGAATTTTGATTCTGCTCCTTCTAGTTCTCCTTGTGAAATATGTCACAAAGCTAAACAAACAAGAGAGCCTTTTCCTTTGAGCAGTCATGTCTCAACTGATATTGGTGAACTTGTTCATTTAGATTTGTGGGGACCTTATAAAATTCAAAGTAAAGAGGGTTTTAAGTACTTTCTAACTGTGGTTGATGATTTTTCAAGAGCTGTGTGGACTTTTTTAGTGAAATCTAAAGATGAAGTGAAATCTCATATTAAAGAATTTGTTTTACTTATAGAAAATCAATTTAGTAAAAGGATTAAAGTTTTTAGGTCTGATAATGGGACTGAGTTCATTAATTATGACTTGAAACAGTTTTTTATAAGTAAAGGAATTCTTCATCAAACTTCTAATTCTTATACTCCTCAACAAAATGGGATTGTTGAAAGAAAACACATGCATCTTTTAAATGTTGCATGGTCTCTCATGTTTCAGGGGGAACTTCCTTTATCTATGTGGACTGAGTGTATCTTAACTGCTACTTATTTGATTAACAGGACTCCTACTTCTGTTCTTTCTGGTCATTCTCCTTATTTTAAAATTTATGGTTCTGAACCAAATCTCTCACACTTAAAGTCTTTTGGGTGTCTATGTTTTGCTACCATTCTTAATAATAGTGATAAATTTGGCAGTAGGGCTGAGAAATGTGTTTTTATTGGATATTCTAATGAAAAGAAGGGTTACAAATTGTATAGTTTAGATAATAAGAATATGTTTTTTTCAAGAGATGTCAAGTTTTATGAAACTGTTTTTCCTTTTAAGCTTAAAAAGGGTTCTTCTAATTCAAATAAAGATAAAATTACTCATTTAAATTTCTTTGACAACATTTTTTATGATAACCCAAATGACTTAAATCCCAATGATGAAGTGAGAGACAATGGCAGATGTGATGGCAACAATGATAAAGTGTCTGGCAGTCATAGGACTACTGCAGACCCTGAAGGACAGGGTTTCATGCCTGGCAGTCCTAAGATTACCACACTTAATCAAGATGCAACACATAATGATGATAATGAACTCTCTGAGGGTAGTCATAATACTCAAAATGATTCTCAAAATGAAAATATTGTTGTTAATGATGATCAACCCATGTTTGTGAATGATAATCAACCTGAAAATGTGATTTTTGATAATATAGATCAAGTTGCTAATAATAGAAGGTCTGATAGAGTTTCTGTTCTGCCTAAGTACTTGAATGATTATTTTCTAGGAAAGGTAAAATATGGTGTTGAAAGAGTTGTGAATTACTCAAATCTTGATTCTGAAAATCTTTGTTTCATTACTAGTTTAAACAAAAGCATTGAACCAAAGAATTTTAGTGAAGCTTCTAAAGACTTAAATTCGGTTCAAGCTATGAACAATGAAATGGAAGCTTTACATAGAAATAATACTTGGGATATTGTTGATCTTCCTAAAGGAAGAGAACCCATTGGTTGTAAATGGATATTTAAGATAAAATATAAAGCTAATGGTCAAATTGAAAGATATAAGGCTAGATTAGTAGCTAAAGGTTATAGTCAAAGAGTTGGTTTAGATTTTGATGAAACTTTTTCACCAGTGGTGAAAATGGTTACTGTTAGATGTTTAATGTCTCTTGCTGTCAATAATAGTTGGCCATTATATCAACTAGATGTTAATAATGCTTTCTTATATGGTGATTTACATGAGGATGTTTATATGAGGTTACCTGAAGGATATTATGATCCTTCTAGTAATAAAGTTTGTAAACTGGTTAAATCTTTATATGGTCTTAAACAAGCACCTAGGCAATGGAATGAAAAATTAACAAGTGCTTTATGTGAATATGGTTTTACACAAAGCAAAAGTGATTATTCCTTGTTTATCTTTAATAAAGAATCTGTGTTTCTTGCATTATTGGTATATGTTGATGATATTGTAATGACTGGAAATGATATGAGTGAACTTGATAAAGTGAAAACTTTTATGCAAACCAAGTTTATGATTAAAGATTTAGGCAAGTTAAAGTATTTTCTTGGTTTAGAAGTTATGTACAATGATTCTGGTATTTGCTTGTCTCAAAGGAAGTATTGTTTAGAGTTATTACATGAGTTTGGTTTACTTGGTAGTAAACCTATGAAAACACCTATGGAAAATAATTACACTATTCCTAAAACTTCTAATGATGATAAATTTCTGAAGGATATTTCTGTATATCAGAAACTTGTGGGAAAGCTTATCTATTTGACTTTAACTAGGCCAGACATTAGTTATTCTGTACATGCTCTAAGTCAGTTCATGCATGCTCCTACTGAAGTGCATTTGCAGCTTGCATTCAGAGTTTTGAGGTATCTTAAGTCCTCACCAGGTAAAGGTATTCAAATGAATAAAGGTAATAATCTTGATCTTGTTGGGTATGTTGACTCAGACTGGGGTAGGTGTTTAAATTCCAGGAGATCTGTGACTGGTTTTAGTGTGTATTTTGGAGGAAATCTGGTCTCCTGGAAAAGTAAAAAGCAACAAACAGTTGCTAGGTCTTCAGCTGAGGCTGAATATAGGGCCATGGCATCTGTTACATGTGAGATTCTTTGGATCATAAATCTGTTAACAGATTTGAATGTTCATAATTTGTTACCTGCTAAGCTTTTTTGTGACAATAAGTCTACTATACAAATTGCAAATAATCCTGTTTTTCATGAGAGGACTAAGCATTTAGAGATTGATTTGCATTTGGTTAGAGAAAAGATTGCTGCAGGATTGATTAAAGTGTTTAAACTTGATTCTAAAGAAAATGTTGCTGACATTTTAACTAAGAGTCTGAGTTATGATCAACATAAATTTTTGTGTTCTAAGTTCAAATTGTATGATCCTTTCCAAGTTAAGATTGAGGGGGAATGTTAAAATTATAAAGGTAATTCAATCTTAACTTGGTAATTTAGTCTTGTTACTTATAAACTTTCAAGTTAAATTGCAGGATACAAGTTCGGTATTCATATGACAAGTCTCAGGAAGATTAAGGACCAGTTTTGTAACATTCAAGCCTTGGAATGAAGATGTCAAGAAGTAAGAGTGCAAGGGGCTATTGGAAACTTTTGAAGATATATAACTCTGCTTAGGGTTTCATATCAATCAGTTTTATCTATCGATACAAATATCTATCTCTATTTCTCTCAAATATAATTTTAGGGTTTCTTATTGTATGATCATACTGATCATTCTAGTTATTCGATTCTTATGCTGTATATGATTTCTGAACATATTGTTTAGAAATTCATCTAGTTTCTCTGATTGTAATCAAAACTCTTAAACTCTAATAATAATCACAGCCGACTTGTTCGTTATTTCAATATTTATTCAGTATCAGAAGAAATTCAGGATTCTGTTAGTCAAGTTTGAAATGAAACAGGTTGTGCTCCTTGATACTTTGTGTTCTTTGTTTCAACTCTTTGTAATAGATCCTTACATAACTTAAGGAGCTTATTCTGTCTCACAGAAGAACTCTTTTCTAGTTGTGAGAGCATTGAATGGCAGGTATGAATCTCAAAGATAATAAAATGAATCCATTGTTGTATCATAATACACATCATTCATGCTCCCGGGTTTTGAAAATTTATATATATGCTGATAGGAAGGTGGATGAAAGCTATTTCCATCGCACTTAGAGAGCTTGTTTTATATGGAATCGATCACGTGAGATCTGGGAAGGACTAAATGGACAAGCCCATGCTCAGGTAAAACAATGACTATCAGGCTTTGTTAACTGGATCAGGCTCTTCTTCTCTGACCAGGATGCTAGATGTACTAATGAGACTGCCAGGCACCCGTCTCCAAGACCAGGCTAGCCAATACGCTGCTAAAGATAAAGATGATTTCATTTCCTAAGTATCTAATTGACCCGATGCTTCTAATTAGGTAAAAATATATTTTTTATTTCTTGCTTTATTTTTGTTATTTTTCAGAAAAGGAAAACAGTTATCGCATGCAATTGCTAATTTTAGGCAACAAGCTGAAGAACTAGACGACCTGAGTGCTAGTGTGGAAGGGATTAGATCTGATGGGCTTACCATACACGATGAACTCATTGCACAGGTACACTAGTTTCCTTACTCGAAGTTTAAAGTAGCAATCTTTTGCATTTATCAATGAATGGGTTGATTTGGTTTATCATTTATCATTAATGGGTCAAGTAAAATTTTCTGAAGGTAATGAATAATGAGTAAGATTTTCAAATGGGTTGAGGGCTTCCCAAAGTGTATATATCTAATGTATACGACCTCTTAAATCCAGTTAGTTAAAAAAAAGTTTTTAGGATAATGTATTGTATTAGACGCATTTTGTAACCCATTAATTAGTTATAATTATCTTAAATGGGGAAAGTGTCTTTGTCAACTTGGCTTGTTTTGACCTGCCTTAAAAACTTACCTATTTTGATAAGTTATCCGACCCAGTCAATATGGCAGCTCTACTGAGAGTCATATTGGTTAATCTCTTCATGTGCATAATAAGTAATAATTCTTATTTCTAATTTGCTATTCAACATAAATGTGCAAACCTTATACTTTTACAAGAGAAACTTATGTGAATTAGGTTATGAGATGGACAGTATGGCCAATAGTCTTGATTTTGTTCAGGTAAGTCTCCTTTAATATCCACAACAAGAAAACCAAACCTGAATACATTAAGTGAACTCAAGATAGTACAGACCGGTGTTTAATAATATTATCTAAATTACCGCTGAGAAAAGTAGCAGTGTTTATGAATAAGGCTAGCGCGAAGTGACAGTTCATGATGATCTTTGTTAACAATGCTAAATCGTGATATATGGTTATAAGGCTTAAGTGTGTGAAAGAGAAAGTAGAGAGAAAATGGGAAAGTAAGGAAAATAATATTATGAGTTGTAACCTTACAATGGTTGTGGAGAGGGGTTTCATATCATTTGCACTAAACCCCCTCCTTAATAACAAATAAGTCCTTGTCTAATTACAACACAAACCTTCCATACTTAATACATTAAATCAAGGACTATTCTATTACATAATTACAAAACTTGCACTAACAAAATAATTAAAGCTAACAATCTCCCCCTTTAGTGCGGTTTTGTAGATGGTCATCGTCTTGATCTCTTTCTCTTTTTCTGCCTTCGATTCCTTTTACTCGTTGATGATTCAGGCTTATCTTGTCGAACTGATTGTGATTTGAAGGCTCTCTTTCTATACTTATGGTAATTCTCCTTCCAGAACTTCTTTGGCACAAAATGGTACTTTGGATCTTCTGGGCGATTTGGTGGTTCAATGATGTTGTCAGCAAAATCAACTGGGGGCATGTTATGAGGACCTTGTTCATTATTAGGAGAATATCTGACCCAAGTACCTTCTGGAACATGAATTACTCCTTTTCTTTCCTTTGGAAGCCTAGCCTCAATGATCTGTCTCGTTCTTTCTCTATGATCCAATCTTGATTTGATCTTCTTAATCACCCTCATCAACCTCTTCTTTTCCTTTTCTGACTCTTCGAACTCAAATAGACTTTCAAATACAGCCAGGCATTGCATCAGTGTGCCATCTGAATACTTGGAGAGTTCGTCGAGTCTTATAAAAATCTTATGCCCTTGATCACTAGCAAACACAAAACCTCGGGGATTATCAAACACGGCTCCAGTGTTAAAGTTTTCGAGGTTGATACCTTGAATCCTTTGGTTGGGCACGGTGAGGTTCACTTTCTTTCTTTTCTTTTCAACTGCCAATTGGAAGTCTTTTTGAGTTTGACTCAAAATAAGACTATCTAAATATCTTTTCACAGCATAGTAGGCTTCTTGATTCTCTGGATCAGGCTGAATGAGTTTGCTTGCAAAGAAATGGAGAAGAAAAATGAGATCATCAGCAGATAGCAGATTGAACCTGGCTTCCCCAAACATATACATACGGTTATCTTCACATCTCACTATTAACCAGATTAAGCCAGGGGGTCTTGCAAACCCGGGATCACGCCATTCCTTGAAATGAATGCTGACAACTTCTACAATCTTCAGGCTGAATTGTTTCTTCCAAACTTTGTTGGGCTTGTGACTTTTGGCTTCTTTGATATCTTTCAAATATTTTGCCCTTTGGTGATCAAGATCATACGCCCTTCTTGCTCGAATCTCATCAACATCTATCTTGACCAACTCTTGTTCTTCTGAGAAAATCTTGTAGGCCTTTTCTTCAAGGAATTTTGTTGATTTGAAGAGTCTGGTAGGAATTCTGAGATAATCAATTCTCTTTTCTACATTCCTTCTGAAACCGCCATCATTAATACGAACAATTGGGGCTCTGGTGATGTGTTGAAGATGTGGGTTATTGAGGTGGTGAATCAGGTTATTGAAATTCAATTGATTTAAGGCGGGGATTGGTTGAGGAATAGTTTGATAAGTATCAAAGCCCGGGGGAATATCATCATCATCAGAGGAATCATTATCATTGTTAGGATTATTATCTTCCATCTCTGGAAACTCTATTTCACCAAAATCTTCACCTATAATAGAGGGATCACGAGGTAAACCCCGAAAATGAGCATCATCTCTTGTGTCTGAGCCTAAGACAACCTCTGTAGCAGTACTGGCTCGAATCACTGATTCATTAATACGAACTTCTTCTGTGTGCTCTACAACTTCAACATCTTGGGGAGGGTCTCGTGATTGTGCATCATCACCAACATCTGTATCACAAATCACTTCAGTAGCAGCACTGGCTCTTACATTAGCCACATCCTCATCCATATTCTCCCCCTCGTGTTGATCCTGATCATCAGGATCATCACGTCTTTGTTGTACAACAACGGCTTGCCTGCATGTGGCTTCAAGTTCAACAATTCTTTTCTGAGCCGCTTCAAGTGCTGCATCGGCAACAAACTTGTCCTGTTCTGCTTGCTGCTTTAAAAGATTTATCTTGTTTTGGTGATCATATCGAGCTTGGAGGGTTGCAAGAATAGCTTTGTCAAATGAATCAGTTTGATCATCGAGGGAGATTAGATGGGCATATAAATCACTATAAATTTCCTCTAGACGAGTATGTCTAGGAGTAGAAGCATGTGCGGATCCAGATTTAGAATTATTATCGGATGATGATGATGAAGAAGATGAGTGAGACGGCGACGGTGAGTTATGAGAGATGATTGGTGGAGGTTGAGTTTGGGTTCTTTTTGTGTGGAGAAGACCTGCAGCGTCAAGAGCCATGATGTCTGCACGCTCTTCCGGATCATATGGAATGTTCAGGCGTTCAGTGGCTGCAGGAGGACTATCAGATTTATCGCTTTCAGAGGGTTCAGGAGCGGCAATGGCTTTGCCTTTATCTTGATGGAGCGCTTCGGTTAGTGACGGTTCAATGGAAGAAGGAGGTACGACCGACGTAGATGTCGTTGTCGCAACTGTAGGCTCCAGAGGGTTTACAGTGCGGCCTGAAGGTTGAGGACCAACAGGACTTCCTGATGGTTTACGAAGCAAGGCTTCAACATCAGTTGTTGCGTGACGAATTGGTTTGGCTTGAATGAACCAAACAATCTCACGGTTGGTGGGACTTCCGGGATCCTCTGGATTTCCCGTTGAACTGGGAGTTGGGCTAGGAGGAAGCCAGGCGAGCCTAACTTCCTCGAAAGAGAGGCAAGAGTCTCCGCTGCTTCAATATCGGCTTCCTCCGAATGAGGAATCGATAGTGGATGCGGCTGGTGCCTGTGCAAAAATGCATCTGGATCCTGTAAAGAGGATCCAGAGTGGCGAGGAAGGTGAAACATGCGAGGGTGGGGAGTCCTCGGCTTCTATCCTAGGGTTGTCATCCCGGCGAATTATTGGTTCAACTATCGAAGGGCCAACGTTTTCTTTATGCCCTGTTCCTAGCCCGGACCGCTCATTCTCTCCAATATGTTTTTCAACCACTCCCTCTAAACTACATTGTCTCTCCGGAGATTCTATGTTAACCTCTTCCTCAATCGGTGGAAGAGTTTTGGAATGTTTGATCTTGAACTTTCGGATTTTCTTTGATTTATGTTGAATCGAAGAAGATGTTTGAGATTCGGAAGAAGTGGAGGATGAAGTGAAAGGAGAAGGAATGGTGAAGGATTGTTCAGGTGGAGGTGATGGTTCATCACGGAGAAGTGTTTTTGATTTCGATTTGGATTTAGACTTTGACTTGTGATGGGACTTGTGTTTCTTTCTTGGTGGAGCGGAAGTCGAAAGAAGATTGTGCAGATGAGCTTGGTGCCTCTTCTCCTGCTAACCCCTCATTTCTTTTCCTAGACCTACGACCCTCACCAGGCGACCTATGCGGGGGAGCGGTAGGCGGCTGTCGGCGTTGAGCTGCCATACCCCCGTCTAAAAACACTCTATAATTCATGAGGTCACTATCCCCATGGGGCACCAAGCGAAGAAGCGAATCAGGAATCGGCATAAAAGGAATGTTTTCTACACCAGAGTTGCCATATACAGTTGAATAGCGAGGAAATCGAATTTTGTGGGAGCCAGGGAATCGTTGTATGTTGTCATGCGTGTTAAGTGTTCCCTGAAGGATGATTGTCAGGAAACGGATGAAAGGAATATATTTCTTGGTGGCATTATACTTCCCTTTGACATTTAGTCTTAGATGATCCCAAGCAATTGCTGCAAAGTCGATATGTACATCGAAGGCGATAGCAAACAAGTATGTCAGAGTTTGAGAGGTTATCGCTTCTTGACCTTTTCTTGAAGGCGGGAGACAATAGTTGATGATCGAGCATAAAGTGTACCACAGTCTGTGAAGATTCTTCTTCTTGAATTCACCTATAGTATTGAGAGGACCGTTATAGCCAAGTTCTCTAACCCGTTGAAGCATCTCACGAATAGGTGGTGGATCTACAAATTCGGTGGCTCCTTCGCGAGAAGTAGCCGTAGGAAAACCAATTGCTCTACGGAAATCTTCAAGCGTGAACGTGAAAGCTTGAGTTGATCCATCAGTAGTGAGGAGCTCAAATTGGAAATATGGTGTGCTCGTTCTTCCTCTTGGGGTGACATATTCTATGGTACGCCAGAGTTGATATAACAGCTCTTCTTCAATACCCGGTGCAGTTACGGTAAAGACATGAAATAGTGGATGGTATGTAAGCATGACCGGTATGATTCCATGATGACAGGTAAATGGTATTATCAACTGATAGTTGTTTGGCATGTTTTCTGTCGCACCATCTTCGAGGAAATTCATTCTGCGGTTAAGAAGAAGACGAATGGGAAACATTGTTTCCAAGGTTAATTTACTCAAAAAAGGATTTAATCGTACACCGTTTTTCACAGAAGATGCGAAGGCAGTACAACAAGGCGTTCGATACCTTGCTTCTTAGGGAAAACCAATGTAAGATTGAAAAGATTTTTAAGAAATTAAAGACACATCAAAAAGTGTTCTAGCACTCATTTTCCAAAGGACAACAAAGGTAGTACATCAAGGCGTTCGATACCTTGCATCCTAAGTAAACTGAGAGATAGAGTTTGAACCGAATTTAGAATAAAAGATGTATTTTGTATAAGAGAAAGTTCAAAAAGTCGTGCAAAGTTTTTCCATGTGAGACGACACAAGCAGTACATCAAGGCGTTCAATGTTGTGCATCTCACTGAAAATATTTGCAAGAATTTAAGAACGAAAGAAAAAATAAGCACAGATTTAAAGAAATACAGGGACAAATGTTTGTGAAGCCAGACAAATCGATGAACATGGAGTTGTTCAAGAAAGAGAATTTGGCTCACAAAGTTGGTATAAGAAAGATTTTCATTAAATATCAAACCTTAATGAAAATGAGATTTTGAGGTTTGAAGAAATATGAAAAATTTCTTAAAATGGTTGAAAACCGGTTTTATAAAAGAATTTGAGTAAAAATGTGGAGTAAAACCGGTTTTTAGAAAATGTTATGTAAATCCGGTTTTCAGATAAAATGATATGAAAAACCGGTTTTCATAGTGAAGCATGAATTTTAGTTGTAATACCGGTATTCAAGGGGAAAACCGGTATTAGTGAATAAAAACTTTGGCAGAGTGTATTTTGTATGAAAAATGAGTAAAAGAGAACTAATACCGGTTTTTGAAGGCCGGTATAACAAAGCATCAAGATACTTAGTATAACACCAAGTATCGATGCACTTGTTTTGTACAGGCAACCACAATAACAATCAATCACAGACAAGTAGAACATTCAATCATATATTCAAGCAAGGAATAATTACAAAGGAAAGCAATTAAAGCACGTACGATCATGATCAAATCGAAGCATATACATAT
>CM067172.1:77519718-77524718 GCA_034093135.1 Erigeron breviscapus | reverse complement strand
ATAGTATAGACTACTTACACATCTATGGTATAGATGATCTGTCCGTACACAGGTAAGTCTGACTAAAACACTATACAAAATTCAAATTCACTTTATCTTCCATATTTGACCGTTAGAAACGGCTCCTTTTTAGACTATATAATAATACCTTAGCATACTTTTCTCCATGCCATATCAACTTAACATTTTCTTTTCTTCAGAATCTAACCAAAACCCGAAACCTAATATCAAAAATGTTGAGTCCTTTCCTAATCGTAATTTACATTATTATCATAGCGTGGTTAATTACTGTGGCTCAACTACCATTGGATGAGGCTTATCCGTGGTTAGTAGCGTTCGTCTTTGGCGTTGTTCCCTTACTGTTTGTAGCCACGTGGGTTTCTTTGTATGGTTTTTAAATATGTTGTATCCCTAATTGTTGTATTTCCGCTTAAATAATGTAACAAGTTTCACTTGTATTGTACGAATAATGAAATACAACTTTCTTCGCTCTCTTTTGGGGATTGTTGTCGATTAGGAAATTCCCCAGTTAAAAGAATTTCCCATATTTGTCTTGATAGATTTTTATCAATACAATTTTTATACCAAGTTCATTTGTGTATTTTAATTGTTGGTCACCCATCATAATTTTAGCCTTTCAAATAATTCTTATTTTCAAATTTGAAGTTCTTTTACCAAGACACTACTGTTATCTAGTTGGAAAAGTCGACATATTTTTGTTGATAACATTTGTCTCATTTTCTTAAATTCAATCATTAAAAGTGATCCACGGGTCAAAGAAACAAATATTACCTGGATCACTCCTGAAACAATAGTTTGGATCAAAATTTCATCTAGGGTTCAAAAAGATGAATTAGCAATTGATATGGTTCTTGAAAAAGAAGCAGTGAAGAAAAATAGTGATGCGTGGAAGACGGTCTATCCATTAAGCTATTAACTAAGTTGAGGATTTTCTCGACATAGTATACGCTTTTGAATAAACTGTTCAGCTCTTTTCAACCTTGGTTAAAGGGATGATAAAGTTTAGAAATTTTATCTTTAAAAAAATATATTTCGGTAATTACTAATTACCGTAGCAATGATTAAAAATTTCTGTAGTTTATGGACACCTGTCTGTTCTTTCAGGTTACATTTCCCTTTTCATCCTCTATAATAGAAACGCGTTTTCTTAAGGAAGAATGCACACTAAATCTTCTTTCTCTATCTCTTTTATTTACTTAGTTCTTCATCTGCTAATTTGTTTTTAGCTATTGCGTTCACAGCCAGCTTGTGTTCTAACAGATCTCCGACTTTCTCTTTGGTAAGCTACATTTTTGTGCTCTTTCTTTCTCATCTTGGATAATATACTATCTATTTATATGTTTATATAAAACTTTTATCTTTTAATTCATGTTCGCTTAATTAACAATATTGTTCCACCAATTTATCATAAGATAATGAAAAATTTCGGTGCCTCTTCGAGTGATCCAAAAGGCAAAAGGCCAATGACTCAAGAGGATCTTGAAGATCTTGAAACAAATAGGGTCAAAAGGATTAAGCAGGAGGCCGTGATGTTAGGTATTTCCTTTGAAGATTACAAGGCGATGGTAGACGAAGATGTCCACCTTTTTGAGAAACAAACTTCTGAAGATGAAAAGCTAGCAAGAATTTTATCTCAATTTTTAACAGAGGAGGAATCTATCCTTGTGAATCGTCAAATAAAAGAAGATGAAAAGTTTGCAAGAGCCCTAGCTCAGCAAGACGAAGATAATCTCTCTCAAAGGGAGAAGTCCATTTTTGCCATGTCATCTGAAGAAGAAGAAGAAAATTCCAATATTCCACCTCTTAAGAGAAGAAAAAAAAGATGCTGCTGGGGGAAGTAACATGTCAGGGTCGAGTTCTGACAGAACTCCTAATTCTTGAAATCAAGAGGGATTTTATAGAAATATTTGGAATCTGTTATAAATTTTTATAAATCATATCTTAAGTTGTCCAGAATGCGTTTTTAAATCAGAATAATATTGTTGATAATGTTTCTTATGTATTTGTTATGTCAATTGTCTGACCAAAACTTATTGTAGATAAGAAGAACTCAATATAATCATGGACGCATGGCAAAACCAGATGATTGGTACTGGTGAATGGGGAACATCAATCGATGATTTTTGCCAAGACTGGCTTCTCCAAAATACAGTACCAACATCACAGCTAGAACCCTCAACAGAAAATGTCAGTGCATCGTTCCAACTCTTGTTGATGCAGTACATCATGGAGTTTCATCTCCAATCCCAATGAACCCTTTATATCAAAACTTCTCTTTCGATACACCAGAAGCAACATTCCAGTTGAAATCAACATTTCAACCGGAACCATCATTCCAACCAGAATCTTCCGAGGAGGGTAACAGGGCACCAGGCAAACGTCCAATGTCAGACTCGCCCACACTATACCCCAATCCGATTGGTGACGCATATTATGAGGTCTCAACCTCGAACAGGGTGGAACCGGTTGATACGATAATGAATCATGGACCCGAGTTTGAGAAGCTCGTAGAAGACTCATGGGCTTATATTTGCAAGCTTTATAGTCGTAAGAAAAGTCCGCAAAAGTATCGTCCTCGAAAGCCCAAAGAAATGTAAGGTCGAAAAGGTCTTACCAGTTTGTGAAACAAAATACTACTTTGGTAGTATTTGGGGAAGAAATGGACGTATCAGAGATGCCAACACCGATATGCTCATGCACAGGGATACCTAGGGCCTGTCGCGGTTGGACTACAGAGGGATGGACCTCCACTTGTTGTACAGCTACTCTTTCCATGTATCCGTTGCCAACATATGTCGGGCCAAGTCGTATTGTAAGGTTGCCGGGGAGAAGAATGGGTTGTAGTACATTCTCAAAGGTCATAGAGAAATTATTGTTAGCAGGGTACGATCTCGATTGTCCAATTGACTTGAAGGATCATTGGGTTAAACATGGGACTAACAAGTATGCATTGAATAGATAAATGTGTGATCTTCATAGATTTAGGAATTTGGCTACTTAAACTATAAAGTAGGATTACATAAACAGTTAGTGATTTTTGTATGTCTATTTCCCTCTTTTCTTTATTGCGAAATTTATATATAATTTGTTTGTAGTTAACACTTTTATTATTGCTTATATCAAAATAGTCTGATAAAGCCATCCTACTTTATCTTGTTCCATCAAGATCCAGATATCTTATTTGTTGTCGGCCATTTTGAAAAATTTTTTTTCATTTGACGTCATTGCTTACGTTATATGAGCGAATAGTACCTCTCAGTAAAATCATGTATTCTTATTCTAGGTACAAGGCCAATATAAGGTGAAATCTACGGGATTTGATTCCTGCATATAATCACTTAAGTTCATAATCTTCTACTACTATCCTGTTTGCTCTTTTCCAGCCATTTTCTTGAACACATTCATCAAATTACTAACCTAAGCTCCATGTTCGTAAAAAAAATGCCTCTTAACACACTAGATCTGTTAATATTTCATAATATCTCACTTTACTTAAACATTATAGTCTTCAAAAATCTTGGCTCATTCTATCAGTCAATTGTAACTATAAGTTTGAACTAAGTCTGTAGTTCATAATAAATCCTTGGTCTATAATTATAGTTTATAATCATCTTAATAACCAGGTATTCTAGATCTTATTCTCATACTGTTATTTCAATAATGACTAATAATTGTAGATAATTATAAGTAATATGGCTTAGACATGGGTCATCCTATATACTTTGATAATGCTTATAATATAGAGCGCACCAACGGTCAGCCCATCACATTACCAACTCGTCCAAAATACCCTATGCCTGTACTACCATTTCTATTAACATAAAATTCAAGTCCACACAATCCACACTTGAATATCAAAATTGACCTTCAACTAATACACAATTTCCACATCAAGTCCTTATAAATCATTGCATGAATATAGTTATCTCTACAGGGATATTATCATGGCAATAATCTAAGGCTTCAACAATCGTACAATTTACAATCAACAATACAATCACGAAAACATTCAACACTATATAAATAAAGGGTCAAGTCATAACAAGGTGGGTAAAGCATAGTCCGAATTTTAACTTCAACATTCGACACATTAAAGTGTTTGTATACAGGGTGTACCATCGGCTAACCCTCCACACCGTTAATATATAGAATGGATGTCCAAAACTCGGTTCCGATATATTCTCTAAGTGTTGACCGGGTATGTATACAGGGTGTACCAGCGGCTAACCCTCCACCAAACCAACACTCATTAAACATACCGGGTTAGCTACTATACTTTATCCACGAGGCGCAATCCATGAGATCATTAACTTTATATGACATAGGATAACCATAGATTTGTTGATCAGGCGCCTCTAGGGTTATCGAATGTTATACTCCATTAATGCCATCATTTCATTTTGCTGGGGGACAAATAATAAATGCATCCAAGATTCCACACACATCAACGTTTATCACAATAATTCCACAATTCACGGTGTATCCCAACACTATCATATACGTCCATCAAGTTGTCATATAACAATCAAGTCATCAAATCATAAGTAACCTACGAACTCCGTTCAAACAATTTTTATGCATCATACAGTTCACGTTGTACACAAAATTTCCTACCATGCATGCTATTATGAAATGTGGGTGCAATGGCTATAGACTAGGTCAATCCACCTAGCTCTCTACAACCACGGCTCTAATACCATTCTGTAACACCCAACATGGCGGAATCATGGGGTATCACTTAGAAAAGCACAGCACGACATGGGAATTATGTAGAGTCAAACTATATGAAAACATAGGATTGAAACAATCCTTAAACTTGTACAAACGTATACAATCATCAACATTCATCGAAATACATGTTCAATCAATAATAAAAGGCAATTCAATCGATAGTAGTTGATCCTAAAAGTAACCCATAAAAGGGAAGTAAGGATCATGGATCCAGAAAGTCCAAAGCTAGTCCAATCCTAGCAAGTAAG
>CM067172.1:77502218-77514718 GCA_034093135.1 Erigeron breviscapus | reverse complement strand
CGACCTGGGCTAGACAACACTCGCAGCGCGACCTGGAGGTCTCGCGGCGCGAGTCGCAATTAAATGTGCAGGTCCTGTTCGAAAACAACACACCTCGCGGCGCGAGGCAGACTACTCGCGGCGCGAGTGCAGACCTGTACAAGTGAAAGTGCAGTTTTTGACCTTTTTCGCCAAACCAAATCGTTTCCATTTCAATTCCTTTCATTACAACAACCAGAAACAAGTCTAAAGAGTCTGGTAACAAACCCATTTGCTAACCATTTCATAAATCCAACATTTTGATTTCAAAGACCTAATTTCTAAATCAAAGTTTCATTCAATCAACACAACCAAAACTCATTTTCTTTCCAAGACTATCTAATTCAATACTCAAAACTGAATTCAAACCTAAAAAATGGAATTCAATTAAATCAAAAGTTTAGAGAAAAAGTTTACTTACCAAATCTTGTGTTCTTGAAATAATAAAGATGAAGATGGTGATGATGATGATGCCAAAACCTTAATTATTATTGAAATATGATTATTCCCTTTTGAATCCCCTTTGATTTCCCTTTGCCCATTAATTTGAGAGTAGTCTTGTGTGTGTGTGTTTTGTGTGACCGAACCAAAGAAGAAGAAAAGGAGGGAGATGGGGGTGTTTGGTGGTTTACTCACGTCCACAAGAAAGGAGGACGGCCCATGTGGCCATTTTTAATATTTTTGGTACCCTTAATTTGGTACAATGCTTACGATTAAACACCGCATGACTAAAAGGTTATAATTTAAAGTAAAGGTATTTTCCCTCATCTCATTTAAATTAAGACAAGTCAATAAAGTTTCGTCAAAGTGAACTTTATAATATTAAGTCTAGACAGTCTATTTATTTTGTACAAGACATAACCTTTAAATATTCATTTAAAGTTATTTTTAAGACTCGGCATTCGTCTAGATAGCTACTAGTCTGCGTCATCAAGATACGTCTAATTTGACTAAGTCAAAAGTCCAAAAGTCTAATAATTTCTACGTCTAATGACTGTCTAATTGAGATTAATCCAGATCTGGACTGGATCCGCCACTGAGTATTAAGTAACAATTGTTGAGGTTTATTTTACCACCCACCCCTACCGACTAACAATTGTTAATTTTCCTCCGTTGAGTCCCCATGTGCATTGCACAAGTGGGCATTTTCCGCATGGTTAACAAAACAAACTATGAACTTTTTTCCATTAAAAAGTAGTAGCGATAAAATAACTCAAAATAACATCCTGATATGTAACAAAAAGAAAAAAAGACTTGTAAAAATATGTGTCTCTTGACAAGAGTCATAACCTTTCACTTGACAAGAGTCATAACCTTTAAATGATTTACATAATACATATATACTTTCTAATTTGATATATTTAACCTAAAGGTTTATGTTAACTATCAACAATAACACACTTATAAGCTGAAAGAATGAAATGAAGCTTGCATATCAAGTATAAATGAATAATGAGAGGTAATAACTAAGAACTACTAAATAAAAGTATGTCAAAGATCAACAGTAAGCTGTTTACACTTTACAATAAGAGAATGAAAGAGTTTACAAGTATGCAACCAAATTTTCAGGATGTACCCACAAGAACATCCTTGTATGGGGTTGGTTCTGGTGGTGGTGGCAGTGGCAGTTTTGGTGGTTCTGTTTTGCTTTCGTCAACGTTCCCCGGCCACCTTCTTCGTCCTTCCGAAAGAAATGGTGTCTGGCCTTCACGCACCCGGCTTAGTCGCTCTTGTGCTCCGCCTCTTAATTTTTCAAGTCTTAGCCTATCCATCTGGAGCATCTTGAACACTTTAACCACATTTGCTAACCCTCCTATTAGTAACAAAAAACTTGCAAACATACCAATCCAAACCCACGTCCTTGTCTGCATACAACATGCATAAGTTTAAACTTCGAGCTTTACAGACATGATAACGTCATCTAAAAAGAACCACATACAACCCAAATTAGCTTTGGATTTTCTTAAAAGCGGACAACCTAAATCTCTAAGTATAGGTGAAAATTGGGTGTGTCAAACACTCAAACCAGACAAAACATGTAATTGAATATGAGTTGAAGTGGGCCAGGTTGGGTCTCAGTCCATGTTAACCCAAACTCATCCATTTTCAAAAAAAATCATAAATACGTAGCGTGTGAAGCTATCACATCACAAAAGGTTTGACAGTACGATAATCACAATCTAATTTAGGTCGTGGTATGCACTTTAATTGGGTAACTTTCAACACATTTGGCTTGTTTCGCATTTAGCTATTTTCAGTGAATTCATATAAGCTGCTAGAAGAAACACATAACCTATAGCAACCAATTCATACAGAATGCGTCGAATTTGTCATTCCGACCTTGAGTGTCATATGATACCATGTATAATCTCGAGTTGAGATTTTATGAGAGGAATAAAATAGTGAGTCCCTTAATTTAGCTAATGGTGGACCCCTTTATCATGCTTAAATGTTTTTGTTATTGGTTTGTGGTTTTGTAGATTTTCTAGAAAATTTTCAGCAAAATTGAGGACATACCAATAAATGTAAACGATGACGTAGATATCTGGGTTGCTCACGACGGTTAAGAATGGCACCGACCATGAACAAGAAGCTTCCAGTCAAGAATGGGATGTGGACACTCTGTTGCAGAATTTGAACATGTCCATCAGCTCTCTCATAGATTTGACACGAATTTAGGATCGAACCAAGCACCCATAACACAGAACCAGCAATCAGCATATTCAACGCGTGCACATCAAGCCTGTTATGAATGTATCCTTTATTCTCCTACAGTTTGCACAGAGTCACCAAACAGAACACACATTTGAGCATCATAATATAATAAAAATGCATCTTATACATGTTGTTAACAGTTACAATGATTCCTAATAACCGTCTATCCTACTATCTTCAATAGTAATATCATTAACTCATAACCCCTATAAGTTGGAGGATGATTCATATGCCATCAAGTCACACAAATTTTATGTGTCTATCACTCAATAACAGCAATTTTACCTGAAAAATATGTGAAGATATGTTTTTTCACCACACAAATAAAGTACATATATTAGTGATATTTTAGGTCTGTATTTTGCTCCGACTGGCAATTTCTTTTTCCAAACTAATGGCTCCTAGACAGTGAACTTATTCATGTCCATGCAACCCGCAGACGCAAATGAACCTCTAAATTCTTAGGCTCAAACCGGTTTTTCCAACTTCACCACAGATTTTAATTGTGAATATTCAAATGATTTTTACAATTGTAGAAGCCACAACTAATAACTAGAGATACGATAATTGATGGTAAATAATGTACTTATGATTCTCAAATTAGTTGTATCTCATAAATTACAAAGACTAACCAACTGGGTTGGATCAGTAATCAGTGGTTGGAGCCATTACCTCTGGAGACAGAGGTCATGGGTTCGATCCACATGCCCAGTAAAGTTGGAGGTCCTTTTCTACCTTTGATAGAACCTGGAAGCAGTCTCTCTACCTTTTGTAAGGGTAAGGCTGTCTACATCTCAACCTCTCCCATACACCGTCGAAGACGGTATTGGGACCCAAAACCCATGGAAGACGGCATTGGGAGTTACTTTTTCATTAATTACAAAGACTATTGATATATAGGAGTATTACTCTAATTTAAACAAGGTTGATGCCCAATATTTTTTCAAAAACAATCCCTACTTCTTAAAAATCTACTCCGTCTATGTGATACCTATTTTCATAATTGAAAACATAAGAATCGTGATACTATCTATGATGTTTAATTCCTCACTTGATCTAGCTACACTTCTTTCTTGTTTTTGAAAGACAAATATCACAAATATGTTATATAGATGAGATTATAATCTACAACGCTTTTGTTTATAGGCCACATCCCAAGACCTTTTAATTTTTATATTGGTTAACTAACAGTTTATCAAGATAATCTACGATCATCATCGATCCCTACGGTTGTTAGTTTCTAAAAGAGTGTACTTCCATATGATCATCATTACGCACCCATCATATCAAAGAGTGTCTCATTGTACAGGCAGGTTAAAGCATTGGAGAGTAATTGTACTTTAAATATAATAAAAATAGAAAGAATCAATTGGAATTTCCAGTGCTTTAGTATGGCCGATTATTATCACATATATTTCTAATCATAAAGCCCGGTTACATAAGTTAATTTGCTTTAGGTAGGCCAAATCACTTGAGATAATCTAGAGAGGTATTTGTTGCTCATAACACTACACACTTAACAAGAATGCATTTGCTACGTATTTAGACCGTTTTTAACATTAAGTGATGTATTGCTGACGTGACAACAATAAACTAAAATTTCAGTAGTTTTGTGGCTTAAAGAGGGTCTTATAAATATACAATACAGTACAACTGAATATAAGAAAATGCTAATTAAGAGTTGTCTTAGCATAAAAAATTGTACAGTCCATATAAAAATCACGTATCTTGAATTTTATGATAAAAGTACAATAATATACTTTATGTATGTTAACGACAACCCTACCAAGACCCTACAGTATAATATATATACCTGAGTAAGAAGAAGAAAAAGGATTCCCAAAAAGAAGAGAATCCCACCCAAAGCTTGAACAAGTGGCACACCAACTTCAACAAATGGAAGTTGAACATCAAGTTCCATCAGCCCAATCCTATAATCAATACCTGCAAGATGTGCTATTAAATCATGCACATTCACAGCCACTATCACAACCAGCCCAATCATCAACAAAACCAAGCCCAACTCCATATTTTGCCACGTCAACAAAGCCACAAACCCAAATATCAGCACAATGGTTGAGAACACATAAACCCCAGCATTCATGTACTCGGCCCTGTTTCGGGTCAGTCGCGGCCCGTACATTCTACTCTCACGCACCGTCGCTAGCTTCACCATTTTTTACTACTATATTGTTTATTTTACCTTGGATATAGAAGAAACGAACCAACTCTAGAATTTTTATTTGTAAATTTAGAATGGTGGTGAGCTAGTACGTGACGAGGAGAGGTGTACACGTGGCGCTTTGCATGGAGGTGTTGGGTTCATGGTGTTTGACACGTAGTGGGATTTTCCAAGTTTGGTGGTGCTTGGATTATTTGGTAAAAAATTTGGGCAGAAAATGCGAAATAATGGTCATACATGACGGCCTATTACCTTCTTTAATGAAGAAATGGGAGCCAAAAAAAAACGAACTACTATATATATTAAGTATAGAAAAAAGAAAACAAAGTTGCCTTTGGTATGGGCGGTCATCATAGTTGTTAGACTCTTACGAGTTACGAGTCGACTCTTACGAGTCGAGTCGATTTACACCCAAAACGAGGCGACTCGTTGGATGACTCTTTTTTCTCCTGACTCTTACGAGTCGCGGTGTGAATTTGGAACGAGTCAATACGAGTCGCAAACTTATGATTGTTGTAGTTTGATAATATGTTATATATTATATATCATATTTATGGTTACATTATTTTGTATGTTATATATGTATTTTTGATTCTTTTAGTATGAATTTGAAGATAAACTGTAAATTTATGACTCAAAGTATCGAATATGTAATATTTTGAGAATGTATTACGATAATCAACTTATATTTTGTTTATAAATACCTCACAATGTAAAATTATACAATATTATGTATAATTAAAAATGTCCTGACTCTTACGAGTCGAGTCACGAGTCAAAAATTAGGTTTTCGAATCAAATCAAAAGTTACGAGTCGACAACTATGGCTCATTACCTTACTTTTTATAATTTTGGTCACGGGTTCAAAATGGTTTGTTTTTTTTTACGGCTGGTCCAAATAATCAAATAAATCTTTTTCACCAATTTGTTTTTAATTAAGATACTAAAAGCCTACAATTCTGAGCCGGGTAGCAAATCATCAACTTCATATATATATATAGAAATATATATATATATATATATATATATATATATATATATATATATATATATAGTATTATATATATATATATATATATATATATATATATATATATATATATATATATATATATATATATATATATATATATATATATATATATATATATATATATATATATATATATATATATATATATATATATATATATATATATATATATATATATATATATATATATATATATATATATATATATATATATATATATATATATATATATATATATATATATATATATATATATATATATATATATATATATATATATATATATATATATATATATATATATATATATATATATATATATATATATATATATATATATATATATATATATATATATATATATATATATATATATATATATATATATATATATATATATATATATATATATATATATATATATATATATATATATATATATATATATATATATATATATATATATATATATATATATATATATATATATATATATATATATATATATATATATATATATATATATATATATATATATATATATATATATATATATATATATATATATATATATATATATATATATATATATATATATATATATATATATATATATATATATATATATATATATATATATATATATATATATATATATATATATATATATATATATATATATATATATATATATATATATATATATATATATATATATATATATATATATATATATATATATATATATATATATATATATATATATATATATATATATATATATATATATATATATATATATATATATATATATATATATATATATATATATATATATATATATATATATATATATATATATATATATATATATATATAATCCTAAAAATTTACTACATATTTAGTTATATATATATACATATATATATATATATATATATATATATTTTTTTTTTTTTTTTTTTTTTTTTTTTTTTTTTTTTTTTTTTTTTTTTTTTTTTTTTTTTTTTTTTTTTTTTTTTTTTTTTTTTTTTTTTTTTTTTTTTTTTTTTTTTTTTTTTTTTTTTTTTTTTTTTTTTTTTTTTTTTTTTTTTTTTTTTTTTTTTTTTTTTTTTTTTTTTTTTTTTTTTTTTTTTTTTTTTTTTTTTTTTTTTTTTTTTTTTTTTTTTTTTTTTTTTTTTTTTTTTTTTTTTTTTTTTTTTTTTTTTTTTTTTTTTTTTTTTTTTTTTTTTTTTTTTTTTTTTTTTTTTTTTTTTTTTTTTTTTTTTTTTTTTTTTTTTTTTTTTTTTTTTTTTTTTTTTTTTTTTTTTTTTTTTTTTTTTTTTTTTTTTTTTTTTTTTTTTTTTTTTTTTTTTTTTTTTTTTTTTTTTTTTTTTTTTTTTTTTTTTTTTTTTTTTTTTTTTTTTTTTTTTTTTTTTTTTTTTTTTTTTTTTTTTTTTTTTTTTTTTTTTTTTTTTTTTTTTTTTTTTTTTTTTTTTTTTTTTTTTTTTTTTTTTTTTTTTTTTTTTTTTTTTTTTTTTTTTTTTTTTTTTTTTTTTTTTTTTTTTTTTTTTTTTTTTTTTTTTTTTTTTTTTTTTTTTTTTTTTTTTTTTTTTTTTTTTTTTTTTTTTTTTTTTTTTTTTTTTTTTTTTTTTTTTTTTTTTTTTTTTTTTTTTTTTTTTTTTTTTTTTTTTTTTTTTTTTTTTTTTTTTTTTTTTTTTTTTTTTTTTTTTTTTTTTTTTTTTTTTTTTTTTTTTTTTTTTTTTTTTTTTTTTTTTTTTTTTTTTTTTTTTTTTTTTTTTTTTTTTTTTTTTTTTTTTTTTTTTTTTTTTTTTTTTTTTTTTTTTTTTTTTTTTTTTTTTTTTTTTTTTTTTTTTTTTTTTTTTTTTTTTTTTTTTTTTTTTTTTTTTTTTTTTTTTTTTTTTTTTTTTTTTTTTTTTTTTTTTTTTTTTTTTTTTTTTTTTTTTTTTTTTTTTTTTTTTTTTTTTTTTTTTTTTTTTTTTTTTTTTTTTTTTTTTTTTTTTTTTTTTTTTTTTTTTTTTTTTTTTTTTTTTTTTTTTTTTTTTTTTTTTTTTTTTTTTTTTTTTTTTTTTTTTTTTTTTTTTTTTTTTTTTTTTTTTTTTTTTTTTTTTTTTTTTTTTTTTTTTTTTTTTTTTTTTTTTTTTTTTTTTTTTTTTTTTTTTTTTTTTTTTTTTTTTTTTTTTTTTTTTTTTTTTTTTTTTTTTTTTTTTTTTTTTTTTTTTTTTTTTTTTTTTTTTTTTTTTTTTTTTTTTTTTTTTTTTTTTTTTTTTTTTTTTTTTTTTTTTTTTTTTTTTTTTTTTTTTTTTTTTTTTTTTTTTTTTTTTTTTTTTTTTTTTTTTTTTTTTTTTTTTTTTTTTTTTTTTTTTTTTTTTTTTTTTTTTTTTTTTTTTTTTTTTTTTTTTTTTTTTTTTTTTTTTTTTTTTTTTTTTTTTTTTTTTTTTTTTTTTTTTTTTTTTTTTTTTTTTTTTTTTTTTTTTTTTTTTTTTTTTTTTTTTTTTTTTTTTTTTTTTTTTTTTTTTTTTTTTTTTTTTTTTTTTTTTTTTTTTTTTTTTTTTTTTTTTTTTTTTTTTTTTTTTTTTTTTTTTTTTTTTTTTTTTTTTTTTTTTTTTTTTTTTTTTTTTTTTTTTTTTTTTTTTTTTTTTTTTTTTTTTTTTTTTTTTTTTTTTTTTTTTTTTTTTTTTTTTTTTTTTTTTTTTTTTTTTTTTTTTTTTTTTTTTTTTTTTTTTTTTTTTTTTTTTTTTTTTTTTTTTTTTTTTTTTTTTTTTTTTTTTTTTTTTTTTTTTTTTTTTTTTTTTTTTTTTTTTTTTTTTTTTTTTTTTTTTTTTTTTTTTTTTTTTTTTTTTTTTTTTTTTTTTTTTTTTTTTTTTTTTTTTTTTTTTTTTTTTTTTTTTTTTTTTTTTTTTTTTTTCTATTATTTGATTGTTCTTGAAATTAGGGTTCTTGCTATGAAATCAAATTGGGGGTTTTAGTTGGGGTGGTCATAATTCTATCATATTTCCCAATTTCTTTCTACAATTGAATATTGTTATTGAGTTGCATGTTTTAATTTATAAGAAATATGGTTAGTGATCTCATAATCAAGATAGGAAAATGGTGATTTTAGTATAAATAGTGGAATGGCCATGTATTGATGATAAACATATGATTATGCATAAAAAATTATGAGTCTTTGGGTAATGAGACAACTCAATGACAATGCAAGTTTTGAGATGGATGAGAATGCTAGTGAAATTTGTGACTATGGGTAGATGACCTTATATATGTGAATTATGGCTAGGTTGAAAGCTTTGTTGTACTTGCGGTGATCTTGAATTATTGTTTATTGTTGATAGGTGTCGTGAACAAGTAATACGTTTGGAAAATAGTTGATTGTGGCCGTCATTAAGGTGAGTACATTTATATATGGTTACACATGTTGGGTCAATTACGTGATGATGGGAAGGGGAGAAACACATAGTTATGACTTGATTGAATTAAGACCATACGGGGTATGGCAAATGGTGGTAAGACCATACGGGGTATGGCGTTTAATAGAAAGACCATACGGGGTATGGCTATAATGGTAAGACCATACGGGGTAATGGCAATTGAGAAAGACCATACGGGGTATGGCATATTGGGTAAGACCATACGGGGTATGGCCTATAGTGGTAAGACCATACGGGGTATGGCGTATTGTAGAAAGACCATACGGGGTATGGCACGTGAGTAAGACCATACGGGGTATGGCGTAATAACGGGAGACCATACGGGGTATGGCAATGTAAATTGGTTGGTAATGTATGTTAGAATTGATTGCTTGATTTTATGGAATGCATATATTATGTAATTGTGATAAGTTGTCTTGTATGAGATTTTTGGTATATTGATGTATGGTTAGGTGTATTATTGTTAGGCCATATGGAGTGTGGCAAAGCGAGTGCTTATTACGTGGCTCGCTTAATTGGTTGATTTATGGTATGGTTTCATAAATAACTTATTGTTATAAATGTGGGCATGTATGAGATGATATGGTAGTGTTATAGACCCTATTTGGTGGTACTTCGTGTATTTGATTCCATTATGTGTAATTGTATATGAATGTATTCACTAAGCGTTAGCTTACTTTTTAGTTGTTTACCATTTTTATAGGTGGTTCCGGAAGAGGGAACTAGTTACTAGTTGATTGAAGTTCTTGATTTTGGAAGTGCTAGTGCTTTAAAGGTATTTTGGCCATTCACTAAGGAATGATATTCCTTTGGTTAGAGACTTAGTTCATCCCACCTCAATGGCTCTTGGTACTAAAGTTGGTATTTTGGAACTTGATAAATATGTGTAGTTTGTGTACAATCAGATTTTGTATCATGGTCATGGTGATTTTAGAGTCAAAATGAAGGTTTGGGTTGTTTGGCAAAATGGGTAAATGACCCATATGATTTTGAATATGAAGACTTGCTTATGTTTATGTTAATGAAAGTTTCCTCTAAGTTGAATCATGTGTCTTTAGTCCATTTTTGAAGTTTGACAATTGTTTTGATTTGTGAAAATGAATGGTGAAAGTTGCAAGTCTTTTAAGTGTTCATTTGGGTTATGTCTTGCTCATATGGGTTATGGTTAATTTGCTCATATGGGTTATGACTATTGTTTTGCTCATATGGGTTATGTTTTGCTCGTATGGGTTATGTTTTGTTCATATGGGTTATGTCTTGCTCATGTGGGTTATAGTTTGCTCATATGGGTTATGACTTTTGTTTTGTTCATCTGGGTTATGTTTTCTTCATCTATGTTATGATTTCTTCATCTGGGTTATGACTTTCTTCATCTGGGTTATGACTTTCTTCATCTGGGTTATGTTTCTTCTTCTAGGGTTATGTTTTCTTCTTCTGGGTTATAAAAATAAATAAAAAAAAAATTACGTTTTCGGGTCGAGTTCTTTCAAGTGGTATCAGAGCTGAGGTTTAAGGGATTTAGGTATTCCCTTGTTGAGCGAATGCCTAGACTTAAACCTTAGACATGACTTGACCTTAGGTGTTCGGTAATTTTATATGGGACCCGAAAGAGTGTTTGATGGAGCGTTAGCTTATAAACTTGTTAGTATGGAAGCACGATAAGGTCGGCATTATCGTGATTGAAGTACTAACATCTTTATAATCCGACCGCATCAAACTTTGGAACGGTCTAGTATAAAGTTGTAGGATTTGGTTTAGACTTTTTGAGGATAGTAGTTGGTTATACGTTCGAATTCTTATCTACTCTTATTATAGCATGGATGAACGACATTTCAACGAAGAAGCTGAAAATAGTAAGAGAAATGAGAAAGAACAAATCTTTCCCGATAATAGCATGGATATTTCTGACCAAATAGGAAGAGCACTAGAGAAATACACTCCCGTCTTATTAAAGAAGTTGAATGATACTATGGAAGGAGCTATGAATAATCACATAGCTCAAATGATAAGAGATGAAGTGGCCATCAATGTGCAAAGAGAGTTTGAGAAACGTGATGGCAAGAGTAAGGGTGAGAAGGAAGGTCACGATGATAAGGAAGTTGAAGTTATAGGCGAAAAGTCGCACAAGAATAAGTTTACCTACAAAAACTTTGAGATTTGTCACCCACCCGTGTATCACGGTGACATGAATCCTATTATTTGCACGAGGTGGGTATCGGAAATTGAGGGGGCATTTCGTACAAGCCAATGCCCTCAAGATCTCAAAGTTGTGTTTGCGGCGAGTATGCTCCGAGATAGCGCAAAAAGATGGTGGGATAACTTGTTGACGGTGAAGGGTGAAGCTACTATGTCACACGTGGAATGGTCCGAGTTTAAAACCATGTTTTATAAAGAATTTCGATCGGAAGCGGAAGTGACAAAGTTAAGGAGTGAATTTCTTAATGATTGTCAAGGAACATTAAGTTTAACGGAATTTCGTGCCCAGTTCTTAGACAAAGCTCAATTTTGTCCAGAATTCTTGGAAAACGAACAATTGTTGAAGGAGCAATTCTACTTGAAGCTGAGGAAGAGTTTGAGGGAGAAAATTAGTTTGCGCCAAATGGAGTCCTTTTCCATGTTGGTTGATGTAGCTCGAGATCATGAGATTGAACAAATGAGAGTTGATGATAATGTTTCCAAGAGAGGGATGGAAGGGAGCTACACTCCAAGTAAGCGGGTTGGACAAGATGGAAGCTCAAATAGTAGCCCGGCAAAGACGAATGCTCAATTCTGTAGTAATTGTGAGAAAGTGCACCCAGGGGAATGTCGAGCATTGCCAAAATTTTGCTTCAACTATGGGCAAACGGGACACATTAGTCGAGATTGTAAAGTCGAACCTTCAAGTGCAATAATTTGTTTCAAATGCCGCCAAGAAGGTCACGTCAGGAGTGTTTGCCCGTACTTAACTAAAGAAGAAAGGGAGATGGAGTTAAGGAAGGAAGCCGAGAGAAGGAACCCTAACACGTTCGGAAGACAAAGTGGAAAGTCATTTCAACTACTTGCCAATGAAGCTAGAGATACGTCAGGTGGGTTTTCGTGTATTCTACTAATAAATCATAGTTTTGCTTTATGAATGAGCCTTGTC
>CM067172.1:77274718-77494718 GCA_034093135.1 Erigeron breviscapus | reverse complement strand
CAATACCTAATCCCTATATATATATATATAGAGAGAGAGAGAGAGTCACAGAAATATTTCAAAGACATGTAGAAGTTGGAGTAGAAGAGAATACAAATTGTCTTTGATTTAGATAAGAACTAGAATACACCTTTAGAAGTTGGACTGGATGTAACTAACATTAATAATATCTTTTTTCGATATCTAGAATTCTCACCATAAAAAAACGTAAGAATTATTTCACGTAAGCCTATCATATTATATACAAGCTTAAGCACCCGGGTAATACCCGGGTAATATTAAGATAACTTATTATATTTATAGAAATTGTGACGGAAATGTTAAATGTAAAATCTTGACAACAAAGCTAACAATGTAATACGCATAAATTTATAATAGCATACCATCAAAGTTTATTTGAATACATAAAACTCAAATAGAAAAGTTTAAAATAAACTATACAAATAATAAATTTGAAATATGATCAAATAATGTCAAAATTGAACACATTTCGACGTGTTATTATATGTTTTGTTTTGTTTGTCTTTGAATTAGTTGAGGTATTACGTTTAAATGAATTATCACCTATGTATATCTTTTTTTCATAAGTTATCTTTTTTTTATGCAAGTTATTAGCTAATTATGAATGATATATGAATATGCAAATCAGATTGTTGAAGGATTTTTAATTACAATAATTTATTTAATTTTATTGGTTTTGCAAATGACAACTATGTAAGTTGTAATCAAAGTACATCAAATAGTTTCACTTTATCATAAAACTTAAGGATGAATTTTTGATATGTAATGTACGTTTTTTTTTTGTTTTTTTTGGTGGTCGAGGTGGGAGACGAACCACAACCTTCCCCACAAGAAGCTAAAGATGTACTAAATTTATTTGGAAAATTTTAAAATAAAACCTTAAGGCTGTGCATAAAAATATAGTACTTACCATACCAAATTAAACACACACTCTTAAATTTTATGTTAAGTGATTATTTTATAAACTTTAACTATAGACTCCATGATTATATTTAATAAGACCCATTTACTCCCTTATAAAGCAAATCACTATTTTTTCTTCTTTATATATATATATATATATATATATATATATATATATATATATATATATATATATATATATATATATATATATATATATATATATATATATATATATATATATATATATATATATATATATATATATATATATATATATATATATATATATATATATATATATATATATATATATATATATATATATATATATATATATATATATATATATATATATATATATATATATATATATATATATATATATATATATATATATATATATATATATATATATATATATATATATATATATATATATATATATATATATATATATATATATATATATATATATATATATATATATATATATATATATATATATATATATATATATATATATATATATATATATATATATATATATATATATATATATATATATATATATATATATATATATATATATATATATATATATATATATATATATATATATATATATATATATATATATATATATATATATATATATATATATATATATATATATATATATATATATATATATATATATATATATATATATATATATATATATATATATATATATATATATATATATATATATATATATATATATATATATATATATATATATATATATATATATATATATATATATATATATATATATATATATATATATATATATATATATATATATATATATATATATATATATATATATATATATATATATATATATATATATATATATATATATATATATATATATATATATATATATATATATATATATATATATATATATATATATATATATATATATATATATATATATATATATATATATATATATATATATATATATATATATATATATATATATATATATATATATATATATATATATATATATATATATATATATATATATATATATATATATATATATATATATATATATATATATATATATATATATATATATATATATATATATATATATATATATATATATATATATATATATATATATATATATATATATATATATATATATATATATATATATATATATATATATATATATATATATATATATATATATATATATATATATATATATATATATATATATATATATATATATATATATATATATATATATATATATATATATATATATATATATATATATATATATATATATATATATATATATATATATATATATATATATATATATATATATATATATATATATATATATATATATATATATATATATATATATATATATATATATATATATATATATATATATATATATATATATATATATATATATATATATATATATATATATATATATATATATATATATATATATATATATATATATATATATATATATATATATATATATATATATATATATATATATATATATATATATATATATATATATATATATATATATATATATATATATATATATATATATATATATATATATATATATATATATATATATATATATATATATATATATATATATATATATATATATATATATATATATATATATATATATATATATATATATATATATATATATATATATATATATATATATATATATATATATATATATATATATATATATATATATATATATATATATATATATATATATATATATATATATATATATATATATATATATATATATATATATATATATATATATATATATATATATATATATATATATATATATATATATATATATATATATATATATATATATATATATATATATATATATATATATATATATATATATATATATATATATATATATATATATATATATATATATATATATATATATATATATATATATATATATATATATATATATATATATATATATATATATATATATATATATATATATATATATATATATATATATATATATATATATATATAATATATATATATATATATATATATATATATATATATATGATATATTATATATATATATATATATTATAAAGCAAATCACTATTTTTTCTCATCTTTTAACTTTCAGCTTTTAAAATACCTAAATTACCCCTCTCTTTTATTTACTAATTTAAATATTCGACATAGTTGTAACATCCGTGAGTTTTGACTCGTTGACTTTACATGTAAAATGACTAACAATTTAGATAAATGAAGTTGTCGGGTCGTTTTGGTGATTTAATGACAATGTGGAAACTATTTGGGTCGTTTCGTGAATTTAATGACATTGTGTGTTTCGAGTCGATAACACGTTTTGATGGGTGTTTAAATGTGTAACGATTGTATTTTGGCGGGAGAAGAGAAGCGGGTCGGCCCGTGGGTAGTCCATGACCCACCAGCCACCAATGACCCATCCTCCCCCTTATCCTTCCCTTCCCCTCTCATTTTTCTATCTTCTCTTTTCTTTCTTTCTCTTTTCTCTCTAAGTAAAAGCAAGACCAAACATCTCCTCTCTTCATTTCTCTAGCATCATTTGGCGTTTTGGAACTAGTTTAACTCGAGAATCATCACCGTCTTCATCTCTTTGTCACCACATCGAAGAATCAAAGTCATAGTGCAAGGTTTTACCCATTTTGACCTAATTTCGGGTTCTAGCTCAAAGAGAAGTTTTGGTGAGTCTAATTCATCCCATTTACTCCTACTTATGTTTGTTTATGCATTTCTAGTCACCTTGAACATTTACAAGTCCTAAATCGGCTTAAATCTTGTTTTGGGTCAAATTAGGGTTTGCTTAGGGTTTGAAGGTTTTGGGTGTGATTTTGATGTTTTGGTCGAATTTGTGGATTGGGTTATGTTTATTTATGGTTAATGGTGTTTATTTATGCTTCAAATTAAGTTACAAGTCTCTACAAATCGATTTGGGTTGGTTTGGGTCGAATTGGGGGTTTTTGGTTTAGGTTTCCTGCATATGCTGGTGCTGCTGCTACTTCTGGTCAGTTTTGGGCCACTGCGGCGCAGTGGCAGGGGCTAGCCCACTGCGGCGCAGTGGCTAGGCTCTGGTTGGTTCGTGGTTAGCCCACTGCGGCGCAGTGAGCTTGGCTATGGCTCACTGCGGCGCAGTGGATAGGTTCTGGAATATATACGCGCGTCAGTTTTCAAACGTTAATAACTTTTGATCCGTAAGTCCAAATGAGTCATATGACCTATCGTTGGAATCGTAAGAGAGTCTAGTTTCACGTGGTAACCTTCATTTTGTACGAATCTTAGTGCATTTCTAAAAATGTCTAGTCAAAGTGTCTCGTTCTTAACCGGTAAGGTTGTAGAAGCGTTTATGGGTTGGCGACTCGACTTAAACTTGCTAAACCAACTTGTTTATGATTATAGATTTGACATTATGATATATGGCATGATTTGATAGGTTGTGGACGTGTGGGGCCCAACACTCGCTATTAATCTTTCATTTACTCGACTTAAGCTTCTTTGCCGATCAAGGTGAGTTTCGTAGCTCCCTACTCAATAGAGATTCGGGCTGAAAAGTGTACATATACGTGTTGTGTGTTTGTTTGGCCGACTTGATTTCCTGTCTAGTTAATTTCTGATTGATTTGGGATGCGACGGCGCTGTGATTGAGATTGATGAGACGGTTCAATTCGTTTGATTGACTTAGTTAAGTTGTGAAGTATATTTATTATTATTATTATTATTATTACTATTATTACTGCTATTATTATTATTATTATTATTATTACTGCTAGGACAGACGTGCATACATGGAAGTCGGTTATGCCTTCGTTGGGTTCTAGATGTGGTGGGAAGGCTGCGGGTGACCCTATATATAAGCATCTATAATTCCTTAAATGTAAAGTCGTATGAAATGTATGTGCATTGTAGTCTGATTGATTTGGGATGCGACGGCGCTGTGATTGAGATTGATGAGACGGTTCAATTCGTTTGATTGACTTAGTTAAGTTGTGAAGTATATTTATTATTATTATTATTATTATTATTATTATTACTGCTATTATTATTATTATTATTATTACTCCCTCCGTCATTATTTTAGTTATTATTATGTATTATTATTAGTTATTATTATTATTATTAGTATATTTATTATTATTATTATTATTATTATTATTACTGCTAGGACAGACGTGCATACATGGAAGTCGGTTATGCCTTCGTTGGGTTCTAGATGTGGTGGGAAGGCTGCGGGTGACCCTATATATAAGCATCTATAATTCCTTAAATGTAAAGTCGTATGAAATGTATGTGCATTGTAGTCTGATTGATTTGGGATGCGACGGCGCTGTGATTGAGATTGATGAGACGGTTCAATTCGTTTGATTGACTTAGTTAAGTTGTGAAGTATATTTATTATTATTATTATTATTATTACTGCTAGGACAGACGTGCATACATGGAAGTCGGTTATGCCTTCGTTGGGTTCTAGATGTGGTGGGAAGGCTGCGGGTGACCCTATATATAAGCATCTAGGATTCGAAGAAAGTAGAACCCTCCTAAATGTATGTGCGTATAGTTTACTTTAGTTTGATGATTTATGGACTTGTGATGTATGGATGTTGTGTATAAATCCCACTGAAGAGGATATGACTTAGGTTGTGTATCAATCCCACTGAAGAGGATAAATCCCACTGAAGAGGATATATTGTATATGAATCCCACTGAAGAGGATAAATCCCACTGAAGAGGATATATTGTATATGAATCCCACTGAAGAGGATATGTTGTATATCAATCCCACTGAAGAGGATATGATACCTGTTTTGAGTTGATAATTATATACATTACTTGAGTATAATGTTATTTCGCGTTTTACTTGTTTTGTGTATCTCGTCGTGGATATGGTTGTGTTGTTCATAGAGGCTCACTGTAAGTCATGTTTTGCCTCTACTCGTATATTATGATTGTTGACGATGGTTTCTAATGGACCATTACTACGAACTCACCAACCTTGTGTTGACTATGCTTAGTACACTTTTCAGGTAACCAGGTTATCCAGGGCGTGGAGTTTGATTTGTTTGCTTGCTGTTGAACCCGGACTGGACTTATATGGATCAAGGATCCATTTGCCTTATGTTGCATTGTATTTAGGATTGATAGCTTTCTTTTGATGTCGCTTTGTAAACTTGGATGATTACTTGAATTAATAATGAACGATTGTAATGAAATTGACATGATAATATGCTAAGTAACAATCTCATAGGATTCTAGCACTTTTGCCGTAGCTTAATGATATGAAATGTGTATGTGGTATCGGTATGAGAGCATTGACTACTTGTGTGACTAACATGTGAGCATTTGAGACTAACTCTCGGGTCAACGTGTCACTTGCTTTATAGAGATGGTGAGACCAAGGAGAACCGGAACGAACAATCGGACTGAACCGGAAGAACCTCAACCGGAAGCTCAACCGGAGGTACAAGGAGGTAGAGGTAGGGGTCGTGGTAGAGGCCAAGGTAGAGGTCGTGGTAGAGCCAAGGAAGGGGTCGTGGTAGAGGCCAAGGAAGGGGTCGTGGTGAAGTTCCTGAGCCAAACTTGGCTGAAGTGATCGCTCAAACGGTCGCCAATATCATGCCGACCATAATTGCTCAAGTCACGGCGAGTCTTAGGCAAAACAATGAGCCTCAAAACAATGAAGCCCCAGAAAATGTGAATAATGAAAATGCACAACCTCAGGACGAAGAAAACGAAGAAGAGGAACCAGTGAGAATTGATAACGGTTCAATTCGTTTGATTGACTTAGTTAAGTTGTGAAGTATATTTATTATTATTATTATTATTATTATTATTATTATTATTATTATTATTATTATTATTATTACTCCCTCCGTCCCATTAGAAGTGTCTACTTTATTATTATTATTATTTTATTATTATTATTATTATTATTATTATTATTATTATTATTATTATTATTATTATTATTATTATTATTATTATTATTATTATTATTATTATTATTATTATTATTATTATTATTATTATTATTATTATTATTATTATTATTATTATTATTATTATTATTATTATTATTATTATTATTATTATTATTATTATTATTATTATTATTATTATTATTATTATTATTATTATTATTATTATTATTATTATTATTATTATTATTATTATTATTATTATTATTATTATTATTATTATTAGTTATTATTATTATTATTATTATTATTATTATTATTATTATTATTATTATTATTATTATTATTATTATTATTATTATTATTATTATTATTTTAGTTATTATTATGTATTATTATTATTATTATTATTATTATTATTATTATTATTATTATGCTTCCGTTATATTTTGTTACTTGTTTCTTTTATTGTAAGGATTCACTGAATCCTTTATTTGCATTTAGTTCATGTTCTACATAAATTCCACCTTGTGCTATATGATTTCCGTGATATTCTGAGCCTTGGCTTGGGGTGTTACAGAATGGTGGCCCATGCGTGGTCGTAGAGAATTAGGCGGTTTGACCTAGACTACGGCTTAAGTTAAAACTCTTCATATAGCATGCATGGTTAGGAAATTTGTGTGCAACATGAATTATGTGAACCTTAAAAAGTGTATATTGTGAGTTCGTAGTTAAGACCACTTATGTGATGGATTGAATGCAACGTGATGAATGTGGAATGGGTACAATGTGGTTAATGTGTGCATTGATTGAAAATTTATTGTCATTGATATGGATTGTTGCTACTGATTGATGTTTGTTGGATGCGTTAGAGCAAAATGAAGTTATGGTGTTAACTTAGTATAATATTGTGGTAACCCTAAAAGAACCCGATCAACTCTTTTATGGTCGCCCAACATTATAACAAGTTAATGACATCATGGATTGCGCACGTGTGGCTTAAAGTATAATAAGGAACCGATATGCTTAATGGAAGTTGATTGGGTGGAGGGTTAGCCGTTGGTACACCCTGTATACATACCTGGTCAATGACTAGAGAGCATATCGAATTCAGATTATACTTAACCCATTGGTGTTAATTGTTTGATTTTATGATGTATTGAGCATGATTACTTGAATTAATAATGAACGATTGTAATGAAATTGACATGATAATATGCTAAGTAACAATCTCATAGGATTCTAGCACTTTTGCCGTAGCTTAATGATATGAAATGTGTATGTGGTATCGGTATGAGAGCATTGACTACTTGTGTGACTAACATGTGAGCATTTGAGACTAACTCTCGGGTCAACGTGTCACTTGCTTTATAGAGATGGTGAGACCAAGGAGAACCGGAACGAACAATCGGACTGAACCGGAAGAACCTCAACCGGAAGCTCAACCGGAGGTACAAGGAGGTAGAGGTAGGGGTCGTGGTAGAGGCCAAGGAAGGGGTCGTGGTGAAGTTCCTGAGCCAAACTTGGCTGAAGTGATCGCTCAAACGGTCGCCAATATCATGCCGACCATAATTGCTCAAGTCACGGCGAGTCTTAGGCAAAACAATGAGCCTCAAAACAATGAAGCCCCAGAAAATGTGAATAATGAAAATGCACAACCTCAGGACGAAGAAAACGAAGAAGAGGAACCAGTGAGAATTGATAACCGTATACCCATGTATAATCAATACGGGGGATACCGACAGGGTTGTATATTCAAGGATTTCAAAAGCTGTGGGGCACCGGAGTTTAATGGGAGAGGTGGCCCCACTGAGTGTATAAGGTGGTTTGAAGAGATCGAGGCAGTGATTGAAAGAAGTCATTGCACATATGACGACCGGATTTCTTATGCATCCGGCATGTTTAAAAGCGACGCCTTGAGTTGGTGGAACCAAGAGATAACTTTGGGGCGGACTTATAACTTGGAATGGATCGATTTCAAGAACAAAGTGAAGGCAAAGTTTTGTCCTCCCTATGAACTACAAAACTTGACCATTGAGTTTGTTAATCTCAACATGGAGGGAGCCGATTACAAGAGCTATGTAAGACGATTTCAGGAGTTGTCTACCCTCATTCCTCACTTGGTGGATTCCGAGTCTCGAGCTATCGAGAAGTTTGTATTGGGCTTGAACCCTCAGGTCCGATCTTATGTGAATGCTAACATGCCTACTTCTTTGGCCGATGCTGTCAACCGAGCCGGTAGTGTGACTGAAGACTTGTTGAGGAGCGGTGTCTTGAGTAACTCCTCAGCAAACAAAAGAAAGGAAATGGGAGAATCAAGTGGGGTGAAGAAAATGGGAAGGTTTGATCCCAAAGATGCTATTAGGGGCAGAGTGATGGCGGCGACGGGACCGGTGAAGAAAGCTTATGCAGGACCTCATCCGTTATGTGAAAGATGCAACAATCACCACCCCACTAACGTTCAATGCAGGGCGTGTTTTAATTGCAACCAAGTTGGACACATGTCCAAGAATTGTAGAGCACCGAAAGCGGCGCCATTGAATGTAGTACCCCTTCAAACCATTCATCCTCAAGGCAACTTTCCATGGGGTACGTGCTTTAAATGTGGAAGCCCTGATCACTACCGGAATAATTGTCCACAATGGATTGGTCAACAAGTTGAAGTGGCGGTCCATCCGAATCAACTCCAAATTACTGGGCCGAACCAAAACCGTGGCCAACAAGGCCATCAAGTTCATCCTCGTGGCCGAGCTTTTGCGGGAAATGGCAATGGAGGCCAAAATGATCCAAACGTTGGTTAAGGTACCTTTCTCTTCACGGTTATGATGTTATGGCACTATTCGATATCAAAACCGACTATGACCTCGTTTATCCTAACGTTACTCCCTTGAATTATGCTCGTTCGTGTGTTTTGGAAATTATATGTTTAAAGATTTCGGGTGTTTAACGACTCACTAACCAAATTTGGTCAAATACCCCGTGTGTACCTCTTAACCCTAGAAGGCGACAAACTCTTCAAGTACGTTGTGCTCTATGACGTTAAGGTTCCTGGCAATAAAGTGAATAAAATCTGAATGCAACGGTTAATATGATTCTTAATTATGTAGTAGGGTTACTGATGCAAAAATATCTAACGGTAGGATTTTAGGGTTTCATGCAAATTGTCAACTCAAGTGTCCTTAGAGCTACCATCTCAAGAGTCTGAAAACTAACGTCGCCCCTTTTAAATCATGAGTCTCCCGAACGCTTTTCCGGGTGACTTACCGGGCTTGTCCCAATTCGATAACTTAAATTTCGTATACGCTTAACTACTTAACATCGCGCGCGTGGTCAAAACCCTTATGGACTTCTGAGATGTGAATAAGTGTGTAGTGACAGACCCAGGGAGAGATTTGAAGGAAAACGAATTGCGATGGACTTCATTATGAAGTCGCCAAAGACAAGAAATGGGTTGATGTGTGGTGGAGATCGCTAGAGTTGAGGCCTAAGTACCCACATTTGTTTAACGATTAGTGATTTGTTGAATTTCGGGACGAAATTCTTTTGACGGGGGAATAATGTAACATCCGTGAGTTTTGACTCGTTGACTTTACATGTAAAATGACTAACAATTTAGATAAATGAAGTTGTCGGGTCGTTTTGGTGATTTAATGACAATGTGGAAACTATTTGGGTCGTTTCGTGAATTTAATGACATTGTGTGTTTCGAGTCGATAACACGTTTTGATGGGTGTTTAAATGTGTAACGATTGTATTTTGGCGGGAGAAGAGAAGCGGGTCGGCCCGTGGGTAGTCCATGACCCACCAGCCACCAATGACCCATCCTCCCCCTTATCCTTCCCTTCCCCTCTCATTTTTCTATCTTCTCTTTTCTTTCTTTCTCTTTTCTCTCTAAGTAAAAAGCAAGACCAAACATCTCCTCTCTTCATTTCTCTAGCATCATTTGGCGTTTTGGAACTAGTTTAACTCGAGAATCATCACCGTCTTCATCTCTTTGTCACCACATCGAAGAATCAAAGTCATAGTGCAAGGTTTTACCCATTTTGACCTAATTTCGGGTTCTAGCTCAAAGAGAAGTTTTGGTGAGTCTAATTCATCCCATTTACTCCTACTTATGTTTGTTTATGCATTTCTAGTCACCTTGAACATTTACAAGTCCTAAATCGGCTTAAATCTTGTTTTGGGTCAAATTAGGGTTTGCTTAGGGTTTGAAGGTTTTGGGTGTGATTTTGATGTTTTGGTCGAATTTGTGGATTGGGTTATGTTTATTTATGGTTAATGGTGTTTATTTATGCTTCAAATTAAGTTACAAGTCTCTACAAATCGATTTGGGTTGGTTTGGGTCGAATTGGGGGTTTTTGGTTTAGGTTTCCTGCATATGCTGGTGCTGCTGCTACTTCTGGTCAGTTTTGGGCCACTGCGGCGCAGTGGCAGGGGCTAGCCCACTGCGGCGCAGTGGCTAGGCTCTGGTTGGTTCGTGGTTAGCCCACTGCGGCGCAGTGAGCTTGGCTATGGCTCACTGCGGCGCAGTGGATAGGTTCTGGAATATATACGCGCGTCAGTTTTCAAACGTTAATAACTTTTGATCCGTAAGTCCAAATGAGTCATATGACCTATCGTTGGAATCGTAAGAGAGTCTAGTTTCACGTGGTAACCTTCATTTTGTACGAATCTTAGTGCATTTCTAAAAATGTCTAGTCAAAGTGTCTCGTTCTTAACCGGTAAGGTTGTAGAAGCGTTTATGGGTTGGCGACTCGACTTAAACTTGCTAAACCAACTTGTTTATGATTATAGATTTGACATTATGATATATGGCATGATTTGATAGGTTGTGGACGTGTGGGGCCCAACACTCGCTATTAATCTTTCATTTACTCGACTTAAGCTTCTTTGCCGATCAAGGTGAGTTTCGTAGCTCCCTACTCAATAGAGATTCGGGCTGAAAAGTGTACATATACGTGTTGTGTGTTTGTTTGGTCGACTTGATTTCCTGTCTAGTTAATTTCTGATTGATTGCCGTTTAGTAGATAGTTATGATTGATCGTGTGATGATTTACGACTGTGTTTGTGATATTGTAACTCTTTAGGGTAGAAGTACATACATTGAGGTCGGCTTTACTTTCAAAGAGTTTTAGGTGTGGTGGGAAGGCTGCGGGTGACCCTATATATAAGCATCTATAATTCCTTAAATGTAAAGTCGTATGAAATGTATGTGCGTATAGTTTACTTTAGTTTGATGATTTATGGACTTGTGATGTATGGATGTTGTGTATAAATCCCACTGAAGAGGATATGTTGTATATGAATCCCACTGAAGAGGATATGTTGTATATGAATCCCACTGAAGAGGATATGTTGTATATCAATCCCACTGAAGAGGATATGTTGTATATCAATCCCACTGAAGAGGATATGATTTGGTTATGTATCTATCCCACTGAAGAGGTTATGTTGTGTATCTATCCCACTGAAGAGGATATGACTTATTATTGTGTATCTATCCCACTGAAGAGGATATGACTTATGTTATGTATCTATCCCACTGAAGAGGATATGACTTAGGTTGTGTATCTATCCCACTGAAGAGGATATGTTGTTTATAAATCCCACTGAAGAGGATATGTTGTATATCAATCCCACTGAAGAGGATATGTTGTATATCAATCCCACTGAAGAGGATATGTTGTATATCAATCCCACTGAAGAGGATATGTTGTATATCAATCCCACTGAAGAGGATATGTTGTATATCAATCCCACTGAAGAGGATATGTTGTATATCAATCCCACTGAAGAGGATATGACTTATGTTATGTATCTATCCCACTGAAGAGGATATGACTTAGGTTGTGTATCAATCCCACTGAAGAGGATATGATGTATATAATCCCACTGAAGAGGATATGTTGTATATCTATCCCACTGAAGAGGATATGACTTATGTTGTGTATCTATCCCACTGAAGAGGATAGGACTTAGGTTATGTATCTATCCCACTGAAGAGGATATGGTGTTTATAAATCCCACTGAAGAGGATATGACTTATGTTGTGTATCTATCCCACTGAAGAGGATAGGACTTAGGTTATGTATCTATCCCACTGAAGAGGATATGGTGTTTATAAATCCCACTGAAGAGGATATGTTGTATATTAATCCCACTGAAGAGGATATGTTGTATATGAATCCCACTGAAGAGGATATGTTGTATATCAATCCCACTGAAGAGGATATGTTGTATATCAATCCCACTGAAGAGGATATGTTGTATATCAATCCCACTGAAGAGGATATGACTTAGGTTATGTATCTATCCCACTGAAGAGGATATGTTGTATATAATCCCACTGAAGAGGATATGTTGTATATGTATATCCCACTGAAGAGGATATATTGTATATGAATCCCACTGAAGAGGATATGTTGTATATCAATCCCACTGAAGAGGATATGTTGTATATCAATCCCACTGAAGAGGATATGTTGTATATCAATCCCACTGAAGAGGATATGTTGTATATCAATCCCACTGAAGAGGATATGTTGTATATCAATCCCACTGAAGAGGATATGTTGTATATCAATCCCACTGAAGAGGATATGTTGTATATCAATCCCACTGAAGAGGATATGTTGTATATCAATCCCACTGAAGAGGATATGTTGTATATCAATCCCACTGAAGAGGATATGTTGTATATCAATCCCACTGAAGAGGATATGACTTAGGTTATGTATCTATCCCACTGAAGAGGATATGTTGTTTACTGAAGAGGATAAATCCCACTGAAGAGGATATGTTGTATATGAATCCCACTGAAGAGGATATGTTGTATATCAATCCCACTGAAGAGGATATGATACCTGTTTTGAGTTGATAATTATATACATTACTTGAGTATAATGTTATTTCGCGTTTTACTTGTTTTGTGTATCTCGTCGTGGATATGGTTGTGTTGTTCATAGAGGCTCACTGTAAGTCATGTTTTGCCTCTACTCGTATATTATGATTGTTGACGATGGTTTCTAATGGACCATTACTACGAACTCACCAACCTTGTGTTGACTATGCTTAGTACACTTTTCAGGTAACCAGGTTATCCAGGGCGTGGAGTTTGATTTGTTTGCTTGCTGTTGAACCCGGACTGGACTTATATGGATCAAGGATCCATTTGCCTTATGTTGCATTGTATTTAGGATTGATAGCTTTCTTTTGATGTCGCTTTGTAAACTTGGATGATTACTTGCTTCCGTTATATTTTGTTACTTGTTTCTTTTATTGTAAGGATTCACTGAATCCTTTATTTGCATTTAGTTCATGTTCTACATAAATTCCACCTTGTGCTATATGATTTCCGTGATATTCTGAGCCTTGGCTTGGGGTGTTACATCTATATATTACTGATACATTACTTTATATTACCCTCATTAAATCAGTTTTATGAATAAGTTTGGATTTAGTTATATGGAGATTTGTTGTAACAGCAATCATCTTAATAATCAATATCAATATATACAAACATAATATGATATGATTTGCATAAAATTTCGGAAGAAACTAACAAACCGCCACTAGTTTGTTTGTTATTTAAAAATATTTGTTTATGAGGTCATAATTAATAAAATTTAAAATAAATTAGAGAATGAAAAGGTTTTAGATGTGCCAACTAAGCTTTTTTTAAACTAAATTTTAGGATTGGACTTGAGTTTTTATATATCCTTTTAAATTTTCACAATTATTAATGTGAAATTATTTAACACACTTATAATTGTAAACAATTCAAAATAAAAGTTCGCATAAAATTGTGAAGAAAAAATCGTGAACATTTACCAAGTTTGTTGTAGTGACAAATGGGTTTCATATATCACCTTTGAAGATCGAAAGTGGATGTTGTTGAGCCCGAGTTTGTCTGGAAAAAGGCTTTAGGTCTCGGATAAGTGAGGACTCTGTTTTAAACCTGAAAGAAACACAAAGTGTACGTGCTGCTTTCTTCGAGATAGAGAAAGAGCAAGGGATTGAGTGTTTAAACTTGAGAGGAATATTTGTGCTCTTGCTGGACATCATCTCGATGATGATCGGAAAAAGGAAAAAAGTAGGAGATCGAAAACAAGTGCGTGCCTTAATTGGTCTTGATGACTATTGCTCACCAGAAGACGAAAGAAAGAAAGAAAGAAAGAAAGAGTGTAAAGAAAGAAAGAAAGAAAGAAAGAAAGAAAGAAAGAAAGAAAGAAAGAAAGAAAGAAAGAAAGAAAGAAAGAAAGAAAGAAAGAAAGAAAGAAAGAAAGAAAGAAAGAAAGAAAGAAAGAAAGAAAGAAAGAAAGAAAGAAAGAAAGAAAGAAAGAAAGAAAGAAAGAAAGAAAGAAAGAAAGAAAGAAAGAAAGAAAGAAAGAAAGAAAGAAAGAAAGAAAGAAAGAAAGAAAGAAAGAAAGAAAGAAAGAAAGAAAGAAAGAAAGAAAGAAAGAAAGAAAGAAAGAAAGAAAGAAAGAAAGAAAGAAAGAAAGAAAGAAAGAAAGAAAGAAAGAAAGAAAGAAAGAAAGAAAGAAAGAAAGAAAGAAAGAAAGAAAGAAAGAAAGCAACCAAGAAAGAAAGCACAGCAAGAAGAAAGATAGGAGGCCTTGCAAGTGAGAAAGAAAGAAAGAAAGAAAGAAAGAAAGAAAGAAAGAAAGAAAGAAAGAAAGAAAGAAAGAAAGAAAGAAAGAAAGAAAGAAAGAAAGAAAGAAAGAAAGAAAGAAAGAAAGAAAGAAAGAAAGAAAGAAAGAAAGAAAGAAAGAAAGAAAGAAAGAAAGAAAGAAAGAAAGAAAGAAAGAAAGAAAGAAAGAAAGAAAGAAAGAAAGAAAGAAAGAAAGAAAGAAAGAAAGAAAGAAAGAAAGAAAGAAAGAAAGAAAGAAAGAAAGAAAGAAAGAAAGAAAGAAAGAAAGAAAGAAAGAAAGAAAGAAAGAAAGAAAGAAAGAAAGAAAGAAAGAAAGAAAGAAAGAAAGAAAGAAAGAAAGAAAGAAAGAAAGAAAGAAAGAAAGAAAGAAAGAAAGAAAGAAAGAAAGAAAGAAAGAAAGAAAGAAAGAAAGAAAGAAAGAAAGAAAGAAAGAAAGAAAGAAAGAAAGAAAGAAAGAAAGAAAGAAAGAAAGAAAGAAAGAAAGAAAGAAAGAAAGAAAGAAAGAAAGAAAGAAAGAAAGAAAGAAAGAAAGAAAGAAAGAAAGAAAGAAAGAAAGAAAGAAAGAAAGAAAGAAAGAAAGAAAGAAAGAAAGAAAGAAAGAAAGAAAGAAAGAAAGAAAGAAAGAAAGAAAGAAAGAAAGAAAGAAAGAAAGAAAGAAAGAAAGAAAGAAAGAAAGAAAGAAAGAAAGAAAGAAAGAAAGAAAGAAAGAAAGAAAGAAAGAAAGAAAGAAAGAAAGAAAGAAAGAAAGAAAGAAAGAAAGAAAGAAAGAAAGAAAGAAAGAAAGAAAGAAAGAAAGAAAGAAAGAAAGAAAGAAAGAAAGAAAGAAAGAAAGAAAGAAAGAAAGAAAGAAAGAAAGAAAGAAAGAAAGAAAGAAAGAAAGAAAGAAAGAAAGAAAGAAAGAAAGAAAGAAAGAAAGAAAGAAAGAAAGAAAGAAAGAAAGAAAGAAAGAAAGAAAGAAAGAAAGAAAGAAAGAAAGAAAGAAAGAAAGAAAGAAAGAAAGAAAGAAAGAAAGAAAGAAAGAAAGAAAGAAAGAAAGAAAGAAAGAAAGAAAGAAAGAAAGAAAGAAAGAAAGAAAGAAAGAAAGAAAGAAAGAAAGAAAGAAAGAAAGAAAGAAAGAAAGAAAGAAAGAAAGAAAGAAAGAAAGAAAGAAAGAAAGAAAGAAAGAAAGAAAGAAAGAAAGAAAGAAAGAAAGAAAGAAAGAAAGAAAGAAAGAAAGAAAGAAAGAAAGAAAGAAAGAAAGAAAGAAAGAAAGAAAGAAAGAAAGAAAGAAAGAAAGAAAGAAAGAAAGAAAGAAAGAAAGAAAGAAAGAAAGAAAGAAAGAAAGAAAGAAAGAAAGAAAGAAAGAAAGAAAGAAAGAAAGAAAGAAAGAAAGAAAGAAAGAAAGAAAGAAAGAAAGAAAGAAAGAAAGAAAGAAAGAAAGAAAGAAAGAAAGAAAGAAAGAAAGAAAGAAAGAAAGAAAGAAAGAAAGAAAGAAAGAAAGAAAGAAAGAAAGAAAGAAAGAAAGAAAGAAAGAAAGAAAGAAAGAAAGAAAGAAAGAAAGAAAGAAAGAAAGAAAGAAAGAAAGAAAGAAAGAAAGAAAGAAAGAAAGAAAGAAAGAAAGAAAGAAAGAAAGAAAGAAATCATTCAATCCAATTTCTTACAACAAGTGGTACCACCAACCCTATTACAATTCCTCGAACTAACTAGTTTGTTTGATTATTTAAATAACAATTTTTATCTTTGTGAAAGAAACGTGGTACCACCAACCGTTAAATCCACTTAACAAAGTAATCTCTGTTAGACTTGTATTCTTTACTATCATACCATGACCTAGCAAGAGTTATTCATAGACAAACAACTAAAATAATACTTGCATTCAACTAGTACCACTATCGAAGAACACAAACATCACCAAGAACACAAGTTTAAGTAGAAGAAATCACTTCATTAAGATCTTGACAAAATGTTAAGTAAAACCAACTTGAATTCAAAATATTATGCAACCATAACTAATTGTTTCACTTCATCTTCATAGATGTGTAGAGATTTAGCTACTCATAATGAAAAGAGCTAAAGATTCAAATAAAAAGGAGAACATAGTGTACCAAATATGAAGTAATGATCCAAATCGAGGTTACAACCGAGCTACAATCACTAATCAAGAGCCAAAGTTAATCTTCAAGTCTTCAAAATAGTTTTGATGATGAAAAACACTTGAAAAACCCTTAAAATCGACTGGAGAACAAGTGTGGAGGCTGGAGTGTCCAAGATTAGGTTTAGGGTTGAGTGGGGTTGGTATTTATACCCCAGGAGAGAGAAAATCCGTCAGGTCAGACATAACTCGCGTCGCGAGTCCCTGGGTCGCGCCGCGAATGATGCAGAAACTAGAACATTTTCATACAGGGGTTTTTGTCGCGTCGCGAGGTTCCAGGATCGCGCCGCGAGGCGAAGTTTATGAAGGATCGCGTCGCGAGAGATTCTGGTCGCGCCGCGAGATAACCCAGATTTGTCATTTCAGCTTCGTTCTTTATCGTTAGTGCATATGGACCATTCTTAAGCTATTTTCTACCAATTATGAGCGATGTATCTGCTGTAGACCTGAAATCACTAGAAAATACCATAAAGCACCACAAAACATGTATAAACGGCTAACAAACGTGTCTAAAACGTCCAAATAAGATGTGGGAAATATGTATATATTGAGACACATCAAACCTCCACTTTTTTCCCATTCTTCATGTAAATAATGTATCTCCTTTCTTGCAAGGAATGTCTCTGCCGTCCTGCATTCTTTTTTATTATTATTTTTAGCATTTTTTAAACTTCAATCTTACTAAAATAACAAATACAATATATTAAATAAATAATAAAATTTCAATAAATAAAACCTACAACTAACATGAATGATTGAACAAAAGTATGAAATAGAATAAGTGTTTTATTTTATTAGCATTGAATATTGGGTTTTGTTCTGATGTATCTATTCTGTTTATATTACATTTAATAAATTAACATTGAATTTGGTAGTTGAATGATTAAATTATATTTAATGAGATCAACGTTAGTAGTAGTTGAATTTTAAAGAATTTCATTTAATGAGATCAACATTGAACGTGGTAGTTGAATTAGGTAGATTACATTCAATGAGATCAACATTGAATTTGATAGTTAAATTTAGTACATTACATTTAATGAGATGACCATTGAATTTGATAGTTGAAATTTAGTAGATTACATTTAATGAGATCAACATTGAATTTGATAGTTAAATTTAGTAGATTACATTTAATGAGATCAACATTGAATTTGATAGTTGAAATTTAGTAGATTACATTTAATGAGATCAACATTGAATTGGTAGTTGAAATTTAGTAGATTACATTTAATGAGATCAACATTGAATTTGATAGTTAAATTTAGTAGATTACATTTAATGAGATCAACATTGAATTTGATAGTTGAAATTTAGTAGATTACATTTAATGAGATCAACATTGAATTTGATAGTTAAATTTAGTAGATTACATTTAATGAGATCAACATTGAATTTGATAGTTGAAATTTAGTAGATTACATTTAATGAGATCAACATTGAATTGGTAGTTGAAATTTAGTAGATTACATTTAATGAGATCAACATTGAATTTGATAGTTAAATTTAGTAGATTACATTTAATGAGATCAACATTGAATTTGATAGTTGAAATTTAGTAGATTACATTTAATGAGATCAACATTGAATTTGATAGTTAAATTTAGTAGATTACATTTAATGAGATCAACATTGAATTTGATAGTTGAAATTTAGTAGATTACATTTAATGAGATCAACATTGAATTGGTAGTTGAAATTTAGTAGATTACATTTAATGAGATCAACATTGAATTTGATAGTTAAATTTAGTAGATTACATTTAATGAGATCAACATTGAATTTGATAGTTGAAATTTAGTAGATTACATTTAATGAGATCAACATTGAATTTGATAGTTAAATTTAGTAGATTACATTTAATGAGATCAACATTGAATTTGATAGTTAAATTTAGTACATTACATTTAATGAGATCAACATTGTATTTGACATAAGTATAAATGTAGTAACCTCATAATACCTTACATATTACCCAATCAAAATAAAAAAAACATAACCAATAATATAAAATGAGAACGAAAAGTAAATTAATTCATGAGTTGATTTTAAAGACTGTCCTTATTGTTTGTCAAAAATTACATATATATATATCTAATTTTTCATAAATTGCAGTTTTAATTCTTGACTTTAAAGCCTTCAATAATTTTGGTCCAAAACCATTACTCACACGGTCCCACTAAATGTGTCTTGTTTTATATTTCAAAGTCTTTCTTTATAAATTTTGACCTTAAATATCTTTTTGTGTATTATATAATACTTGATGAAATTTATACAAGATAAAAACACATCTAAAACTCAATCAATTCATATAACTTTCATTAAGTATTATATAACACAAACAAAATTATTTAAGGTCAAAGTTAATAAAAAAGACTATGAAAATATAAAACATGAAACATTTAGTTGGACGGAAGGAGTAATATTTTGACCAAAAATGTTTATTTTTTGACCAAAATAGATGGGGGTCTAAGGTGGACAGAGTGCCCCGGATAGAGAACCGGTACCGGTCCGGTACCTAAAGGAACACCGATCCGTCCCACCGGTACCGGTAGGGTGGGGAGGGCTGTCCCCGGGCTCGTCTCGATTATTTGACCGTTACATAAAAAAAAAAAAAAAAAAAAAAAAAAAAAAAAAAAAAAAAAAAAAAAAAAAAAAACCCCCCCCCCCCCCCCCCCCCCCCCCCCCCCCCCCCCCCCCCCCCCCCCCCCCCCCCCCCCCCCCCCCCCCCCCCCCCCCCCCCCCCCCCCCCCCCCCCCCCCCCCCCCCCCCCCCCCCCCCCCCCCCCCCCCCCCCCCCCCCCCCCCCCCCCCCCCCCCCCCCCCCCCCCCCCCCCCCCCCCCCCCCCCCCCCCCCCCCCCCCCCCCCCCCCCCCCCCCCCCCCCCCCCCCCCCCCCCCCCCCCCCCCCCCCCCCCCCCCCCCCCCCCCCCCCCCCCCCCCCCCCCCCCCCCCCCCCCCCCCCCCCCCCCCCCCCCCCCCCCCCCCCCCCCCCCCCCCCCCCCCCCCCCCCCCCCCCCCCCCCCCCCCCCCCCCCCCCCCCCCCCCCCCCCCCCCCCCCCCCCCCCCCCCCCCCCCCCCCCCCCCCCCCCCCCCCCCCCCCCCCCCCCCCCCCCCCCCCCCCCCCCCCCCCCCCCCCCCCCCCCCCCCCCCCCCCCCCCCCCCCCCCCCCCCCCCCCCCCCCCCCCCCCCCCCCCCCCCCCCCCCCCCCCCCCCCCCCCCCCCCCCCCCCCCCCCCCCCCCCCCCCCCCCCCCCCCCCCCCCCCCCCCCCCCCCCCCCCCCCCCCCCCCCCCCCCCCCCCCCCCCCCCCCCCCCCCCCCCCCCCCCCCCCCCCCCCCCCCCCCCCCCCCCCCCCCCCCCCCCCCCCCCCCCCCCCCCCCCCCCCCCCCCCCCCCCCCCCCCCCCCCCCCCCCCCCCCCCCCCCCCCCCCCCCCCCCCCCCCCCCCCCCCCCCCCCCCCCCCCCCCCCCCCCCCCCCCCCCCCCCCCCCCCCCCCCCCCCCCCCCCCCCCCCCCCCCCCCCCCCCCCCCCCCCCCCCCCCCCCCCCCCCCCCCCCCCCCCCCCCCCCCCCCCCCCCCCCCCCCCCCCCCCCCCCCCCCCCCCCCCCCCCCCCCCCCCCCCCCCCCCCCCCCCCCCCCCCCCCCCCCCCCCCCCCCCCCCCCCCCCCCCCCCCCCCCCCCCCCCCCCCCCCCCCCCCCCCCCCCCCCCCCCCCCCCCCCCCCCCCCCCCCCCCCCCCCCCCCCCCCCCCCCCCCCCCCCCCCCCCCCCCCCCCCCCCCCCCCCCCCCCCCCCCCCCCCCCCCCCCCCCCCCCCCTCAGTCAAATTCCCAAACGTCGCAAAAACCCACCGCCCCCAAATACTCGCGATTCAATGCCACCTCCTCCTCCGCCACAAAACACCGCCGATAATGTTTACATACCCATGCCGCTGATGATTTCTTGACTCAGATGGATCCCGGGTTTTTCGATACTTCCGGGTTTTCGCAATATGCGGGTGAAAATCAATCCGGGTTTTCAATTTGGTGGTTCATCACAACAATACAGATGTCGAAGAAGAAGAAGAAGAAGAAGAAGAAGAAGAAGAAGAAGAAGAAGAAGAAGAAGAAGAAGAAGAAGAAGAAGAAGAAGAAGAAGAAGAAGAAGAAGAAGAAGAAGAAGAAGAAGAAGAAGAAGAAGAAGAAGAAGAAGAAGAAGAAGAAGAAGAAGAAGAAGAAGAAGAAGAAGAAGAAGAAGAAGAAGAAGAAGAAGAAGAAGAAGAAGAAGAAGAAGAAGAAGAAGAAGAAGAAGAAGAAGAAGAAGAAGAAGAAGAAGAAGAAGAAGAAGAAGAAGAAGAAGAAGAAGAAGAAGAAGAAGAAGAAGAAGAAGAAGAAGAAGAAGAAGAAGAAGAAGAAGAAGAAGAAGAAGAAGAAGAAGAAGAAGAAGAAGAAGAAGAAGAAGAAGAAGAAGAAGAAGAAGAAGAAGAAGAAGAAGAAGAAGAAGAAGAAGAAGAAGAAGAAGAAGAAGAAGAAGAAGAAGAAGAAGAAGAAGAAGAAGAAGAAGAAGAAGAAGAAGAAGAAGAAGAAGAAGAAGAAGAAGAAGAAGAAGAAGAAGAAGAAGAAGAAGAAGAAGAAGAAGAAGAAGAAGAAGAAGAAGAAGAAGAAGAAGAAGAAGAAGAAGAAGAAGAAGAAGAAGAAGAAGAAGAAGAAGAAGAAGAAGAAGAAGAAGAAGAAGAAGAAGAAGAAGAAGAAGAAGAAGAAGAAGAAGAAGAAGAAGAAGAAGAAGAAGAAGAAGAAGAAGAAGAAGAAGAAGAAGAAGAAGAAGAAGAAGAAGAAGAAGAAGAAGAAGAAGAAGAAGAAGAAGAAGAAGAAGAAGAAGAAGAAGAAGAAGAAGAAGAAGAAGAAGAAGAAGAAGAAGAAGAAGAAGAAGAAGAAGAAGAAGAAGAAGAAGAAGAAGAAGAAGAAGAAGAAGAAGAAGAAGAAGAAGAAGAAGAAGAAGAAGAAGAAGAAGAAGAAGAAGAAGAAGAAGAAGAAGAAGAAGAAGAAGAAGAAGAAGAAGAAGAAGAAGAAGAAGAAGAAGAAGAAGAAGAAGAAGAAGAAGAAGAAGAAGAAGAAGAAGAAGAAGAAGAAGAAGAAGAAGAAGAAGAAGAAGAAGAAGAAGAAGAAGAAGAAGAAGAAGAAGAAGAAGAAGAAGAAGAAGAAGAAGAAGAAGAAGAAGAAGAAGAAGAAGAAGAAGAAGAAGAAGAAGAAGAAGAAGAAGAAGAAGAAGAAGAAGAAGAAGAAGAAGAAGAAGAAGAAGAAGAAGAAGAAGAAGAAGAAGAAGAAGAAGAAGAAGAAGAAGAAGAAGAAGAAGAAGAAGAAGAAGAAGAAGAAGAAGAAGAAGAAGAAGAAGAAGAAGAAGAAGAAGAAGAAGAAGAAGAAGAAGAAGAAGAAGAAGAAGAAGAAGAAGAAGAAGAAGAAGAAGAAGAAGAAGAAGAAGAAGAAGAAGAAGAAGAAGAAGAAGAAGAAGAAGAAGAAGAAGAAGAAGAAGAAGAAGAAGAAGAAGAAGAAGAAGAAGAAGAAGAAGAAGAAGAAGAAGAAGAAGAAGAAGAAGAAGAAGAAGAAGAAGAAGAAGAAGAAGAAGAAGAAGAAGAAGAAGAAGAAGAAGAAGAAGAAGAAGAAGAAGAAGAAGAAGAAGAAGAAGAAGAAGAAGAAGAAGAAGAAGAAGAAGAAGAAGAAGAAGAAGAAGAAGAAGAAGAAGAAGAAGAAGAAGAAGAAGAAGAAGAAGAAGAAGAAGAAGAAGAAGAAGAAGAAGAAGAAGAAGAAGAAGAAGAAGAAGAAGAAGAAGAAGAAGAAGAAGAAGAAGAAGAAGAAGAAGAAGAAGAAGAAGAAGAAGAAGAAGAAGAAGAAGAAGAAGAAGAAGAAGAAGAAGAAGAAGAAGAAGAAGAAGAAGAAGAAGAAGAAGAAGAAGAAGAAGAAGAAGAAGAAGAAGAAGAGGAAGAAGAAGAGAGAAGAAGAAGAAGAAGAAGAAGAAGAAGAAGAAGAAGAAGAAGAAGAAGACTAAAGAGCGTCAACATAAAGTTGGTGAGTTCGTAGAGACAAGTAACAAGGAATAACCGTGTCGGATAACAACCGTTAACAATAAGTGAGGATTAGGAGAACTAATCACATCTAAGGAAAACCTATAAGGTTTCACATTATCACAATTCAATACAAGTCAACGTTCAACAACAACGATTCCATATAACGTTCAACAACGGTCCATAACAATCAATAACGTTCAACAACGGTGCGGCTTACATAGTTAATAATTAACAATGCGCTAACGGTGCGACTTATATAATAAGTAATGCGCTAACGGTGCGACTTATATAATAAGTAATGCGCTAACGGTGCGACTTACATCGTAAACAATGCGCTAACGGTGCGACTTATATAATAAGTAATGCGCTAACGGTGCGACTTATATAATAAGTAATGCGCTAACGGTGCGACTTACATCGTAAACAATGCGCTAACGGTGCGACTTACATCGTAAACAATGCGCTAACGGTGCGACTTACATCGTAAACAATGCGCTAACGGTGCGACTTACATCGTAAACAATGCGCTAACGGTGCGACTTACATCGTAAACAATGCGCTAACGGTGCGACTTATATAATAAGTAATGCGCTAACGGTGCGACTTACATCGTAAACAATGCGCTAACGGTGCGACTTACATCGTAAACAATGCGCTAACGGTGCGACTTACATCGTAAACAATGCGCTAACGGTGCGACTTATATAATAAGTAATGCGCTAACGGTGCGACTTACATCGTAAACAATGCGCTAACGGTGCGACTTACATCGTAAACAATGCGCTAACGGTGCGACTTATATAATAAGTAATGCGCTAACGGTGCGACTTACATCGTAAACAATGCGCTAACGGTGCGACTTATATAATAAGTAATGCGCTAACGGTGCGACTTACATCGTAAACAATGCGCTAACGGTGCGACTTATATAATAAGTAATGCGCTAACGGTGCGACTTATATAATAAGTAATGCGCTAACGGTGCGACTTACATCGTAAACAATGCGCTAACGGTGCGACTTACATCGTAAACAATGCGCTAACGGTGCGACTTACATCGTAAACAATGCGCTAACGGTGCGACTTACATCGTAAACAATGCGCTAACGGTGCGACTTACATCGTAAACAATGCGCTAACGGTGCGACTTACATCGTAAACAATGCGCTAACGGTGCGACTTACATCGTAAACAATGCGCTAACGGTGCGACTTATATAATAAGTAATGCGCTAACGGTGCGACTTATATAATAAGTAATGCGCTAACGGTGCGACTTACATCGTAAACAATGCGCTAACGGTGCGACTTATATAATAAGTAATGCGCTAACGGTGCGACTTATATAATAAGTAATGCGCTAACGGTGCGACTTACATCGTAAACAATGCGCTAACGGTGCGACTTATATAATAAGTAATGCGCTAACGGTGCGACTTACATCGTAAACAATGCGCTAACGGTGCGACTTACATCGTAAACAATGCGCTAACGGTGCGACTTACATCGTAAACAATGCGCTAACGGTGCGACTTATATAATAAGTAATGCGCTAACGGTGCGACTTACATCGTAAACAATGCGCTAACGGTGCGACTTATATAATAAGTAATGCGCTAACGGTGCGACTTACATCGTAAACAATGCGCTAACGGTGCGACTTACATCGTAAACAATGCGCTAACGGTGCGACTTACATCGTAAACAATGCGCTAACGGTGCGACTTACATCGTAAACAATGCGCTAACGGTGCGACTTACATCGTAAACAATGCGCTAACGGTGCGACTTACATCGTAAACAATGCGCTAACGGTGCGACTTATATAATAAGTAATGCGCTAACGGTGCGACTTACATCGTAAACAATGCGCTAACGGTGCGACTTATATAATAAGTAATGCGCTAACGGTGCGACTTATATAATAAGTAATGCGCTAACGGTGCGACTTATATAATAAGTAATGCGCTAACGGTGCGACTTACATCGTAAACAATGCGCTAACGGTGCGACTTACATCGTAAACAATGCGCTAACGGTGCGACTTACATCGTAAACAATGCGCTAACGGTGCGACTTACATCGTAAACAATGCGCTAACGGTGCGACTTACATCGTAAACAATGCGCTAACGGTGCGACTTACATCGTAAACAATGCGCTAACGGTGCGACTTATATAATAAGTAATGCGCTAACGGTGCGACTTACATCGTAAACAATGCGCTAACGGTGCGACTTACATCGTAAACAATGCGCTAACGGTGCGACTTACATCGTAAACAATGCGCTAACGGTGCGACTTATATAATAAGTAATGCGCTAACGGTGCGACTTACATCGTAAACAATGCGCTAACGGTGCGACTTACATCGTAAACAATGCGCTAACGGTGCGACTTACATCGTAAACAATGCGCTAACGGTGCGACTTACATCGTAAACAATGCGCTAACGGTGCGACTTACATCGTAAACAATGCGCTAACGGTGCGACTTACATCGTAAACAATGCGCTAACGGTGCGACTTACATCGTAAACAATGCGCTAACGGTGCGACTTACATCGTAAACAATGCGCTAACGGTGCGACTTACATCGTAAAAATGTATTAATCTTGTAACGAATAGATGTTTTCAATAGCAGAGATATGAAAAGATACCTTGAATGGTATGTATTATAATCAATACAAAATGTATTGATTACAATTGAAGAAATACCTTAAATGGCAGGAAAAATCAGCATTTTATTTCCAAGTTGTGTTAGGGTTGGCCTTGGGTCGTGGAGAATACCGGGGCGAATTAAGTTGCTTAGTGAATGCTTATGCAAACTTTTCGCGAACTACCTTCCATTCCTCCGGTATAAGCCAAAGAGGCCCAAGGTGCAATCACTTTCGGAAACATTGTGCGGTTAAAAGCGTATCAAGGATATATTCTATCCATAAATCAAACAATTCGAAAATACGAAATAATTCACAAATGGTGAATAGTAATTATATGAATTAGGATAGTTAGGTATATAACTATGCCCTTGTTTATATACCATAATAAGTATTTAAAATGATTTAATAAAATTTTTACGATTTCTCGTACTTTCGCTAATAATTCATTTTTCGCAATAGTAACAATATTTCAATATTCATATATAAAAGCGATAGTTACCGTATTTAAATGCAATTATGTATCAATTGAGTATAAAATTAAGTTGACAAGCATTTCAATACATAACATATAGTCATATAATCATAAAGCAAAGTATAGTAAGGTTTCATAGAAACACTTACAAGTATGGAGATATTATGAGTTCTAAGATCAAAGTAACGATATAGGGATGAACTCCAAAGAAGATCTTGAGAGAATCGACTATAACTTGGATTTGTAAACTTGATGAATATGGAATAATCCTAACTCCATGTGGCCATTATAACTAGGCTTTGATAAGTTCTTGAAAGAATTCGCAATAACAACGTCGTGTTTACAATTTCGAAACCAACGAATTCAAAACAACTTTGGTTGAATCGAAAACTTGGGATGATGAAAGGTTGTGTAAGATATGCTTGAACTTGAACAAGTATGGATCTCGGAATGATAGGGATTTAAGAAGAGAAGTGTTGAGAGTGTGAATTAGCAATTAGAAATGAAAACCTTAGTTTGTATTTATAGGTAGTAATTTACCATGGTTACTAGTTTAGTTTGTTGGTAACTATGGTTAAGTTAAGGAATACCATGGGCTAGTTTGATGGTTTTGCAATACCATGGGCTAGTTAACTAACCTTAGTTAACTAATCCTAGTTAATTATGTCTTAACTTGGATTAGATGTAAGGTTGCGAGTGTTTCGGGTTCGTTTCCTTAATGAAACAGATCATCCAGATAGCAGATATTACAATATCTCACTAGTCCGACACACATATATATATATGCACCAAAAATACCCAAAGTTTTCTTATATTCATAAAGTTTGCCATTATTATATATATATATATAACACAACACACATAAATCACTATATATATACTATATATATATATATATATATATATATATATATATATATATATATATATATTTCTATATATATATATATATATATATATATATATATATATATATATATATATATATATATATATATATATATATATATATATATATATATATATATATATATATATATATATATATATATATATATATATATATATATATATATATATATATATATATATATATATATATATATATATATATATATATATATATATATATATATATATATATATATATATATATATATATATATATATATATATATATATATATATATATATATATATATATATATATATATATATATATATATATATATATATATATATATATATATATATATATATATATATATATATATATATATATATATATATATATATATATATATATATATATATATATATATATATATATATATATATATATATATATATATATATATATATATATATATATATATATATATATATATATATATATATATATATATATATATATATATATATATATATATATATATATATATATATATATATATATATATATATATATATATATATATATATATATATATATATATATATATATATATATATATATATATATATATATATATATATATATATATATATATATATATATATATATATATATATATATATATATATATATATATATATATATATATATATATATATATATATATATATATATATATATATATATATATATATATATATATATATATATATATATATATATATATATATATATATATATATATATATATATATATATATATATATATATATATATATATATATATATATATATATATATATATATATATATATATATATATATATATATATATATATATATATATATATATATATATATATATATATATATATATATATATATATATATATATATATATATATATATATATATATATATATATATATATATATATATATATATATATATATATATATATATATATATATATATATATATATATATATATATATATATATATATATATATATATATATATATATATATATATATATATATATATATATATATATATATATATATATATATATATATATATATATATATATATATATATATATATATATATATATATATATATATATATATATATATATATATATATATATATATATATATATATATATATATATATATATATATATATATATATATATATATATATATATATATATATATATATATATATATATATATATATATATATATATATATATATATATATATATATATATATATATATATATATATATATATATATATATATATATATATATATATATATATATATATATATATATATATATATATATATATATATATATATATATATATATATATATATATATATATATATATATATATATATATATATATATATATATATATATATATATATATATATATATATATATATATATATATATATATATATATATATATATATATATATATATATATATTTATAATTTAATAACCAGAACGATATGGACTTCGTCATCAGGTCACATGATCACCTCACCGGGCTGATGTTGGAGATGGTGTTGGCGCAGAAACGTGACATTTGTTTGAGATACGGATGTCTGATGCCCTAGTTTATGTGTTTAAGTTGTTTATGTTTTAGTTATTTGTGTGTTTGAATAAAAGTTTATGTTTTTTAGTTGTATTTTTAATTTATTAAATAAAAAGTTTTAGTTATTATTTGAATAAAATAAATAGAAAACAAATAAAATAGAAAAGGGTGGAGAGGGGCGGGAGTATTTCCCTGCAATTAGGGAGTGGGCGGGGAAGAGAAAAAAGGCGGGGAGGGGCGGGGAGGTACTCCGTCCCATATTAAGTGTATATTTTGACTTTTTGAGTCTTTTTCTTTCAACTTTGACCGTAAATATTATTGTTTGTGTTATATAACTTTATAACATATCAAGGATTAAAACTGTAACTTATGTAGATAAAAATAAAACTTGTAATTCATGATAAACTACAAGAACGATATTTATAATTACAACAAGAACAACAACAACCGTACCCAATCCCTGAACGATATTTATAATTACAGTTAATTCATTTATCATTTTTCACCTACCTCTTTCAACTATACTTCTTTTAGGGATTCATTATTCATACCATTTTTTCTCATTAAAGCTACCAAAAATGATTAAGTCAAACATTAATAATATAGTAATCATGATGTTTTTTTCCTTTTCAATTTAAAAATAAATAAAATACTTATATAAGTAATGATTATGTAATCATGATTATATTTCTTTTTATTTTTTCCAATTTACCCTTATACTTTTTACCTTTTAACATTTGACCTCTCTCAAGTTTTTATTTCAATTTTAATGATAACAAACTTTATGATCTCATGTTTTTACCACATAAATTTCACATGTTTACGGTTTTATTCTTGAGAATTTTGTATTTGTTTTTTTTGCTTTTTTCTCACCTTCGAACTTTATAACCTTACAATTATCACCCTTACTTTTTCTTAACATTTGGTTTTATTATTCTTTACTCTCCCTTTTAATATACGTAATTTTTATAACTGTTACGTCTTACGTTCGTGTTAAATCTTCCACACATTTACTATTTTATGAGTATTTTTTTTTCCGTTTGTTTGCTTTTCTTTCTTACCTCAAATTTTATATTTCATCACCTTCGTAAGAGTGCAATACAATAACAACCGTTTTAGGTTACCAAATCGAACAAAACATGCGTTTTCGACATCAATTGATCCTCTAATGACCTAGATCAGTTATGGAACGAATTATATGACCTAGATTATGTTGTATATATAATAATTTTTAAGAGAGTTTTAAGGATAAAAAAATTTGTTTAATATAATAGGTTGGTTCTAAAAAAATAAAAAAATATATAGAAAAATAGAAGAGAGACCTATAATGTGAGGATTAATTAGGAGGGAGCTTTATTAGGGGAGAAAAGGGGAATTAATATTAAAAAAAACCTTTTTTTTGAGAAGTTGAACCTTTTTTTTTAAACCCTTTTTATAAGATAATAGAATGATTAATTAAATTTAGGTTGTATATATAATAATTTTTAGGAGAGTTTTAAGGATAAAAAAATTTGTTTAATATAATAGGTTGGTTCTAAAAAAATAAAAAAATATATAGAAAAATAGAAGAGAGGCCTATAATGTGAGGATTAATTAGGAGGGAGATTTATTAGGGGAGTGATGTGTTAAATCGAGTTATAAAATTTATAAAACACGAACCACTAGAAAACTGACTACAACACACTCACAGGCAGTGAACCTGATCGCATGCAGTATAGTAAACTTGGTAATCCGAGGTCGATCACAAGGACTTTGTAAGCAATTGTTCAAATTAAGTAATTCAGTAAAAAGAAGGGGTTTTGTGACCGAATTGTCACGTTGCAAAATTAGTAAATTGTTAGTAATCCCGAAAGATTAATCGAAAAAAGAATCCGGTATGACCGGGGCAGGGTTCGTCGGAAGACGAAAGTAAAAATGATTTTTAAAGACAATAATATTAAAAGACACCCACTTGGATCGGCTTACATGTCAATCATCGGGTCTAAACATTACTTGCATTATTGAACGACTTAAAAGGTAGTCAAGATGAACTCCCGTTATACTTGAAACTTTAATTGCTCGAAATATAGTTATCGCTCCCGCGAATAATTTCTACTCAAAACAATTAAGCATTAAGAACCTAAGTTGATTTTATGATTGTAACATCCCAAACTTTTTAATTAACGGTTGACTTGAGTCGTTAAGTCAACGTAAAGTGTTCGTTAAGTTTAGGGTGGATTAACGCTTATATGTAGTTAAAGTGTTTTATGTGTGAGACTTGAATGTCTTATTAATTGATGTAGAAATATGTTTAAAGAAGAAGTTATGTGCCTTTTAGAGGTGTTCAAAGTGTTAATCAAGTTGTATATAGTCCATAGAGGTGTTTTGGGCTAATAATATGACTTTACGAAGTTTAGGGACCAGTTTTAACATGGTGTGAAAGTCAAAAACGGGATTAGGGTCAATGGGGGAGTCATTAGTTTATCAAATCAGATCTAATAACTTTTCTCCCAAGCCCTAGCCACCCCTTTGATCCCCTATCAAATTCCTAAGCCGAAAATCCTTCAAAACGTGTGATTCAAGTGAAGTTTGATCAAGATCTCTCATCCTTGCTTTCATCTACAGGTAATATAGACGATTTCCCTTTGATTTGTGATCATAAGATTCGATCATATGGATCTTACTTCTGGTCTCTAGGGTTGAGATTGATTTGATTATGTTTCATTGTCGATTATTGGGGTTTTCGGGTAATTTAATGTATTGTAATTGTATCCTCTTGTTCCTGGAACAAATGATCATGTGAAATCATTATATGAGTCATATTTTGGGTGCATATGAGGTTCATAGGTCGTGGTGGTTGCTATGGTCATCTGATGGTCGAAAATTGCTTGCAAAACTAAGGGTTTACTAGATCTGAAAAATTAGTAATATTGCAAAAATCATATCTCTTTCAATTAGAAGAGTTATAAGATGAATCTTATATTTTTGAAAAGGTCTATGTGTCCTCTTGATTCGATATGAACAATATTTCTTTTGATTTTGCCCAGATATGGGTGAAAATTGTCAATTTCCAGAAGTGGTCGGATTTAAGACGAATTCTGTAGGTCTGTTTTGCAGACGCCATAACTAATTCATTAGAGATCTTCAAGAGTCAAACTTTATATTTCTGGAAAGGTCTTTGAATTCCTACATTCCTTAAGAACTAAGTTTTGACTCATTTGGTCGTCTTGAGGTCAAAAGTCGCTTGCAAGTGAAGGGCGCGAGTCAGTCTTTAGACCAGCACTCCATATGCGGCGCATATAACCTATGTGCGGCGCATATCGGGACCTGGGAGGTTTCTGGGTGATTTTTGAAGCAAATATGCGACGCATATTCAAAGCATGCGCCACATAAAGGGTCTGTGAGCCCGTTTGAGGTCCGAAACAAGCGTTTAAGGGTCCTATAAGTGTACCTAAGTTAATGTATGGTCTTATAACCTTATTAGGTTGGGTTTATACAGGTTTAATGACTATGAACTCGAGATAGGTTGTCAGGATCACAAACAAGATACATTAACGTTGCTTATTGATCGTCACGAGGTAAGATACACTACTTTGACATGCTGAGGGTTCAACGAAAAGATGGTTTCAAATAATAACTTCCAAACTTATATCTTGAATTGCTTGTGGGTATTCGGGGTTACACGGGAGGTGATATGGGTTATATAGTTGACCTTTGAGACCTGAAATGCAGTCCCAAATGAAGTATAATGTAGTGTATGTTATGATATGAAGTATAATGTAGTGTTATGTTATGAAGTGATATGCAGTAGCTTGTGATGCTTTGAGATGTAGTATATGTTGTTGATTGTTGATATGTGCATGATTGTATGGCTTGCTCATCTAGTTCACTAGACTTGTTAAGTTGCCATGACACGTGCACGTTTAAGGGCCCAAAACGTAAAAGCAGTAAACATAGTAAATGTTTAGGTAATGCAGTCACCTAAACTAAATAATGCAGGATCGAGCTCGTTAAACTTTGATGCAGGAAAGTGTTAAGCTTAACCCGTACTTGCCCTAGCCCGGCTAAGTGCGTTGACGTAGGTTGCTTGGGTGGCTCTTTGCAACATGGTCATTGAGATGCAGTTGAGTAATACGAGGGGTCTGACCCGCCCTCATTTGTCTTGTGCATACGGATTACTCGGGGATTGGCTTGCCATTCCTTAACGACGTTTGATGTTCAACTGAATGGTTGTCATCTAGTCGGGTGTAACTTATTTTACACATTGACGCAGTTAAAATGTAGTAAAGCAGTTAAAACGTAGTAATGCAGTTAAAATGTAGTTACGCAGTTAAAAGTAGTAATGCAGTTATGTGGTTATATGTGTGTAATGCAGAATGAAGGATAGGCACATTTAGGGTGTTTCATCCTATTATGTAGTTTTGATGATGTGATATGCTTGATGTGTGTTGTGCCTTAATGACGTTGATTAAATCCACAATGTTTGAAATGGATAAATGTTTTATAACTTGAGTGTTATCTTACTTAGCTAATTCGTTAGCTAACACTTGTCTTTTGAAATGTGTTGCTCCCTCAGGTTTAGCGTAGCTGAGGTAGTTGATGAAGAAGAGCGAGGAATGGGTAGATAGCTTGCTGATGACCTTAGCTACCCATAGTTGTTGCACATTTTTAGACTCTTGCTTATGTTTTGGCATTTATGTAGTTTGCATGTTATGTAGTCGGTTGTTTTGTGTTGGGCAGCCGACGGGTTTCTATTTAAACTTGTTTTGACGATATGACCGAGTAACACCAATGATTAAAGAAACCAAACAGATTTTAATTGGTTTGGACTTTCAAAGTTTACTTCCGCTTTGTTATAACGCCGTTAGGCGAAAATTTTTGGAAACCCGTATTTTTAAATGAAGGGTGTTACAATGATTTAATCTTTAAAAGCTTTCTTCCGAACTGCTTATTCACCTAATCAGATCCCTCTATCATAGATGTTTACACACTCAAAATGAATTTAATTGTTTAAAATCTTTATCGCTAGTTTCTCCCGAACTCCAACGACTTTAGGTTAATTAAAGACTGATTAACCGTTTCATAAACCAATTGACAATGACATAGATTTCTCCCGAACTTCTAATTACAATCATCAATTAATTAATATAAAAGATAAAACAATATTTAAACTCAAATAAATGCGGATATGCGATTAAACATAAAAATCTTATTCAACAATTGCAAGTAACATTAAATTGACCCTATGACATGTTCACTACCCAAGCGGGTGTTAAATAATTTAGCTACTCATAATAATTGAATCAAAACAAACAAGAATAGAAGAAATCATATTATACCAATGAATTGAAGAAAATCCGGTAGCAACAATGATTATGATCCAAGGCTGGAAAGATGAAAACCCTAACAGCTTGTTTGCTCCAAAATACCAAGAACTATGAGTTATGCTAAGAAAAAGTCTAACAAAATTTCGTTCCTAATGCAGAACCCTAAAAGAGTATATATATAAAAATCCCGTGTAACGGGCGTTACACGCTACAGTACCGAGCCCTAATTCCTTAATTAGCATTAATTTTAAAATTTAGCCCTAACGGCCGTTACATCCTTCAGAAATTGTCACGGCAGTTACTCCACCCGTTACAGTGAGACACATGTAACGGGTGTTACATGGCTAACGGGCGTTAGGTGCTTCATAACATGTCACGGCAGTTACGCACCCGTTACAGTGAGACACATGTAACGGGCGTTACATATGTAACGGGTGTTACAAGCTCCAGTTTTCGTTTTCTTCGTCTTTCACTTGATTTCAACCGAATCCGTCTCTCGTTTCTTCCACGGATCATCAAAATCAACCAATTCATCCGTATAATCATTCTCCAACCTGAAAACACTCAACACTACCTCAAAGCATCGAAAGTTGGATATAAAACTATAAAAATTACGAATAATTGGTACTAAAATCATGTGGGAAATGGTATAATATTGGTCACATCAGGAGAAAAGGAGAATTAGGGGTGCAAGTGTACCTCTAACCTTCTATTTTAGTTATAATATAGATAGATAGATATTAAAATAAAAAGTTATAATTTCATCTAAACAAAAAAAAATCGGATGGTTTAAAGATATTTTAAAGATACGTGCTATATTTTTTGAGTAATTATGGGTACTTGCTTTCTAAATATATGTAACAAGTATTAATACCCGTACGATGTACGGTTGTCTACATATATTATCCGATTACAATCCTATTATATATATAGAGCCGGTCCAACCTCGATAAAAAAAAATTAAAAAGATAAAGACCAACCTTGATAAAATTGTGTTTGCAAAGAAGAGTTATAATAAAGGAAATCCTAGATATTTTGTTTTGTATATAGTAAAGTAATAAGATAAGTATAAATTAGGAATTTTAATTTGATTTAATTAAGTTTACTCAAAGGGACACTTGTCGTTCAAAGAATGCGTCACGTGTCTATCAGACAATACTTCAATCCTGTTTTAGTATATTGGTAGATAATTAGTAGTATTTAATAAGAAACTATATCTTTTTTTTGTCATTTTGTCGATTTGTATCAAATTTAACCCAACAAATATTAGTATAGTTGAACAATACGTGTAGTTATTTTTACTTTTTAGCATACATAATTTAATAGAAGAATAAGGTATAACTACTTATAATATAACGGACGGATTAATGGTACACTTTTTTTAATACAAAACTTACACAAAGTAAATTATTTTTTTATAAAATGAGTTGCCAAACAAAAGGAGGGCGTATTGCTTTTATCGTTGAATTGGTTGAATAAAAATAAATTATTCCGTATAATAATAAAAAGTATAAAATTCAGATATATAAAGATAAGGGCATTAAATGCCATATAAAGAAAATACATGGGTAAAATATATAAAATATCATTAATTAACTTGAAACTAGAAATTCTTCAAAAAGCTGTTACCTATAATCATTTCCATTTGATATTATCAAGACAATTAATGTGACATTAGATTAATAAAATAATATATTTTTATTGTGAATTGGTAGCTATAATAGTTCCCCTTCTTTTAACCGTACTTCTTTTAACAGTTTGTTATTCCCTACTTGAAAAACCCACTTTCACTTAAAAACCCTCTAACCATTCTTACACCTTTTTCTTTACCAGTTATTATTATTACTGGATATAAAATTGTATATATATCTCTATATATATTGTTACTTAAATTCTGTGGACATTTGATGGCGGACGCAATCTTCTTTTACTTATAAGTAAGTTTTTCAATCACAATTGTATACTGTAAAAATCACTACTATCAAGTAATTAGGGCTTCTGTTACTTTTTACTTTTACAGTTTTTCCAATTTTTATTTACTTACTGATGCTTTTTACAGTTTGTAATTTATTATTATGTGTTTTGTGAATGTTTGAAATTAGGGTTTTATTCGAATAATTTGGAACTATATAACAGAAAAGAAAAAAATGGATGTTGAAACAAATTTAGTTAATGAATTTGAGATGTTTAGAAAGAGATGTATTGAATTAGAAGAAAAGAACAAAAAAGATGAAACAAGGTGTTTGATGTTGGAAAATGAAGTTGAAAATTTAAAAAAACGGAACGAGGAACTCGAGCGAAAGATCGTTACGATTCAAAATGTCGTGAACGATGGAGATTGGGAAATAGAAGACAATGATAAGTTTGTTCAGTTAATGATTGAGAATAAAGTGTTAGAATGTGAGAAAAGAAAAGCGGAAACCGATCTTTTTTCTTGTAAGGAAAAGGTTAAAAAGTTGGAGGCACGAGTTAGTGAGTTGGAAGCAAATTTGAATGAGAAAGTTATGGAGGAGGATGTTAATAATGTTGTGATGTTGAAGAGGACTAATGATGGGTTTCATGGAAAAGTTAGAAAGAGGTTATCGTTTGAGGAAGAAACCGAGGGGTGTGGTTCTAATAAGAAGATTGCCCCGTCTACTCCTGGTGAGGGTTGGACCCCGTTTTCTGGTGTTATTGATATTAGTGACGAAGAAGATGTGAATGATTTTAAAGGTGGTTTTTTGAGTACTAAAAGTGGTGAAAGAGAAACGGCTGATAAGATTGTTGGTAAGGCGGATAAAGGAAATGTGGGTAGTTTTGTAGTTGGGTCATTGAATGCCGAAAGAGCTAAAAGAGAAAGGGCTGCGAATGTTGTGACGAGTGATGATGAGAATGGTGAGTTGGATGATGAAGATATGGATAACTTTGAAGTTCGTTCTTTGAATGCCAAAAGTGGTAAACGAAAAAGGGGTACCAAGATTGTTACAAGTGATGATGAGGATGATGGTTATGATGACAATGCTCTTATTTGCACGCTGATCAAGACACGACATAGTTCTAGGTTAAGAGCAGATTCTGAAGGTGAGGTCAAAGAAGAATCAAGTAAGAAACGCCTAACAAGGCTAAGAAAATTGAAATCCGAAAACATACAGGATACAAGCGGTTTTGATTTGAAGGAAAATGTTTGTCTTCATGGAAATGTTTCTAGTGAGGAGGAGTCAGAGAGTGAAGGGGAAAGCTTGGATGGATTTATTGTTGAGAGTTCTGAAAATGAAAGTGTTTCTGACTCTGATTCTGGAAGTGATTATAGTTATGATCAATCTGAAGATGGGCTAGATGACTTTAAAGAAACCTTAGAAAAGATTGGGAGAAAGAAAGGTTCAAATCTAAATTGGGATCTGGAGGGAGATATGTTAGCTGATTTTGGCAAAGACCCTGAGTTGTGTATGAGGGCAGTATGTGTATTGTATAGGCAACAAACAGCGGACGAGAAAGCATCTAAAGGAACATTTCATCATAATGCGAGAGGGTTTAGCCAGACTGATGCATTCAGGTGAGGCTTTTTAACTCAATAAGTACTGTTTATCGCTTATACCGCAACAATACTAGAGTCCACGTTTAGGAATGCTTCTTGATTTAGTAAGTTACTTGGGTCATGGTTGTTTTGTCAGAGGTGGCAATTTCGGCCCATTCAATTTAAATGGGTCGATTTGTGCTACCTTTTATCTTTAACGAGTCAACTGGTTAAAATACAGATGAGAATAGTTAGCTTGAAAGAAAATAGGTGTCAAATGGGTTAAATGGGGTCAAAAGTCGCCAAATAGTGTATTCTCAATGCATAAATCATCCCAGTTGATTTAATTGAAAATATTGTATCATTATTTAACTCTTATATGTTTTTGTAATCATAATTGACACTGTAGTTAGTTGTAAAAAAAATCATAATTGACCAGAAGGTGGATTTCTCTACAAGTCAAGCATGGAGTGATTTGAGAGGTGAATGGCCAAGTGTGGAATGGAAGAATGTGATTTGGTTTAATCAGTTTATCCCAAGGCATGCATTTATCTTATGGTTGGCTGTACAAGAAAAGCTTCTAACTCAAGATAAAATGACCAATTGGATGCAAGATGCAGAATTTAAATGTGTTTTGTGCAGAAGTAGTGCTGGTAGCCATGACCACTTATTTTTTAAGTGTGATTATGTTAGAGACATATGCAATGATCTTAAACAGGTTGTGTACCAGATGCATGATATGGTAAACCTTCAGGAGGTGATAAGTGCATTAGCCAGAGAAAGAGGAAAGAACAAGCTAGGTGTGGTTGTAAATAAACTCACTGTGGCTGCTGCTGTATATCATATATGGCAGGAAAGGAATGCTAGAATTTTCATGAAACAAGAAAGGAGCAAGAATACCTTAGGCCAAGCTATCAGGGAAAGTGTTAGATATAAGCTTATGGCCATTAAGGTGAGGAAAACAAGGAATGTAGATATGATTGCTGATATGTGGGACTTGAAGTGGACTGGTAATTTCTTGAAAGCTATATAAATTTGTTTTATTTGCTTGAAGGGCTGAACATGCGTATGGGAATAGTGAGTCATGTAAGATGGGACTACTTGGTCCCATACTAGTGCAGTCAGAGGTTGTATCAAGACTGACTGAATTTGCAGGATGATTGTTGGATTCTGGGTTGTATGTCTGTGGTCGGTTTGTTGTTTTTGTGGGTTGTATTTTTTGTAGTTTTGGATATGAGGTATAGACTTAGAATAGAAATCTTGTATAGAGGCTGCATATGTTTTGTATTTTGATTGTAATGCTAGGGCCTGTCCAAGTTATTTTTCATATTATTTTGTAAATTTTGGACAGTAATATAAATTCACACTTTCACTAAAAAAAAAATAATCAAAATCTTGAACAAAAAGTATTTTGGACTTGTAGGTCAACACACCCCAAAGCTGGGCTTTGACCCATCACCATACCTGTCTGTTTCCACCCTCTATTGAACATTTTCATTTCGGTGTCCTATTTATATGGTGTTGCGAGCCGTAAAAATATGTTTAAGAGTCAATTACAGTATAATTACTATTTTCTTGTACACAAGAGTATAAACATAAATGTCTGTTATTAATTCTAATCATTTGTATGCATGATCTTATAGGGCTAGTAAACTAGCTGAATTTCTTACGGATGGAGACTCTGCCGGTGATCTGAATAAAACAGTGCAACAGCTGAAACGATATGACTCGAAAGGGATCCCACTATGCATGGAACTTGCGGCTAAATACTCTAAGCAGTTATTTCAAATTTACAAGAACAAAGAAGATCGTTATTTCAGGCCACAATGATAGATAAGTTCTTGCCTGGACCGTCATGCTTAAGATTTGTGGATCTGGCTACTTTTGTTGTTTATTTGTTTAGTTTCATCCTGTATATGCACATGATGGTAGCATCTAGCAGTAAGAAATTATTAGATAATGTCATTTGGCTTTATGGTCAACAAAATTCTATCTTAATGTGAATATACTGTTTTTAAGCCATATTGAAGGTTTCTGTAGTTTATTCTTATCTTTATATCTCACAAGACTAATTGCATAGAACACCAAATCCACACTGTGAAAGGCTTTACAAGTGTTGCATTAGAAGTGTATGCTGCAAGAATTAGATTTAACTTTGACATTGATAAAAGAGGTACCCTTTCTTGTCCTATTCTTATGGGGGAATTAAGGCATTGGTTATTGTTTTGAAAAGTCTGTTGGCTTTTTGGGAGGATTAATGCAATTCCCTCATTGTTCACTAAACACTTTCATTAGATTGACTTCATCTCATGCGATTCCTTGTGCCTGGTACAAGATCCACCAGTATGAGCGGAATGAGTACGAGACTACAAGCTTGGTAACACCACGTTCTCGCATCAAGTCACTTTGTTGATAAAGTAGCCTGCAGCACATTTTAGGGCACTTCCCAATGAGTTATCTGATAGTTGCCTTGTAAGCAGCTTTAGGCCTGCATCATTCAACTTCTAACCCTTCAGTTATCCTCGTATGATTTAAATCTCCAAGCAGGCTGCTGCTTGTTGGAGACGGCCTGTTTCGCTATTCGATGAATAGTGTTGCAACTCACGTAAAGTCGCTAACATCGACTTGCACCATTTTTTTGAAATCAATCTAACTATATAACTAAAACAAAATTGAAGAGTCTTTGCAACATGTGACAGAACACCTTTAAACAACGTGTCTTTATCAAAGAAGTCAACCTCTTGAAATTTTTGCCATTTCTGTATTGGAAAATGATTAGTGTGCCTAAAAAAGTATGTCTAATGAGGAGGGATTGACACATGACAAATCCAATGGTAAAGATCATGAAAGAGAAATCCATATGTCAAAACTTGAATGACATACTTTTAGGCATATTATATTGCTTGTTAGTCATAGCGCTAAAGACTGTGAATTGCAAAATCTTATCTATTATAAATAGGGTTTTTCTAATATGTGTCCTAAGGGCACACATAAAGTGCATTTATTGCACATCGTAAATTGAAAAAGTTAACAAGATTCTTCTTGAAAAATGCATTTCTCAAATCCCGAGAAGAATGTTGTAACCTTTTTCAATTCCCGATAAGAATATTATTACCTTTTTCAATTTACGAGGTGCATTAAATGCACTTTATGTGTGCCCTTAGGGCACATATTAGAAAAACCTTTATAAATAAGTACTAGATAATATAAACTCAATAATAAAATTAATTAAATAAAATTATATGTGGTATTATATGGAATAGTTTGTTGGAGAAAACTGAAAGTCTAGACTAGTAAAGATAATTCAACTGTTACAATCTCCTACATTTTTTTTTCTTTCAAACAGCTTACAATATTAATATTTGTTCATGTATCTTCATAATCTTCTATTATATTCAGGACTTCATAACTCTCTTTTATTTTAAATTTAATTGTAATATCGTTTAATCATAGACACATTGTTTTAATGCATATGTTATTGAATAAATACATCATCAATTTATAGGAACTCAAAAATACTACGTATATATAAGAAGATATGATATAAGTTAGGGGGTTGGCATCGGATGGAAGATGGATGCGTGGTGGATGCGGCACCACCACTCCACACCGCCGCCAACACTCCACCACGGGTCGTGGCATCAAAACGAGTGGTCACACCACGCACTCGACCACCCGTTTTTCCTCCTTTGTTTCTTGTGCAACGGATAGTTTGACCATATTAATGGCATTTTCCTTTTTTCTTTTTTTTTAACTTTAATATTTTTATTTACTTATATATACATACAACTACAAAACACACACACTACAACTCACAACACATCCACTTTCTCTTTCAAAAAACACACTACAACTCAAACACATACACACTAAAAAAATGGAAAAACGTATTGGTTCCACTTTAATGATCGACGAACCGTTCGAATGGTCCGACGATAGTAGTTTATAGGTGTTTGCGAACGCGATTGAGGCCGAAGAAGCCGAAAGTTCCACGGTCACGGCCGAAGCGTAAAGTCGTGAACCGCAACCGTTGGACCGCATCACAAAGGTTGCATCGCGACTACTTTTGTGAAGAACCCAAATACGACGATGAGTTTTTTGAAGATAGGTATCGTATGTCTAAACGTTTATTTCTAAAGATCGTGCATGATCTTGAGTCCAGATACGCGTATTTTCAGGACTCGTATGATGCCCGGTTGGCCAAGAGTTTTACCCCGATACAGAAGTGCACATCTGCAATCCGGCAGCTTGCAACCAGTAATCCACCAGATGAGTACGACGAGTATTTAGAGATGGCCGGGAGAACATCACGTGAATGTCTTCAATTTTTTTGTGACGCTATGGTTGACACTTATAGCAGCGAATATCTGCGTAAACCAACAACACATGATATCCACCATTTGTTTGAAGCACACGAAGAGAGGCATCACTTGCCTGGAATGCTCGGTAGTCTAGATTGTACACATCTTGTTTGGAAGATGTGTCCAAACGAGTGGAGGGGTCAATACAAAAGGGGTGATCATGAGTACCCCACTATTATGTTGGAAGCAACGGCGTCTCAAGATTTATGGATATGGCACGCCTTTTTTGGTCCTCCGGGTGCTCTAAACGACATCAATGTGCTGCAACATTCTCCCTTGTTCCTCCCCGAGCGTATGGGCACTGCTCCTTACTGTCCATTCACTGTGAATGGGCGTACTTATAGACGTGGCTACTATCTAGTCGATGGCATATATCTTACATGGTCTACGTTTGTTAAAGCGTACAAATACCCTACCGACCCGAGAGAAAAAATGTTCAAAACGGCACAAGAGGCGGCTCGCAAAGATATTGAACGTGCATTCGGTGTTCTGAAAGGAAAATGGCATATCCTTGATCGATTGTTTCGACAACGCTCACTAGAAATAATAAGGAACTTGGTGTATGCGTGTGTGATTATGCACAACATGATCATTCAGGATAGTGGTCGTGCGATCTGCCCAGTTCATATAGGAGATCCAGTTGTCCAACCAAGTAGTCATCGGGACGCCTTACCGGAGATACAGGACGAGGAGCTACATTTCCGTCTCCGGTATGATCTGACAGAGCATCTAGCGGGTCTAAACTTACCACACCTCCAGCCGAACGATGAGTAGTAGTAGTATTTCTATTATTTATGTTATATCTTTTAAGTATTTCTATTATGTTCTTTTTTTTAAATTTGTTTTATGGTTTTCAAGAATTATTATGTAATGTTTATGTATTTTAATGTTTTTAGTTTAATGAAATTTGAATATTTAAATAAAATGAAAATTGTAAAATGAGTGGTGAAGTGAGTGGTCGGATGCCAATGAAATTTGGATGAGTGGTGAGTGAGTGGTGGAGTTGAGGTGACATGCTGTGATTGGTTAGAAAAAAGTGGTGAGTGGTGGAGTGAAAGGTGGGTTGCCATCCCCCTTATTTGGTTTTGTAATACATGAAATTAATTAACATGTGTCCATTAGGGGTGAGCAAAAACCGAACGAAATCCATTGGTTTGGTTTTCGTTTTCCAAAAACCGAACGGATCGGTTCGGGTTTCGGTTTCTTATACCAAAAAACCGATCAAAAACCGAACCGAACCGACCAAATATATTTTAATTAATTTTATATTTATATCATATTACATTATATTTATTACTTATAATTTGTAAATATGCTAATAAATTTAAACTTTTTCTTTTTAGTGTACAAATCTATATAAATTGTATGTTTTAAATGAAAACGTACAATAAAATCAATTCGTTTTATAAAAGTTATACCAATTTTAACACCTAAAAAATATATAATTAGTTAATAAAAAGCATCTCTATATTTTAGTTTTTATATCATATTTTTTTTCTTAACAATTGAAAGTTAAATTTATAACATAATAAAGAAAAACGTAAAAAAAAAATTATAAAAAAAACCGAAACAAAAACCGAAACCGATCCAAACCGAACCGAACAAAAACCGAATCCAATGGTTTTGGTTTTCTAAAAACCAAATGGATCGGTTCGGGTTTCGGTTTTAGGCAAAAACCGACTCATACTCACCCATAGTGTCCATTACTTTATTAATGGATTGGTAATAGTTGGTTAGAATACCTAAAGACACAATACAAATGAAAATAAAAAATTTCAGTATGAATCTAAAGTTTAATGAAACTAGTTAGAATATCTAAAGACACTATGCAATTGAACAGTTAAATCAACATTTCTAGCATTAATTTAAACTTCAATTCAATTCCTTCCTTCAAAAGCTACCTCTTAAAACCATCACATCAAATATCTCATCTCATCTCATTAAATATGAGGAAAACAAAAAAAAGAAAAGAAAAGGAAAGAAACTGTTCTAGTTCACTCACTGCACTCCAATGTAAGTTCGATCGCTATGCATAGGATTTTTTAGTTTTTCGTTTCAAGTAGTCATATCTTTTCATACATTTATTTTTACTTTTTGCAAATGCAATGATCAGTAATCTTTTGAAAATACAAGTTCGAGCATCATCTAAGTATTATTAATTAAAAGCATAATTCTGTATTATTCACTCCAATGAATATATATTGATAACATTGTTAAATGTCCTGTTAGGTTACATTATATATATGGTGTTTGTTACATGATTCACACTTGTTTATTTGTTTAATCAACAATCGTTATTCGTTAATGATTATTAAATTTTCCGCTAATGTATGAACGTTGTTCGGGTTGTAATGCAGCGATAATGAATCGTGATAATGAGGATATAGACGGCCGTGAAGGGAATTTGCGAATTGTTGCTAGTTCTAAAAGGAAAAGAAATTCCCAAATCATTACAAGTGATGATGACAGGGCTCCAATTAGCACTCTCATGAAAAGAACTTCCCAAATCATCACTAGTGATGATGAAACTAGCTGTGATGACACGGCTCCGATTAGCACTCTTGTGAGGTCGAAAGTAGGTTCTGTGGATGAAGTTAAAAAAGATTCAAGTAGGCGGAATTTAAAAAGTGCAAAAACAAAAAGGCCTGGTGAAATTAGTGATGATGATGATGATGACACTAGTAATGAGGACAGTGTTCCAAAAAGTGCGATCAAGACACGATATAGGTCTAAGAGTACAACAGGTTTTCAGTATGGTGTCCAAGAAGGTGCAAGAAAGCGACGCTCAACAAGGTTGAGAAAATCAGAAATCAAAAATGAACAAGATGATGAAAACAGTTTTGACTTGAAAAAGAGCGCGTGCCTTAAAGAAATTAGTTCAAGTGATGACGAGGAAAATAATGATGCTCTAGAGGACAAGGAAGATGATAATAGTGTAGAGGATGATGAAGATTATGAGGGTCTAGAAGATGAGGAAGATACTGATGATTCAGCGGACGAGGAAGATTTTGATGATGAACAGGATGAGGAAGATAGTGATGATCCAGGGGACGAGGAAGATAATGATAGCGTAGATGAAGATGATGATGGTGATAGTACTAATAAATCGGAGAATGCAATAATTGATAGTGAAGGAAATTTGGGAATAATTTTAAGTGCTAAAAGGAAAAGAACTTCCCTAATCTTCGCAAGTGACGATGAGACTAGCTGTGATGACAAAGATCCAATTAGCACTCTCATGAGGTCGAGAATAGATTCCGGGGATGAAGTTAAAGGAAATGCAAGTAGGCAGAGTTTAAGGAGTGCAAAAACAAAAAGGGCTGGTGAAATTAGTGATGATGATGATGATGACACTAGTAATGAGGACAGTGTTCCAAAAAGTGCGATCAAGACACGATATAGGTCTAAGAGTACAACAGGTTTTCAGTATGGTGTCCAAGAAGGTGCAAGAAAGCGACGCTCAACAAGGTTGAGAAAATCAGAAATCAAAAATGAACAAGATGATGAAAACAGTTTTGACTTGAAAAAGAGCGCGTGCCTTAAAGAAATTAGTTCAAGTGATGACGAGGAAAATAATGATGCTCTAGAGGACAAGGAAGATGATAATAGTGTAGAGGATGATGAAGATTATGAGGGTCTAGAAGATGAGGAAGATATGATGTGAAGCGGACGAGGAAGATTTTGATGATGAACAGGATGAGGAAGATAGTGATGATCCAGGGGACGAGGAAGATAATGATAGCGTAGATGAAGATGATGATGGTGATAGTACTAATAAATCGGAGAATGCAATAATTGATAGTGAAGGAAATTTGGGAATAATTTTAAGTGCTAAAAGGAAAAGAACTTCCCTAATCTTCGCAAGTGACGATGAGACTAGCTGTGATGACAAAGATCCAATTAGCACTCTCATGAGGTCGAGAATAGATTCCGGGGATGAAGTTAAAGGAAATGCAAGTAGGCAGAGTTTAAGGAGTGCAAAAACAAAAAGGGCTGGTAAGATTACTGATGATGATGATGAGACTGATTATGAGGGAAGCGTGCCAAAAAACACGATCAAGACACGATATAGGTCTAAGTGTATGACAGGTTTTGAGGATGCAGGGAAGCGAAACCTAAGAAGGCTGAGAAAATCAGAAATAAAAAATGAACAAAATGATGAAAACAGTTCTGACCTGAGAAACAGCTTTTTCCTTCAAGAAAATAGTTCAAGTGATGACGAGGAAGATAACGATGCTCTAGAGGACGAGGAAGATTATGATGGTGAAGAGGACAAGGAAGATAATGAAAGTGTAGAGGAAGATGATGATGGTGATAGTTATGATGCAATAAATGATAGTGAACCAGATATGGATATGAGTGAAGTTTATTCTCCTGATACTATAAGTGCTAAAACGAAAAGGGTTACCCAGATCATCGTAAGTGATGACGAAATCAGCTATGATGACAACTCACCAACAACCACACTCCGGACACAACATAATACTACGTTTAGTACAGGTTATTCGGATGAAGTCAAATATGATGAAAGTAAGCAATCCCCAACGAAGCTGACAGAATCAGAATCTGAAAACGAACAAGAGGATGAAAGCAGTTGCGACTTAAACCAAACTATCCGCCTTGACGTATATAGTTCAGGTGACGAGGAAGACAATGATGGTCCAGAGGAGGGATCAACAAGTGAACGTGATACTTTGGGTGGATTTATTGTTAGCGATAATGAAGATGAACCCAATGATGCAGATGATCATGAATTAGAGGAAGTTTTGGACCCATTTGGGAGACAAAATGTTTCAAATCAAAAGTGGGATTTTGAGGGAGAAATGTTAGCCGATTTTGGTAAAAATACTGAACTGTGTATGAGGGCCGTTTGTGTTCTTTATAGGCAACAAGCAGCAGATGAGAAAGCAGCTAAAGAAACTATATACCGAAATAAGAGAGGGTTTAGCCAGACTGATGCATTAAGGTTAGTCAGTTCCTAATCGTTTACCTTTACTATCTGTGAGCCCATAATTGGTGTTTGTTCAATTTTGATGGGATAAATGAAGTCGTATACCAACAAAAAGAAGAATACAACGAGGCATAACCTTGGTACTTCAAAGCTAAACGAAGTGATTTGTGATTTTGCAGGGGTTGTAAGCTGGCTGAATTTCTCACGGATAGAGACCCGGCTGGTATCCTGAAAAAAACAGTGGAAGAATTGAAACAGCATAACTTCAAGTGGATCAAGTTATGCCATGCACTTGCAGCTAAATACTCTAAGCAGTTATTTCAAATTTACAAGAACAAAGAAGATCCTTATTTCCCAGAATGACCGGTTCGTGCCATTGTATGAAAAAAAAAAAAAAAAAAGAGTTTATTTTCCATGCAAATTCAGTTTCTGAGTTGATTTTATCTTATTTAAGCATGTTAAGCACACAATGATGGCATGTTAGCAGAATATGTTTTTTTCTTTTTGTTTATGGTAGTCAAAGTTTTATCTTAATGTGAACAATCTGTTCATGAATTACTCTTTGGATATTAATATGTTTTCCATACGAATTACTTTTAGGTTTAGGTTGTAAATGAGTACATAATCTGACATGAGAAAACAACTTCCTATAAGCAGACACCAGAAGACTTCAACGTTAACGTTAGTTGGAACACATAAAGCCTGATAGTTAATGGTCGTGCAGGGGGAGACGATGATATCTGGTTGCTTAACAAACAGAGCATCTTCCAAGCAGTTTCAACGTTAACCTAAGTGGAGTTGGTTTAGTGTTTACTTATCTACTGTCTAGTTTATTTGAGCAAGTCTTTTAGCATAGTTTATTTGGTGCCACTAGAAAGTATTAAGTTTAATTTTGCATGTGTGTGTTACGGTTAATTTGAGTTAGTATTCATATTTGACTGTTATTTAGTATGTGAAGGAAACGTGTGGGTATGCCAAGTTGAGTATGAATACAAGTAAATTTTCCCTTGAATGTATCCTCTGTATTTATAATTGTTCATTGTCCTTTTCATATTACAAACATAATATATACACATAGCAGTGAACTTGTGAGTGTGTGTAAGGTCTGTTCTATCAAATAGATTTCTCTCTAAAATATGTTCTCTTTTCATTCAGACACTCAAAATGCCTTGCATGTGTTTAAAGATAAAAAAAAAAAAGGTAATGGAGGGAACCCTAGCCCCGGTACCACAATTGGATACCCATCGACTCACCCCGTATGAGTCATATGATGCCGGTACAATACCTCCATCCTAATCCCCACATGATCTGGGCACCCCGAAGGATCGAACCCGCGTATTTAAACTTCACATGTGTAAGCAATATAAGTAACCAATCCCAAACACCCTCTAATTCATATATGGTCATGAAGGCCATAACTGATGAGGAAAGTCCGTTTTAATAGAGAGTGGGAACTTGAAATGCAAATGCTTTCCGACTTCAATACATGTCTAATGTTAGGGAATTTGGTTCTTATCCACTATTAACTTCATCTGTTAATTTATGTAGCACTTTTTCAAGAATTTTATACCTAAAGAATTAGCAGAACGATCGGCTGTTCCCTGTTTCGGTTACCCGGGAAAGACGAGCCTTTGACTAAGATGTACATGACCTATATAGGAAATCCCCTTGACCATTTCCAAACCTTTTCTCCGTCCACCACCACCAAAATGTTTACCTAGTAAACTTTGAGCCTAAAACCTCACAATCGAGATGATATCAGGACGCTTGACCAGTAGGCCACCTCGGTAAAGAGTCCCTCTACATCCAATCTTCATCCTAATAAATTCCGACATTGACGACTCATTACATGTCTTTTCTTGCTACAACGTTTAAGTTTAAATGGACAACAAGGCTTTTTGATAGTTTCTAATATCATTATACAAAATAGCTTCTAAATAATTCAACTTTTCAGTGCTTTAATTGTTCGCTTTTTGTCATCAGCAAAAACAAGTATACATCTCTACCCCCAATACACAATTAATGATACACAAACTACTAAAAAACTCGAAACTGTGCAATGTATTCTTCAAATATACCCACAGGGTGATCTTAAGCGGTGTCCGGTTAAGGTCCTCCAAGTATAGCATTCTCAATATCTTCTCTGCTTAATGCATAGCTAAATCTCCTCTCGACATCTTTGTCCAAATTTCCTGGCCCACTCTTTAAATACCTGCATTTCAAGACCACAACCTTCAATTGATAAAAATATATTATACCAAGTATAGTGCTTAATCATTTACAAAATTTGACTACATTCATTGAAGACAAATTGCCCATACAACCATTAAGTTGTAGACAGGTTAACAGTTCAAATCAGAATCTATATTCAACACTCGATGACCAAATCAAACATGGGCAAGACATCTCCATATTAGAAGAAGACATGTAGGTCTAGTAATCTAGTATCAGGAATAGAGTCGTGCAAAACTAGGTTCGATGTGAACTTTCATTGATTACCCCCAAATCTGACAGCTAGAATATTGGGCGCGCCACTGCATCCGTTACTACTCACTAGTGTCACTCCAAAGATTTACAAATCCATATGTAACCCGGGATGGGAAAAGCTTATAACCAATAAAAAGAATAAGTGATATTTGGAGGAACACAATCGCTACATAAATGCTCAAACTTGTACGGAATAAAAGTACAGATCAAGAATCTATGACTACATTTTCACATGCCAAACAGCAAAAAAACATACACCAACACCACTATTGAACACCAAAATTTTATGTAAAAAAGTCCAAACGTTTGATCAAATAAGCATCAAGCACCTCTAGTAACTATAAAATAAGATGTATGTACAAAAATTACTCCTGGCATTTTGAGACTAATGCGATGCAAATTTTAGTTTCTTGAGGACCAAAAACTCAAAGATGGGATACAAACTTATTTAGGTTTTCTGAAATATTCAACCAGCAGTACAGTCAAATTTACAAATGATTATATCAGTATCAACAGCCACTTATAGAGCGTTAAACCAGAAGGTTGCAAACAGGCCTCTGCAATTGTAAATTTATCGAACATGCATCAAAAACCCAAAAGAATGATGTAGCATTGTCCACTTTGGGATTGCAGAAGTTTTTATCTTTGAAACATAGAAGACGGACACGCACACACCTATTATACAATGAAGTACACCATTTTGCAATTTGGGACTTGAACACACAATCTCATAATTGTTAAGACTGGGAGACTTTGATGCCTCTAAATTCGCCAAAAGCCTGTTTGGGATAGCTTAAAAAACTGCTTATCGCCTTTTTGAAACTTTGATAAAAAAAAAAAAAATGTGGTTTTCATTGTTTGGATAGAAGCAAACTGTTTATATTATCTGCTTATTCAAGAAAAGTAGTTCTAAATAACCAGTTTGCTGGGCTGCTTATTCAAACAGCCATTCTGTTTATTGCATTTTGACACAGAAAAGAAGCAGTTTCGAGCATTTGGAATAAAGCAAATTGCGTATGATTGTCTGCTTATTAAATGGTGTTGCCTATTCATACTGCTTATCTACTTCGGTTTATTTTACCTAATTAAATTCTTCAAGAATAGGCAAAACTGCCAAAATAATCAAACAACTATTATCCAATTATTGCATTTTGTTATAAGATAAGCAAATCTAAACTCTATCTTCTACATTGTGTCTTGTTACTCATCTTACATCTAAAAAGGCATAAGAAGATTTAGTGAATAGAAATTTCACCATTTTGAAAGTGCCTAGATCATAGTTACAGGATTCGCTAAACACCCCACGAATTCCGTTCTTGATTCGGCGATCCAATTCGCGATACGATTCACCAACCCATTCTATTAATAGTAACTTACAATTTAGGGAACGAACCGCGAATCATGTGCTTTACTCAACAAACAAAAAGTACCCTAAATGAAATTAATAGTAACTTATAATTTTAAGGAACGAACCGCGAATCATGTGCTTTACTTAACAAACAAAAAGTACCCTAAATGAAATTAATAGTAACTTACAAAAGCATTAAATAAATGATAAATAATAAAGCTAATCTTCATTAATTACAATTTTCTTAGATTGTGTGTTTTAATCTGCTCTTAGATTGTGTGTTTTTTTTAATCTGCGAGACAATTATTGTGGGATAGAGTGGCTACTTATTTACTGTTACATAAACGGTTTCATCCAAACAACCAAACACCCAAAACTACTTATCTGTTTCTACACACGTAGGGTGCTTGGAGTGCGTATAGCTTATTGTGTTTAGTAAAAGCCAAGTTGCAGTTTAAAGTATCTGGCTAATCAATGCATTTAGCTTTATCAATAGGGATAAGTTCTTTTTAAGTTCGTTGATTACTGCTTAATTCAAACACAAATTTTACGCCATAAACACTTAAAAATTAGGGCGTATTGCACGAAAATCTAATGACTTTAAAACTTACCATTTTATGTAACAAACTTTCACTTGTTAACAATTCAAGTAAAATTTAACTTCAAGCCCAAAAAATCAATAACATGTACGCCAGAACACCTGCAATCAAGGGCATCTCAACCACTTTTGGAACCTACAGAGAACTTATGAAATGAGGCCTTCGCAAATTAAAAACTTTACATGTTAACTAATACCGTACTCCACTATACTAAAGTATACACACATATTTGACTTATTTACTTACAACTCACCTTAAGAGTGAAAAAAAGATAGTAAAATAGATTCAGACTTTTTTCAAGTTCAAAACCAACAAGGTTGGATCAAGTGGAGACATAGGTCAAGGATTCAGACTCATGTCTTGCAAGGCCGGAAGTCCTTTTCTATCTTAGATGAATATAACCTAGAAGTAGTCTCTTTACCTTAGGTAGGGATATAGCTACTCAAACTCCCCTATACACTGTCGTGGACTCGTGGTATTGGGACCCGGACCCAAACCCCATGGAAGACGGCATTGGGTCTTACTTACTTAAACTTATTTTTAAGTTCAAACACAGGCTTCACACAAAATTGGGTCCTTGAAAAATCAGCTTAGCTTTAACAACTTTACCCTTATGAGTTACGACATAGCTGGCCGAAATCCCATAGACATAACAAGCTCAATTGACTAATATGCAATTATTAAACACTCATAATATATATAATAATGTAATGGCAAGAGTAAAGAAAGAAAGAAACCTGATATAAAGGTCAGTAACATCAAGAGACAACTTAGCATGCCAATCAGATTTCTCAACAAACCAAACACCTCTATCTTCATTACTTTGATAAAATCCCAACTCATTTTTTAACCATCCTTCAATACAAGGTAAGCTGTGTGAATACAATGGTTTCTTTTTATCAGGCAAATTCTTGACCCATTCATCATCATCAGTTGTTGAGACATTTGTTTCTTCAGATGAAGATGATTTTGACAATTTTAATAATGTTCTTTTGTTTGTTGGTCTTGATAATAATAATGTTGTTGAAAAATTGGAAGGTGTGAATGAAATGGGAGAAAATGAACATTGGTATAATTGTTTTGTTTTGAATGTTGTTGTTGTTGTTTGATAAGATGAGATTGAGGGAATTGATAAAGTTTCCATCTTTTTTAATTTTGTGTTTGTTTTTCAATGGAGGTTTTGGAGATAATGATAGATGTTGGGAGTGAAAGATGGGTTGGGGAACGACGTCGTATTGGGGTTGAATTAGGGGTTAAGGATAAGGGGTTTGGTTTGGATGGATACTTTCATCAATTCAGATGACTTCTGAGTTATTTGGTATATTCGGTTTTAATTAATTAGTTTTTTGGTTTTTTGATGTGCAAATTATAAACCACAACTCGAACTGAATTCAAATGAAACCAAAACCCAAACTTTAATTCGATTTGGTTTTGGTTTAAAAGAAAACGAATATGAACTTGCAAAACGTTTTCATGCCAAATTAATTGAGTCTTTTTTTATCAAACCTATGTAAATTTGTTATTTTGGTTCGATGCTATGTCTTGTTGTAATCACCAATTAGTGACGGGTATAATGTTAGTTTAAAAAAAATGTTAGTTAATTGATTAATGTAACATGTTCTCTATTATAATAAGGTTTTTGATGCTTAGGGGGAGGGAGTGGAGGCGGTAAACTCATTCCCCGATGGCGGCACCGCGCAGGTAAACCGCCGCCGGTGGTTTGCCGCTGGAGAGAGAAACAGATTTGCGTGGTGCTTCCCCAATCGGATGAAACGAAGAGAGAGGAGAGAGAGGGGGGCTACTATTGGGTGTTGGAGAAAGTGGGGACCCACTTTGACCGTTCAGAATTAAAAAATAAAAATAAAAAGAAGCAAGTAGCAATTTGTGAATGTATAAAGTTTGTAACTATATTTTTTATTTATATTATTTACATTTCAGTCCCTATATTTATATTATTTACATTTCAGTTTATTTATATTATTTACATTTCGTTTAGTTATATTATTTACATTTCAGTCCCTTATTTATTTATTTACATTTCAGTCCCTATATTTAATTTTTAACTATATTTGTATTTATATTAATTACATTTTAGCCCCTATACTTTTATTTTGTTTATTATTAATTATGTTTATATATGTATGTATATGTTTTATTTTTATATAGTTTTAGATATGATGTATTAAAAATAAATGAAAAATAAATGATGAGGTGGAGATTGGGGGAAGTGGGGGGAAAGTGGCGCCAGTGATTTGGGGAAGATGGGGGAAGATTGGGGAAAATTGAGGTGGAAGATTTTGATTGATAGTAAACTTTGGGGGTGCCCCTTAAGTTACTTAGTGAATACGGAGTAATAAGTTTTTGACTTGTTTAACTCATTACTTATGACTCAAATAGTCAAATACGGTCTAACTCATTACCTGGATGTTCTATTGTCTACATTTGACCCTTTTGGTCATTCAATTTATTTACATAAGGAGATTTAAACTCGAGATTTTTTGTAAATATGTAAGTTTAACCATTAGACAAATAAGGGTGTTTAAATCGTAATTAAAAGAATAATAATTTATTTTAAGCAAAGGAAAATAAGAGGAATCACCCGTTCCACAAATCTACAATAACGTCCATTATGGGTGTTGCTCTCTTTCAGGTAGGGTTGTAAAGAAACTGAACGTTCAGTAAACATTTCATAAATCGTTCGACGGGAAGTTCATTTGTTACTATCTCATAACGACTAGGTGGCCAAAAAATGTGATGAGTTGATATTGAGCTCAAAGTTGAAGATATTAACCATCTATTTGGAAAATAATTTTTTGACTATTAACTTTTTTCTGATTTGATAAATATTAGAATCATAATTAGGAATGCCTAGTAATATTTGAATCATATATTGTAATATTTTGAATTTCTAATACTTTTAAGTTCTAATTATATGTTTCTTCATTCGTATTCTTTATTTGTGCTCATTTGTTTGTTTGTTTCTGTTCGTTTGTTTTCGTGGACATTCGTTCATGAAGACAAATGAACAAACATGAATACAAGTTTATATACTTTTATTTGTTCATGAACCATCCGTTAAGATAAACGAATGAACATGGACAGAATCGTGTTCGTTCGGTTTGTTTAAGCCAATACTTACAGGTGAAGACTTTATTAGTTTATTTAGTGCATTTGTTAGATTTTTAAGAAGCAAAACTAACTTTTTTTAATTAAAAAGATTATGCCACCGATTATTTTTTAAATTAAAATATAATAAAATAATAAAAAGAAGTAAAAAAAACGTGTGAATAAATTGGTAGACGGCTGCAACAACAACAACAAAAAAAAGGTAGGGGGAAATGGCATTGCGTGAATCACTTGATCAGTTTTAGTTTACTTTCTTCCATTGTTACTTAAAGAAAGCTCTCTACACGCCGCACGAGGTCAACTCCGAGATCATGGCAGCAGCAGCTTCTTCATCAATATTTGGAAATCGATCAGAAACGACGTCGTTTCATCGTCCCTCTTATTCTCGTCCTCTTTTAACTCATCATTCACCTACTTCATTAACAACTAAACCTTCTTCTTATCTTTCCAACCTCAAAATCTCAGGTATTTAACACAAAACCCATTTGATTAGTATTGTGACTTCTTCATTTTATTATTGTTATTAAATATAGAATATATTGTAATCAATGTTGTTTTAGAGCACAAAGTTTAATTTAATTGAATTAGTTTAGTACCTTGAAATGAATTAAGTATAATCTAGACCCGTCATTTTAGTCATGTCGGTCCGTTCGTTGTTATTTCGATCATGATGTGATTGATATGTATGTCAATTTTAAAGTGAGATGAAATGGGTTCTAAAAGTTAAGGTCCAATTACTTTTTAAAAAGAATCATTATGACCTATGTAGATTAATCTTTTTTGAAAATTTTTTTAAGTAAGCACGCACACAATGCCGTCTTATACGGGTTTTGGGTCCCAATACCTTTACGGTGTAGTGGGAAGGTTAAGATGTATACAACCTTAGCCATACCACCATGTTCTATTTAAAGATAGAAAAGGACCTCCCGCCTTGCAAGGCATGAGGATAGCACCCTTGACCTCTGTCTAGAGGCAAAGGTGGTAACCACTTATCCAACCTTGCTGGCATGAGGATAGATTGTCTTTTTTCAATGTACTATTAATGCTTGGAAGAATATTAAAACAAAAATGCTTCTGTTTACCTTTAGATATATGGTCTATAGTTTCCGTATTTAGCTACTAAATCTATAATGCTTAAAACGTGCATTGGTGGGATTAATAAGAATAATATGTAATATGTGGTCTGTAAGAAATGATGATCACTCGTGAGGAGTAAAGGTAAGCTGTTAAAGATAATACGTGCATGTATGTATTGATCAGGCCTCCATATTTTGAACTTTTAAATGTGTTTTCGTTGCAAGCAACTAAACTAAACCAAATTTTGTGCATAAAGACGACGACTAAAGCTATTTTTTCCTTTTTGGGGATTTATTTGACTATTCAGACCTCCAAATTGTAAGGTATAAGCCCTTTCTGTGTGCGATAAATAACCGATTAAGCCCATTTTGTAAGCTCAAACTTATAAATGTTTCATATGCTTTACTTAACATTTTGTAGAAGTATATCTGAAATTATAAGTTTGTTTCATGTATATTTTATCAATATATCCTAAACTTAAAAGTTTGTTTTAGGCCCTGAAATAGCTTGATACGCCTCTGATATTCCACTAGTATGTCTGATGTTTATTACATATGTATGAAACAGGATCCAAGAGGTCTTCATCATATTGCATTAAGGCATCTTCAGAAGATACATCTGAAACTTCACAAGTTGGGGAGGTTTTCTCGGGCTTGAAGGAAAAGGTGAGCGGCTATGTAATCTTTGATTACTGCAAGCTTTCGTAGTATCACATTCAAACCGACGCTAGTGATCAATAAATATGAATATGTATATGTATACTTGTTTTAATATGTGTTTCACTATTGAATTTAGTGAATATTAAATTTACTAATACGGAGTAATACATCATGATTCATGCTCTCACAACTTAAAAAAGGGATAATTTTTTTAGAAGAATCTGCTTATAATTCAAGATACACTGTATTATAATGTTCATGCTTTTACAGTGGGATGCACTTGAAAACAAACCCATGGTTGTTATCTACGGAGGAGGGGCAGCAGTTGGCGTTTGGCTGTCTGCCACAATCATTGATGCAATCAACGGGGTTCCTGTGGTAAGTGCTACATAAACATCAGCCTTCATATAAATTAATTCAACGGACCTTAAACGCATGTGATAATCCACTAAACCTATTTACATCTTTTTTTAGCTCTCTTAACATATATTAACAGAGAGTTACATATTTGTGTCCATTTTCGCAAGCAGATCCCGAAGTTAATGGAACTTGTAGGACTTGGATACACTGGATGGTTCATCTACCGATATCTTCTCTTCAAGGTAAACCACCTTTTTTTTACATGAGTTCTGACCTCTGACTCGTCCATTTATTGCAACTACTCGTAATAAATAAGATAAAATCAAAACATTTTTTTCTTTTTACAATGTTCTTTTATTGTGTGAATGCTACACTCGTGACTTCTTTTCTGCAGTCAACTAGAAAGGAACTAGCTGATGATATTGAAGCACTGAAGAAGAAGATTATTGGATCTGAATAGAGGACGGTAATTGCTAACATGTTTCTTATTCCACATCTACTTCATATTAAAGATCTGAAGTTGTTCATATGTATGAATGTATCTTTTCACAATAACCTAAATAGCCGGTCCTCATTCCTGTACTGCCAATTGTTTCAGTTTGCCGTGTCTGTATTTGATTCTGTTGTAAATTGGCTAGTTTTTATGGGAAATAAATTTACTTCTTGATGATGTTATAATATAATCCGATTATCAAACTCTTAGTCCCCAGTTCCTGCAAATAGACCAAACATCAAGTGATTCTAGCCTCAACTTTGTCATCTTGACCAAGGCTTACTTCTGATTGAGTATGTTCATACGATTTTGATGCAATTCAGTGTAGCACCTAGAAAAAGTTAATGTGGTATCTCAATATTCTCAGTTCTATTACGACTTTGACTCGTATATACGCGCCCAATGACCCAAGCTATCACAGAAAAACAATAGTAACTTTACTGATAGCGATAATAATTCAGATTAGCACAAGAGAAACTATTGGATCGTACAATCAATCGTTGTGTATGGGTTGGGTTTACAGATGAATGGCATAGTATAGTGCCTTCTTAAAGTTACAATATGACTTTCAATAAACAGAACAATTCAAACAGATAAATGAGCATCCAAGTTGTAAGTTGTAACTAAGCTTAGATATGCATAAATAAATCATTGTTATTATTGTTTTCTATATTATAACTAAAAAAGGAGGTTGAGGGTACACTTAGGGATGGCAATGGATGGATATGGATTGGATCATGATCCGATCCATAATGATCCAACTTAAATGGATCATGATCCGAGATCCATTAATGATCCAACTTAAATGGATCATGATCCGATCCATGATCCAACATAATGGATCATGATCCGATCCATATCCAATTAATTTTAAATGGACGGATCATTATCCGGATCGATCCATTTAATTTTTCAATAATCTATTACTAAATATAATCCATTACATATATATCTCCGTATGTCAATTTTTGAATACAAAGTAAATGTTATCTCACTTGTACATCTCGCATTATAACTTGTACACCACTTTAAGGTCTAAAAGTCCAATTCCTAACAATTTGCTTCTTTGTTGACGTGTATATATGTGTTAATATATACGAGTATATATTTACAGTAGCAATGGCGTCATGGCATCTACAAATCGAAATATATATGTATCGTTCTGTCAATTGCTACTGACGTAATCTAGTTTCCTTTATTCCGTTTTCCACCTCTTCTCAATTTCCTTTATCTCGTTTCCTTTATACACGTCATTGATTGATCGATTACTGAAATCACTAGATAAAGGAAGAAACAAAGGGTTCTCTGATGGTGGTGTTGGAGACATCACATCAAATCGGATGGAGGGGGTGGGGGTGGTTATTGAATAATTATGAACATGATATATATCTTTCATATCACTGTATGAATATATGTATATATCACTGCATAAATATGTATATATCATCTGTATATATCTATTGTATCACTGTATTGTATCACTGTATCTATGAATAATTTTTGTAACATATCATCCGGATGTATCCAAAAATTTAAATAGATAAATGGAGCAATCCATTGGATTGTTAATTGGATTAATGAATACATATTTTGATCTATTAAGTTACATAAATGGATATGGATGGATTGGATATGGATCAAGATCCAATCCATTGACAGCTCTAGGTATACTTGACACCCCTAATCCCCTTCTTACGTCTATTTCTCCCTCCTAATTAATCTAGCTCTATCTTTTTTTCTAGATTTTTTTCTTTTTTTCTTATTAAATAGATAATTATATTTAAAATCTATCATAAATCTTTTCATATCAAAACAAATCTTTTTAAATTTTAAAGATATATATACTATCCTTAAAACTCTTACAAGAAGTTATTATATATACAACCTAAATAAATTTTTATTAATCATTTTCCATCATTCCCTCCTTTCTATCTTTAAAAAAAAATCATGGTCATATAATATAACTTCTCAACAAAAGAAACATACGTTTTTTTTATATCACTTTAATTTAATTTTTGGTATTTTATTCATGTTTGTTCATTATTTGATATTGAATGGTTATGTTATTGTTATTTTTCAACTCTTTTAATTGATTTTGTTCTCAATTGTAGGTTGATCATGACTTTTTCTTCTACAAAAGGTTTTATTCTTTTAAATTTATTTTGCTCACATTAATTTATAACTAAATGAGGAGGTTGGTGGTACACTTGACACCCCTAATCCCCCTTCTTAAGTCTATTTCTCCCTCCTAATTAATCTAGCTCTATCTTTTTTTCTAGATTTTTTTCTTTTTTTCTTATTAAATAGATAATTATATTTAAAATCTATCATAAATCTTTTCCTATCAAAACAAATCTTTTTAAATTTTAAAGATATATATACTATTCTTAAAACTCTCACAAGAAGTTATTATATATACAACCTAAATAAATTTTTATTAATCATTTTCCATCATTCATCTCTTTTCTATCTTTAAAAAAAAATCATGGTCATATAACTTCTCAACAAAAGAAACATACGTTTTTTTTATATCACTTTAATTTAATTTTTGATATTTTGTTCATGTTTGTTCATTATTTGATATTGTGTATCATGTTTTTTTTAATTTATTTTGTTCTCAATTGTAGGTTGATCATGACTTCTTCTTTTACAAAAGGTTTTATTCTTTTAAATTTATTTTGCTCATTAGTTTATTTTGCTCGCATTTACATCTTTCTTTTTTAAATTTAAAATATGACATATATTTTGTTTATTTTTTTAGATGAAAATAAGACAACGTTAGTTCATGTTGAAGATTTGAAGCCAACACACGTTATCATTTTTAATTGTCTTTGATATATATATATATTTTGAGACTATCCGTCCATCGGACGGGGCAGAAAACTAGTCTCAATATATAATGCTTAATTAAATTACTAACGGAAACAAGATAACAATCTCAAAGATTCGATAATGCTTAATTAAAGGTTTGGTTTGTCCTAATCTTAATTTAATGTCCGTCCCTTGATGTAAGGCGCAAGAATGGGACATGAGCTCTTTTGACTTTGCATATGTAATGCTATCTTAATTTTATTATTTGAATGATAATATTCCTTTGAAACTGGGGAACAAAATAATAATATTCCTTTGAAACTGGGGACAAAAAAATTATAAAATGTTGATAAGATTTATTTACAATCATAGGTGCATACTAATTTTTTAGTCTCGTATATTATATATACGAAAACGTTAATAAATAGAGCCAGATTGAATCTTATATATATATATATAATATATATATATATATATATACACGAAAAATCTAATGAACATAGCCAGTCTTGAAGATTTAAATGATCAGGACGAGCCAGAATAATAAACTTATGACCCTAATTTCAAAGATTTAACAACAAAAAATATCTCTACTACATTATAAAACATTTACTCCCTCCATTTTTTTAACTTTAAGTAGTTGAAAACTGCAAAATACCCCTGTCACTTATTCATAATCTCTATCTCTACTACATTATAAAATATTTGTTCCCTCCATTTTTTCAACTTTAAGTAAGTGAAACTCCAAAATACCCCTATCACTTATTCATAATACCTTTAGAAGAAATCTCAACCACTCATTTTTTTCTCTCTCCTCAAATCTCAACCACTCATTTTTCTCTCTCCTCCATAAATCATTTTATTCCTCTAAATCATTCAAAATCTTTTATCTCAAAAACCGTACATCGATAAATTATAAAAATTATATGGGTGTTCTTAAAATTTCATGTTCTTTCATTCAAGAGGTCATTCGATATACTTTCTACGAATTTTTATATCCGAGGGCGGAGCCCGTACGGCTAAGGCATTTGGATATCACACTCTATGACCTATCACCTCTATGACCTATCATACTCTATGACCTATCACCCCCACCATCTCACCGCCGCAACGCGCGGGTACTTTGTCTCGTACCCTTAGAAGAAATCTCAACCATTCATTTCTTTCTCTCTTCTCAAATCTCAACAACTCATTTTTCTCTCTCCTCCATAAATCATTTTATTCCTCTAATTCATTCAAAATCTTTTATCTCAAAAACCGTACATCGATAAATTATAAAAATTATATGGGTGTTCTTAAAATTTCATGTTCTTTCATTCAAGAGGTCATTCGATATACTTTCTACGAATTTTTATATCCGAGGGCGGAGCCCGTACGGCTAAGGCATTTGGATATCACACTCTATGACCTATCACCTCCAATGACATATCACACTCTATGACCTATCACCCCCATCATATCACCGCCGCAACGCGCGTGTACTTTCTCTCGTAAATAATCAATAATGACTAATATTATAAAACTTTGAAATGTTTGTATCCCTAAATAAAATGGGCCTGGAATGGGTGTCGGGTTTGCCCCTCTTCCCATGCTAATGAGAAAATAGTTAGATCATTATGTACCTAATAAGTAACAAACGGGAAGGGATCCACTCAAGTTGTTTTTAACTTAAGGGGTCAAGTTAGAAACATCATGACCCTTGGATTAAATTAAATGGTTAAGATTTAATGTTCAACTTTGAATCTTGACCATTGAATTTAGTCCAATGGTTAAGATCTACCTAACATGACTAGTCATGTTAGAGAACTTGAGGGACTCCCCTCCCGTAACATTAAGTTTGGCTATCTTGTTCATATAAAAGAACTAACAATGACAAATAATAAAATAGCAAAAAAAAAAAAGGTGTTGATTCGTGCTTCTTGTCATCTTACACTAGACTCCAACAGCGATCACTGAATGTGTCATTTGTTATGGCTAGTTCTAATGCATTACCGAGTATTAGGTTGTACCTTATGTATCATTTGCAGTACCTTCATTGGAATATATACTGGTCGATGGACAAGCACAAACCAATTATATAACCCAAATACTTGCTAATTAAACTCTTTCTCTTTGTCTTTAGAATAAGACGTGACATATTTGTCTTTGGTTATGAATTAATTTTCTTAAAAAGTTGTGTGCGTTTTGTTATAGAAAATATGAGACTCTACTGAAAACGTTTTTTCGTAAAAACTTCAAGTAAAATAAAAAAACGTGTTCAAATATTATTATTTTTTTTTTCAGCATATTTCTACTAGAAAACATAAATTTCAATATTCCAACTTACAACTACCACTTGAAAAGCTCATTTTTCGTTTTTTCTAAACTTGTAATAAAACGCTTCTTCAAAGGAAATAAAAAACCCTTTTTTTTTGTTGAAAATATCAGTGTGTAATTAGAAAAAGTTTACTATAACTCAACACTGTCAACTTATTACGACTTCAGATTTTAGAATGTTGGGAACTCATGTTTTTCCTCCTTTTAACTTACTGTCCTAGGATTTGCACAATCTTTATAAGAACTATATATGAACTGAATTACAGGTAAATGTCAAGTAGTTAATTCAACCATTAACTAAAAATATAGGGCCTATTATTTTTTCACTCTTACAATTATAGAATTTGAAAGGATCTCTAGCCCCTCTATCAAAAATTAATTAACTTGGTCTAAAAAGATATGTTTATCAAAAATTAATTATTTTAGTCTAAAAAGATATGTTTTTAAAAAAAAAAAGAGTTAAATGCATTTTTGGTCCCTGTGGTTTATCAATTTTTGCATCGGCAGTCCCTCTCATCTTTTTTTCGCATGGATAGTCCCTGGAGGCATGTTTCACTTGCAACCATGGTCCACTTTGACGGATCCGTTTGATTTAAGCCGTTAAGCCCATCACGTGAGCAACACGTGATGGGCATTTATGTAGTTTACACATACCCACCTACCACCACGTTTATTTTGGTCCTTTTCCCAAACCTAGGGACTGTTTGTAATAATAAAAAGATATATATTTTTACTATATATATATATATATATATTATATGCATCTGTATTTTCGTAATCACAGGGACAATCTCTTTATTCTCTCTATGCTAATCATCACCATCAAGCTTCTCCATCCATAATTTCCGATCGATTGCTCCTTCAACAGTCAACCACCCCGTCACTAGCGAACGATTACTGCGTCACTGGTCAGTTGATCTGATCACCGGCCAATCCGTCACCGGCCAATCCATTACTACTTCAATGGTCAACAACTCCGTCACCGGCGAATCGATTAGTCAGTCACCGGCGAAACGATTACTCCTTCACTGGTCAATCGATCCGTTACGGCCAATCTATTACTGCTTCAAAGGTCAACCACACCGTCACCGGTTAATCGATTACTCCTTCAGCAACCGGCCACCACCGTGCGCAACTACCAACTTCAACCATTTAATCGATCGCCGGTTTTTGTTCGGGAAATGGTCGGTAGTTTCAAGGTACAAGCACCACCATTTCCATTGCTTAATGTGTTTGTTAATAAAAAAGATTTTGTTTGAACAATTTAGGGATATTAAACACTAATCTAATGCTTGAATGGATATTTTTTTGGTCCTTGAGATATAATAACATCCGTAAGAAATATTTCTCCTCTTCTGCTTGAATTGTTATTGTATTATTGATAATATTTTGGTTTGAAATTTTAGGGATATTAATTACTATATGAACTCTCTGATTCATCACCAACATTATTTATTTGTGATATGGAATGTGATTTTGATGATTTATTGATGTTATAATTTATTTTGAGTGAGTAAAAATCATGCTTAATTGTAATGAATTTGTTAAATATGGTTTTAGAATTTTTTTTTGATTAGATGAATTTGTTAATGATTGATGGAATGATGGATTGAAAAGAAGGAAACATGAAGAAGGTGGGTATGAGAGTCAGAGAGAGATTCACGTGGTGGTAGGTGGGTATGTGTAAACTACATAAATGCCCATCACGTGTTGCTCACGTGATGGGCTTAACGGCTTAAATCAAACGGATCCGTCAAAGTGGACCATGGTTGCAAGTGAAACATGCCTCCAGGGACTATCCATGCGAAAAAAAGATGAGAGGGACTGCCGATGCAAAAATTGATAAACCACAGGGACCAAAAATGCATTTAACTCAAAAAAAAATGTCAACTTGTTTAATGGTTGACTAACGATATGGCCCCAAAAGCACAAGTTTGACATTATTATACATAGTAATGGAAGACTACTTCAAAGTTCAAACACTATCTTTCCATATACCAAAATATTACTTAATGATACTTTTAAGAGACCTTGCCAAATCTCTAAGTTGGTGGGTTATCTTTTTGAAGAGTGATCGATGTTGGTAAAGATAGGTTTAGGAAAAATATTCTATGTAATACAAAATTTTGATCATCTTGTAACAAAACTTGAATCAAGTAAAACAGTTGGAAGAAAACTTTCAAAAAACTGAATATGAATCATAAAATATGATCAAATCACACCATTAAGGAAAACAAACAAAATTTGACTAGTTCCAAGAGATAAACTAAAGGAAAGGAGATTTCTGGTGGCATTGTGACCAAGCCCACTTCCCACGGGTGCCGCCGGTGGTCACATTTTGTTTACATTATATAAGTCAAAGGACACTTCATTATAAATACATCAACCCCATTTTCCTACAACGAAAAATGGCTTCACTATCACCTCATTTCCTTACTTTCCTCATCTTCATTCTAACCATATCCGCCGTAGAAATCCGTGCCACGGGAAGTGGTGGCATCGCTATTTATTGGGGCCAAAATGGTAACGAGGCAACTCTAGCCGAAACGTGTGCCACAGGAAGATTCCCTTATGTTAACCTAGCCTTCCTTAATGTATTCGGAAATGGGTCAACCCCACAACTTAACTTAGCCGGGCATTGTGATCCTGCTTCCGGAGGGTGTGTCTCGTTGAGCAACGACATTCGTAGTTGTCAAAAACAAGGTGTTAAGCTCATGTTAGCTATTGGTGGTGGAATTGGTACCTATTCACTATCGTCAAAGCTAGATGCAAGAAACGTTTCCTTATATTTATGGAACACTTTCTTAGGAGGCAAATCATCGTCAGTGTTTCGTCCCCTTGGTGATGCTGCATTAGACGGCATTGATTTTGATATTGAACTAGGATCATCACAATTCTATGATGATCTAGTTCGATATTTAAAATCTTACTGTAAAAAAAATCAAAGAGTTTATATTACTGGGGCCCCACAATGTCCATATCCAGATAGGCTAATGGGGTCCGCTTTAAACACTGGGCTATTTGATTACGTGTGGGTTCAGTTCTACAACAACCCACCATGTCAATATTCTTCGGGTAACACTACAAATTTGATTAATTCCTGGAACCTTTGGACTAGATCGTTAAGGGCAAAAAAGTTATTTTTGGGGTTACCGGCGGCGACTCAAGCAGCCGGAAGTGGGTTTATTCCGGCAGATGTATTATTATCTGAGATTCTTCCGGTGATTAGAAAGTCGCCAAAGTATGGAGGTATAATGTTGTGGTCAAAATTTTGGGATGAACAAAGTGGATATAGTTCATCAATTGTATCAGGATTATAAATGGAATAACAGTACTACTTTTGTGTGTTTGAACTTGAAATATGTCTTGATTTCCACTTTTATTTAAAATTTGTAAACACCACTAAATTTTTGTGCATTTTCACTAATACTGTATACTCAAACAAATTTACCATATATGTTCTTATAATCGATCAATTGTGATAAGGCATTCCTAGCTAGGGTGATGTGGTTAATTAGTATGTCTGGCCTCTTGTATATATTCTTTTGATCGAGTTTGGTATTCTTATGGTTTTATATATACTAGTCTAGTACCCGCGCGTTGCAGCGGCGATAGTTTATAGCGTGCGAGATCTCGTGAGGGTGATAATCTACAAGCGGGTTAATTTATTGCAAGATACGGCGATATGGTATTTTTAAGAGTCTGCAAACCGTGTCTATCATTCTAAGTATTAGTCGCTGATTAGATGAAAAATTAACCACCAAATGACCAAAATAGATATTAATTATTAGTCATTCAAATAGAACCTAGGATGGATCAATGTAGTCGTTAAAGTGTGAATTGCCTTTATATTTGACTAAAGTTTGTTTTAAAGAACTTTGACATTGTGTCTCAAAGAAAAAGGTAAGTATTTACAAAATGAAAAGGTGTTTATAATCTAAAGATTTCGTGACTTTAATTAAACAGAGTAACCCTGGTATATCATGATAAATTGGACAGTAACATCAAATAAAAAGGTCTTCAACATAAATTATAAGAGGGATAAAAAGAAATGAAATGCTTTATATGCATAATTTAGTAATACAAATAGCTATATGCCTTATATCAGTAACTATTGATCCATACCAAAGGAAAGAGCACACCATTTAAACAAAACTCAACAAATATTAGACACAAATATGTAAAGACCAGTTAAAATAGGCAAACAATAAACTGATTTACATTAATTGAAATCTAAGAATTACACATTAAAATATTCAACTCAAACAAATATGTAACGACCAGTACATACACCAACAAAAGAAACAATTATACCACATGAGTTTTTTTTCCAATAATTATCTACTAAAAGGGAACAAACACGTTCAAATTAAGTTGAGTTAAAATTTTTGACAAATTACTTCAGCATATAGTTTTATACCTGCAAAGAACCTCACGCCTCAAAAACTTATCCTGCACATAGAACCCGAACATCGCCATAACCTTTCACAGGTGGGTTACGGTGATCTTTGTCTATCCACAGACACATCCTCCATGAATGTACCATCAAAGATTCTATTCTCTTCAACCATATGGACTTACCCGCCACAACAAAAAGCTTGCGCCAACTGCTCGGGGCCAAGGATGAGTCTACTTCAATACTGGTGTCACACACATTTTTATCTTCAGACCACTCCAATACTTTTATCAAGCCTGCGAATATTTTGAATTCCAGCCAAGAACAATATCCTATGTTATTCATATATACAAATTGTCATCATCAATAAACAAATATCATTACTAATGTCGGGAGTATAAGTACAAAAGCATCATCAATAAACTAATATCATGACCCATAATTCAACAAACCCGACCAGCCTTTTTTTTAACGGCATAAATGAAAATAGGACCTATCGAATTTTACCAATCCACTTTTCCCGAGCCATCCAATTCTAGCTATTTGCAGCACATAGGCATTTGGCTGGCATGTTAGGCAATAACTTAATCATAGAAAACAACAACAACAATGCCAATGGCTTTAAATTGATAAGAATTTTACCCCATGATACACTTCTACTCATGAACCTTTGACAAACTTTTACTCCCTTGATCTCCATCACGGCGACCAAAAAAACCTCTCTTTTGAGTAATATTCGTACTACTGAAACATGTATTTTGCAAACAGAAGGGCTCGACCTCATGATGAGCACTGAGCATCTATGATGATTGCAACATCTTGAATCACTTTATTAATAAAAAAATATATGATTATCATTGTGGTAACCTAAGAATAAAGGGCTTAGCTTGGATGCAGTTAACTGCATCATTTTTGGATGAAGTTACTTTGAAAATCAGGGTGGGCATTTTCGTAATATATCAATCATCTATATGATATGTGTATGTGATTGCATTTATGAACTTTGCGGTCAACTGCATATTCGATTTTCCCAATAATAAATAATATAGCATACGTAAACATATTAATCATCTATAAAAGAGGGAAAAAGTGTTACCACGTCGATTGGAAGGACATGCCCTCTTAAGGCAGCTCACTGGCCTCACATTGTATGATTCCTCTATCAAAAGATGCACAATCAACTCGGGACTGTAGCTTTTCTAAAATGCAAATGTGCCAAACCGGTTTGAAGTTACAAGAAGTGTACTTTTGTGCATACGACCTTCTAATTGATATATAATAAGCTTGCCTTAAGTTAGAAGCTACTTTCGAAACAGCCAAAATAGATCCAAGTAATCTATAGACGATGTAACAATATAAAAGTTGAAAAATAAAAAAATTCACAGGCCATCTATGATTGTTGAAAATACCTTTCACTATAACTTGATATAGGGTGTATGATGCATATAATTAAAATTGAATGTGAACAACACATTCAATTTGGAAAAAAAAACAAAAAAACCAAGAATCATAATCATAATGAAACATATATAGAACACCAATAACTAAAATCCTATGATACAGTCATTTTGATGATATATTTCAACTCCCAAATGGTCAACATAAATATAAAAAAAAATCCAAAATTTAATGGAAAAAAACAATTACCTCATCATTCAAGTGAACGTCGGCAGCCGCAAATGGTGGTGGCTTGGTGGTACCCTTTTTCCCGGTTGTGACCAGAGTCGGCTGCTTTTCAGATGTGGCTTTCGAATATCATCAGAAAAACGAATTGCCTTTGTTGGATCTTGATCCCTAAAAATAAAATAAAAATCCCAAAATGTTAAAAAAAAGAGAGGGTGTTTTAATTAAATCTATTATAATTATTATACTTACCAGGAATGAGATAAGAAGGCGGCGATGTCGTAGATGGTGGAGTGTAAACGACGGTGGTTGTCGGTGATTGTAGACTGCGGTGGTTGGTGGTGATAGACGGTGGTGGTTGGCGCGGCGTTCGCCGGTACAAAGGGGGCAACGGAGAGGTTTGGGGAAGAAAGGGTGGAGCGTGAGTATGTGTTTCGTATGTTGGTAGAAGGGTTTGTTGTGTTTTTAGGGGTAGTATCGGGATATCGTAAAATATGCTTAAAGTTCTTAAAGTCAATATGCATTACAAGGAGGTATAGATATTTAGTTCACCGATCGATCGTGGTAGTTGCTCGTAGGCTGTTTATAGCTGCGGAATTTGTTTTTGTTTAGCATGCAGGACATAACATAGTCAATCATCGAATCGGCATCTAAATTTGAACATAACCTAGACAACTAATTTAAGAAAACAAAATCAGTCTTGTAATTAAGAATGCATATTATATTATATATATAACCATTGTTGAAGCCTTAGGAATAGTAACATGCTGATGTCAGCATGACATCGGCAAAAAAATTTTTAACTTTTTACCTTTTTCTTTAATTTTTTTTTTGGTACTAATGTTTTTTTCTTTCTTTAATGAGCTCTTTTAAGTGAGAAAAAATTATATTTTTCACCTCCGTCAATAACGAGGTAATCACCGACGAACGAACAGATATAATAGTATATTGTAATGTTTCTGCTATAACAAAATGGTCAGTTTTTAAACCTTTTTCTATATGTCTAAAAGACGCTTTATTTTTTATATTCACCTTTTTTTTAATTGTTTAGTTTAAACGGTTCTAACAGCCATGTAATCACCGACCAACGAAATGTATGTATCACCACCTTATACACAATACACGTTTTACGTATCGTTATTTTCTCCCGGGGCAAAGCCCGGGGTTAAAATACTTGTTAATAATTAGTACTCGTAGTTCGTTTTTAGTACAAGTCACAAAAGAGACTCGTAATAAGTTTAACTCAAAACTTGTACAAGACAAATGAACTTTACGATTTTTAAACATAAAAACTAAATCTATAAATGGCATATATGTTACACTTTAATGTCACTAAAGTAACTGTATCACTATATATGACCCTTTTTTGTAGTGACTTATTAATATTCCGTGTTGGGTTTGTGTATGTGTCCTTTCAGAAATATGGAATTGTATCCTTTAAATTAACGATAAGCTGGGATGGGCCTGGGTTGGTTGCTCGATTAGTTGAAGTAGGCATCATGAAGGGAAGTCAGCCACGAATAAAGGACCCGCCTATATATACAACCGACCATTATTTATAAGATATAACGGTTGTCAATGGGTTGGTGGCCCATTGGTAAGGTGTTTAACTTTGGGAAAATCCACCAGGGTTTGAATCTCACTTCTTACATTTGTAAGAGTGGATTATTAAAAGTTTTCGAGATTTGGGTTTCATCCAGACATGCGTGGTTCGAGTTCTGCATACTGCCAATTGAATGTCAATGTGATGTCTCGATTGCTAACTACTAACTTTTTTTTATAAAAAAAAGGGATATAACGGTTAAATATAATGCGCTTATGTAGCAAAACAGAAGACATAATGCTGTAGATATAACCGACCGTGACGACCGTCCTATTGATAGTGTTTAATTCATACCTCCTACCTAAAGTACGTAGGTATGTATGACTTGGATAATTTTTCAAAGTTTGGGTGAAGCAAATAAGTAATTGAACCACTTGGTCTTAGATCAAGTGGCACCTGGGGCTCTCTTTGGGGATTGTAGGGAGGGGATGTAGGTTTGGAGATCATGGATCGAATCTCAATTTCCCATGGTTGGTATTTACCTCTTCAGACGCGTGGGGCCGTGTTATCGCACGCTTGGTCTCCAGGGGTGCTTTCGGGTTCCAACTTCTAGCATACTGTCCGTTTGGATGTCACTGTTAGGGTTCGAGGCACTAACCAACTAACACGCCGTTCTAAATAAAAAATAAAATAAGTAACTGGTGGAAAGGTTAAAATGATGATCGATCGGGCCGGTTTATGTATCATATCTTATAAACATAGGCTAGCTAGAGATTTTGATGATAATTAAGATTGAGATTAAAGAGAAGATTTATGAAAGTCGATCTTCATCCATGTGGGTATGTCTTCAGAGATATGATAACTTCAAAAGCATATCACATTACATTACATTACAATATCATTAAGTCTCAACGTTATGAACAGTGCCACCGCCACGTGGCACTGTTCCGTTGGTTTATATTCCATCCCGCATCACTATTTGGATTTTGCCATATCGGATCCTGTTCGGGTTCTATTCTTTAGGTTTTTATTGGTTTTTTTCACAGTTTTTTTTGCTTTGTGTTCTCAATCCATATCGGATCCTGTTCGGGTTCTATTCTTTAGGTTTTTATTGGGTTTTTTGCTTTGTGTTCTCAATCCATATCGGATCCTGTTCGGGTTCTATTCTTTAGGTTTTTATTGGTTTTTTTCACAGTTTTTTTTGCTTTGTGTTCTCAATCCATATCGGATCCTGTTCGGGTTCTATTCTTTAGGTTTTTATTGGGTTTTTTCACAGTTTTTTTTGCTTTGTGTTCTCAATCCATATCGGATCCTGTTCGGGTTCTATTCTTTAGGTTTTTATTGGGTTTTTTCACAGTTTTTTTTGCTTTGTGTTCTCAATCCATATCGGATCCTGTTCGGGTTCTATTCTTTAGGTTTTTATTGGTTTTTTTCACAGTTTTTTTTTGCTTTGTGTTCTCAACTAATATATTGGGCGCTGACACTGTTCCATTCGTTCATCTTACACCTCGCATCACTATTCGGATTTTGCATATCGGATACTGTTTGAATTTTTTTCTATTTGTATTTCTTGATTTTTCCGGAATTTTTGTTTCTTTTATGTTCTCAACTAATGTATTAGCAACTTTTATATATTTTCACGTCACAAACTTTTGGGCATTACTCTTACATTCATTTTGAGTTTGTTTACCCTTAGTTTTTTTCTCTTTCTATATTTTTTATTTTTCACTTTATTGTACAAACAAACCTATATGTTTCATATCGAATATTTTACGGCGTAACAGTGGTATTGTTCTTAAATACATATAAATTCGATATGACAAACATCGTAATAAAACATATCTATGATATAGTGCTTTTGGTGTCGCCTTTGATTTTTAGTGATTGTTAATTTTTTTTCCTAAGCTTTTTTTTACCGAATATGAAACCGCATCAATAACAAACGCAAACACGATAACTGAAATCCCGCAACGCGGGATATACACTTCCTAGTTCAATATTATTGTGTGTATAGTATATTGCGCTAAGAGTGAGTTGTAAGGATAAGTATATAAGCACGTTGAGAGGAACGTCCATTCTTTTAATTCTATCGTATTTAATGAATTGTTTTAGTGTATTAGACTCCATGAGCCGGATCAAGCAATTTATTTGTTGTGTTTTCTTTTCTTGCGTTTGCGTTATTATTCGTTAGTGTTGTGGTGAACTCATTCCGACATGGTTTAGTTATCAAATGTTTTGGTGTCTTCGTAAAAATCAGATTTGATTTTTCTTCGTAAGTAAATATTTTATTAGTAACCTAAAATATGGTTTATATAAACTACAAAAAAAAAAAGAAGTGTGAAAAAAATTAAAATCAAAAAAAAAAAAAAAAAAAAAAAAAAAAAAAAAAAAAAAAAAAAAAAAAAAAAAAAAAAAAAAAAAAAAAAAAAAAAAAAAAAAAAAAAAAAAAAAAAAAAAAAAAAAAAAAAAAAAAAAAAAAAAAAAAAAAAAAAAAAAAAAAAAAAAAAAAAAAAAAAAAAAAAAAAAAAAAAAAAAAAAAAAAAAAAAAAAAAAAAAAAAAAAAAAAAAAAAAAAAAAAAAAAAAAAAAAAAAAAAAAAAAAAAAAAAAAAAAAAAAAAAAAAAAAAAAAAAAAAAAAAAAAAAAAAAAAAAAAAAAAAAAAAAAAAAAAAAAAAAAAAAAAAAAAAAAAAAAAAAAAAAAAAAAAAAAAAAAAAAAAAAAAAAAAAAAAAAAAAAAAAAAAAAAAAAAAAAAAAAAAAAAAAAAAAAAAAAAAAAAAAAAAAAAAAAAAAAAAAAAAAAAAAAAAAAAAAAAAAAAAAAAAAAAAAAAAAAAAAAAAAAAAAAAAAAAAAAAAAAAAAAAAAAAAAAAAAAAAAAAAAAAAAAAAAAAAAAAAAAAAAAAAAAAAAAAAAAAAAAAAAAAAAAAAAAAAAAAAAAAAAAAAAAAAAAAAAAAAAAAAAAAAAAAAAAAAAAAAAAAAAAAAAAAAAAAAAAAAAAAAAAAAAAAAAAAAAAAAAAAAAAAAAAAAAAAAAAAAAAAAAAAAAAAAAAAAAAAAAAAAAAAAAAAAAAAAAAAAAAAAAAAAAAAAAAAAAAAAAAAAAAAAAAAAAAAAAAAAAAAAAAAAAAAAAAAAAAAAAAAAAAAAAAAAAAAAAAAAAAAAAAAAAAAAAAAAAAAAAAAAAAAAAAAAAAAAAAAAAAAAAAAAAAAAAAAAAAAAAAAAAAAAAAAAAAAAAAAAAAAAAAAAAAAAAAAAAAAAAAAAAAAAAAAAAAAAAAAAAAAAAAAAAAAAAAAAAAAAAAAAAAAAAAAAAAAAAAAAAAAAAAAAAAAAAAAAAAAAAAAAAAAAAAAAAAAAAAAAAAAAAAAAAAAAAAAAAAAAAAAAAAAAAAAAAAAAAAAAAAAAAAAAAAAAAAAAAAAAAAAAAAAAAAAAAAAAAAAAAAAAAAAAAAAAAAAAAAAAAAAAAAAAAAAAAAAAAAAAAAAAAAAAAAAAAAAAAAAAAAAAAAAAAAAAAAAAAAAAAAAAAAAAAAAAAAAAAAAAAAAAAAAAAAAAAAAAAAAAAAAAAAAAAAAAAAAAAAAAAAAAAAAAAAAAAAAAAAAAATATTGTGATTTTTTAAATTGTTTCACACTTTTAAATGTAAATTATTTCTACACACTTTTAAATGTGATCAAATTAACAATTTTTTTCACACTTTTTAAAAGTATAAAAAAAACACGTGTGAACAAATGACATATTTGTTGTAGTGATATGATGATACGATATTTTGACTGCGTTATGTAGAGATTCAAAAATAGTTTTAGACATATAAAGTTATATACCTTTTGAATAGAGCGTTTACATCCAAATTAAAAAAAAAACAAAAACTAACAGCATCAACAATACATCAACTTTTTCTAAGACTTATTTTTTTCTTTCTATATTTTATTAGTTTAATAACTAAAAGCTTTTCTAAAAACCATTTTTATCTTTGTATTTAATCAAATGAAATCGTGGGTCTTTGTGGAAAATTTATAAGCTACATTTCTTGTATGATACAAGTACCAAAAAATGGGACGTGGTGGGAGCTAGAGCAACGCACTATTAACGGTCCCGGATGCTAGCATCCCAAAATTGATTCGTCATCACTGACGTAATGCACTTTACGTTTCCATAAGATAGTGGCGGCACCGTTTGTCTGTTACCCCATAACCACCTTTTTGCATTTTTTAACCATGTTAAGTTGTTAACGAAATTCATAAATATCTTTGTCTTTATATTTTTTTTTTATTTTTTTTTTAAAAATTTTATATTTTGTTTTTGATTTTCTCTTTTCAAATTTTTTTTTTTTTTTTTTTTTTTTTTTTTTTTTTTTTTTTTTTTTTTTTCTTTTTTTAATAAAAAGATTTTTTTTGTTTTGTTTTGTTTTATTTTATTTTTTTAATCTGTATTTTTTTTTTTTTTCTTTCTATATTTTATTAGTTTAATAACTAAAAGCTTTTCTAAAAACCATTTTTATCTTTGTATTTAATCAAATGAAATCGTGGGTCTTTGTGGAAAATTTATAAGCTACATTTCTTGTATGATACAAGTACCAAAAAATGGGACGTGGTGGGAGCTAGAGCAACGCACTATTAACGGTCCCGGATGCTAGCATCCCAAAATTGATTCGTCATCACTGACGTAATGCACTTTACGTTTCCATAAGATAGTGGCGGCACCGTTTGTCTGTTACCCCAAAACCACCTTTTTGCATTTTTTTTTTTTTTTTTTTTTTTTTTTTTTTTTTTTTTTTTTTTTTTTTTTTTTTTTTTTTTTTTTTTTTTTTTTTTTTAATAAAAAGATTTTTTTTGTTTTGTTTTGTTTTATTTTATTTTTTTAATCTGTATTTTTTTTTTTTTTCTTTCTATATTTTATTAGTTTAATAACTAAAAGCTTTTCTAAAAACCATTTTTATCTTTGTATTTAATCAAATGAAATCGTGGGTCTTTGTGGAAAATTTATAAGCTACATTTCTTGTATGATACAAGTACCAAAAAATGGGACGTGGTGGGAGCTAGAGCAACGCACTATTAACGGTCCCGGATGCTAGCATCCCAAAATTGATTCGTCATCACTGACGTAATGCACTTTACGTTTCCATAAGATAGTGGCGGCACCGTTTGTCTGTTACCCCATAACCACCTTTTTGCATTTTTTAACCATGTTAAGTTGTTAACGAAATTCATAAATATCTTTGTCTTTATATTTTTTTTTTTTTTTTTTTTTTTTTTTTTTTTTTTTTTTTTTTTTTTTTTTTTAGTTTTAAAAAGAATAGAAGAAACTAAAGTTGTTTTGATATAGATACATACAAGAAAAACATTCATAATGGTTTCACAGATAAAAAGAGAGAGATTCATACGATAGGGATAAAATAATCTTATGTTATAAGTTTTGTTATAATCTTATAGATTTAGTCATAAGTTTAATAAAAACATATTAATAATAGTGCTTATATCTTTAAAAAGATAGAGATAGAATTGAAGAAAATAATAATAATATTTAGGAGAGATGGAAAAGTTATCACCAAAGATAATATGGTGATGCCAAATGTATTTTCAAGTTTCTTTTTTAGTTTTTTTTTTTTTTTTTTTTTTTTTTTTTTTTTTTTTTTTTTTTTTTTTTTTTTTTTTTTTTTTTTTTTTTTTTTTTTTTTTTTTTTTTTTTTTTTTTTTTTTTTTTTTTTTTTTTTTTTTTTTTTTTTTTTTTTTTTTTTTTTTTTTTTTTTTTTTTTTTTTTTTTTTTTTTTTTTTTTTTTTTTTTTTTTTTTTTTTTTTTTTTTTTTTTTTTTTTTTTTTTTTTTTTTTTTTTAGTTATTATTTATATTTATATTAGATATATAGAGAGGATGAATATAAGGTTGTCTCATGTCATTTATTTATTACACAACCAATATTAAAAACTTGATATATATACAAGAATGAATATATGTGGTGGTTATGTATATATAAAACAACATTATATTCATTTTTCTCGATATATAGAAAGAAATAAGAATATGTAATTTTTATGTAAGTTTAGGTATAAAACTCTTCATTTATAGTTTAATTCAAAAAAAACATGAGGTTTTTGAAGTAGACGGAACCATAGTTGTTAAACTCGTACGAGTCACGAGTCGAGTCAAAATCAAGTGAAAACGAGGCGACTCGGTGGATGATTCGGTTTTGCTCCAGACTTGTAGCATGACTCGTGTTTTGTTTTGCAAGTCGGTCCGAGTCATGTTACGAGTCACGAGTCAGAAAATAATTTTTTTTTTAATTTTTATTTATTTTAAACATAACTCTTTTATATGGTTTTAAATTTGATTTTATTTTACTAATGTTTACTATATCTAGCTTAATATATCAATACAATATTATATTTCTACAATAAAAACTTATATATAATTATAAAATTATATATTATCAAATATACTGACTCTTACGATTTGAGTCACGTTTCGAATCACGAGTCAATAAATCAAATTTCGAGTCAAGTCAAAAATACCGAGTAGATAACTATGGACGGAACCACTCACCATCACCTCACCAACATCTCAATTTCAACTTTTTTGAAGTCTTTACAAATCGAAGAAGTCTTCATTTTCACGCATTACATTACAAATTTACAATGGTATAAAATCTCAGCTTTATTTGTATGTGTGTGTACTTTGTATCTAGATTATTTCCAATGTTCTTGACTAGTGATTTCCTACAACCTTTTTTCCCCCCATATATTTCACACACACTGACACACACCACATATCTCTCCGCCCTCCAACCCTTGAAATCCCCGGCCATCCAAACCCCCCACCCCCTCTTTTCATATAATTCTCTTCATTTCCTTTCTTATTTTCCATCCATCTTCTTTCTCTATCTTTCAGGTATATATCTATCTGTTTGTATTATTGTATATCCACCCTCTGTTTTTCACTATCCTTTTATTATATTTATTACTATTACTATTTGCATGAACCTAAAATTTATGTTTCTTTAAGGTATCAATTACTAATGGAAATTATATACGTGTATTTATATATATATATATATATAGGTGGTTATTGTTACAAATATCTTTTTGCTTCACTGCAACAAATATTTTTCTCACACTTGTTTTTTTCATACTTTTAACAAGTGTGGAAAATTTTGTTAATTTAATCGCATTTAAAAGTGTTTAGAAATAATTAACATTTTAAAGTGTGAACAAATTTAAAAAATCATAATATTTACACATTTATACATGTGAAAAAGAAAAGAAAAGTTTGCATTCAAGTATGTAAAAATATATCAATTGAAAGTTAATTTGTAACACCTATTTTTTTCACACTTTGACAATTGTTCACACTTCTAAGTGTTAACATTTTGTTTACACATTTATAGCTGTGAAAAAATTATAATTTTTAAAATTTATTCACACTTTTAAATGTAAATTTTTTCTACACATTTTTATATGTGATTAAATTCATAAATTTTTTCACACTTTTTATAACCAAGTGTGAACAAATAAACTTTTTTTATAACCAAGCGTGAACAAATAAACTCTTTTTTTTGTAGTGCTTATTTGAATCATAGTTTGTGCAGTGGTGGAACCAGGATTGAATTTGACAAACAATTTTCATAATACTAACAAGCTTAATTGAGGGCATGAGATTTTAAGTGTATATTCTGTGGGGTTGCTAATTACCTCTAAACTCAATAAATACATAGAAATAGTACTAAAAATATAGAGTTTTATAGATGTTGTGGGGTTACCATGGCCATCACATAGCTCCGCCACTGAGTTTGTGTGTGTCTGTGTGTTCTAAAAAGGGCTATGTTAATTATGTGAATGGAATTAATGTATCGAAATATTGTTATTTATATGATTGTATTTTTGCTGACGTGACAACCAATTTCGATGCTGTAATTTAAATGGATGTCATGTCGGCAACAACTTTAGATATATTTAAAAGTCAGATACAAACATAGATGTTCTGTTTTTTTTTTTCTTTTGATACTTACCATAGACTTTGTACTTGTATTATGGCGATTTTACTTATTTAAGGTGTGGTTGTTAATTTGTTACTGATTATGTACAAGTGTCATTTAGTGCTTATCTCACCTGATTAGCCCACTTAATTTGTAACAGGAGGCGTAAATTACAGAGTTATTTGGTAAACCAAAGCCTTCATTTTTCATCAATGGATCGCAGAGATACATCAGGGTTTGTAAGTGGTGGTTGTAGTAGTAGTAGTTTTATATGTTGAGAAAAGAGTAATGATTACAGAATTTTTTACTTGTTTTATGCTAGTTTTTTGTCATAAGATACTTGTGCTATTTGGGTTTTCGGTTTCTTGAATAAACATGGCTAATACACCTTCATATCTCCCTTCGTTATCGGGTTCAAACACTTGCAAATGTGTTGAAAAAGTTGTGGATGGCAGGACTAGTTTACCGTCATCGAGTTTTTACGTGAATGGTAACAAAAGAAAACGTAGTTTTATTGATGGGCTTTTGGATATGCAAGATGGGTCTTCACTGTCTCTTGGGTTGGGTTGTTCTATGAGCTCTGGTGTCACTGTTTTTTCGTGTAAAGAAAATGAAGAGCATAATTCATGCGATCTTGATCTTACAATGAATCTAATGTCTGAAACGAATTCGAAAGGACCTGAAGTAGACCTTGAGTTAAGTCTAGCAGCTGGTTCTGTTGAATCTGATGTTACTGCGACTAGTCGTGCATCGTTTCCCTTTAAGTATAATTTAAACCCGCCTGTTTCCAGCAGCATTATGACCTCTGCAGGAATTCAGCTTGTAGATGAAGGGTCAACGTCGTCTCGATGGAAATTACCTCTTTTGTCCCCATTTCAAACTGCAGAACCTATGCCTCGTGTTCATAATGTGTCTGGATATAGTGGTTTGGATTCGGTTATACATGGTGGCTTGGCTTCCTATGATTCTGGATTGGTTCCATCACAACAGCGACGAAATAGTAATGTGAAAGAGTGTCGGTTTATTGGGTGCACAAGGGGCGCAAGAGGTGCTTCTGGTTTTTGTATTGCACACGGTGGAGGTAGGAGGTGTCAAAGGGAAGGGTGTCAAAAGGGAGCTGAAGGAAAAACCGTGTTTTGTAAAGCCCATGGTGGTGGTCGACGGTGTGAGTTTCTTGGTTGCACCAAAAGCGCTGAAGGCCGAACAGACTTTTGTATCGGTCATGGTGGTGGTAGGCGGTGTAGCCATGACGGGTGTACCCGTGCTGCCAGGGGAAAGTCAGGGTTATGTATACGACATGGCGGCGGAAAAAGATGCAAAATGGAAGGTTGCACCAAAAGTGCAGAGGGTATATCCGGCCTTTGTATCTCTCATGGTGGTGGCCGGCGGTGCCAGTACCCAGCCTGTACTAAAGGTGCTCAAGGGAGCACGATGTTTTGTAAAGCTCATGGTGGTGGTAAACGCTGCACATTTTTAGGGTGTACAAAAGGGGCGGAAGGTAGCACAAGTTTTTGTAAAGGCCATGGTGGTGGAAAACGATGCACATTTGAAGGCGGCTGTTCTAAAAGCGTCCATGGTGGCACTCTTTTTTGTGTTAGTCATGGTGGTGGAAAGCGTTGTGCGGTAGCGGAATGTACCAAAAGCGCCAGAGGACGAACAATTTTTTGTGTTCGTCATGGTGGTGGAAAAAGATGTAAATATGAAGGATGCGGGAAAAGCGCTCAAGGTCGAACCGATTTTTGTAAGGCACATGGTGGCGGTAAACGATGCTCGTGGATCCCATCTGAACCGTCTGTCGGGAATACTTTTACAGCATGTGACAAGTTTGCTAGAGGGAAAACTGGTCTTTGTGCTTTTCATAGTCAGCTGGCTCAACACAACCAGATTCCTGGAGTGTTGGCAGACAACCGTAGCCGAATTGGATATAGTGGCGGTTTAGTGCCAGCTGGGTTAGCAGATTACCATGGTACACCAGTTGACGTTACGGGTCATGGTGACCACTCGTTACCAGAAGGTAGGGTTCATGGCGGTGGCTTGATGGCTATGCTTAGAGGGTCACCCATAGCCCATCAGAACCAGGGGAAAGTTGGCCCGTGGGACGTGGCAGGTGCTCGATGAGTGTAAGTGAAACTTACACCTTCTGTATGGTTCGGTAAGGTGGTATACAGTGTGTGATAATCGTAGCTTGTTGAATATATCCTTAAATGAATGTAAATGTAAATACTACGTAAATAGGTTAGTGATCATGTACAGATTGTCTTTCGCGTGTTGTAGATATTAGGAATTAGTGTTAACATATATTGTCAATTGTAAGTCGGTTATGTATTTTAGGTTAACTTCGTTCAAATGTATAAATTCTCAATATTTTTATGTTTTACAAGAATATGTGTATATGTATTTGACATGGATGTGTTCATTTATTGTATGTCCATTACTCTTGTTACATAACAAGCTTATGTCTAGAAGTCCAATTCACTATATTATGTTATCATTTCAGGATGTCACGTTATCAATCAAAGTTTTCAGATGATTCATTTTTTATGTAAGGAACTTACCTCATGTTTGAATACATACATTTGTTTTCTGGTTTTCCGGTATTAGTCTTGTCAAATTTTTGATCGTATGTTTTAGGGTGCACTTGTTTGAGGTGTAGCTGAATGCACAATTTATGCGTCTAGATTTTTTTTTCCTATCATTATGTATATACTTGTAAATTTCTTCTAAGTTTCACTGTAAAATGTTGGTATCTACGTACCAACTGCCAAGCATGTATACACACACTTGTATCCTTTATCCCTTGCGGTTCGTATCAATGGTGGTAAAGGGTCAAAGTAAACTTATTCTGTCCGATTTCCATCCTTGTATTAGATTAGACGGACGCAAAGGATCCATTTTTAGTAATGTTGTATTAGGATATGGTCTGCGAACACGTAATAGTAGAACCATCTTATCTAGGACTCATTCATGACTCTAAAAGGTTAACTGTTCAGACTGGAAATTAACTTGTTTTGAAATCATGAAAATTTGAAAACCAAGTATAAATTGGTTTCTATTGGGCTCGGTTTTGACCGTCAAATTAAAAGTGGTTTTTGAAGGAAGCCCATAAGCTAAATTTCTCTAAAGTCTAAATTGTATAATACCAAAGCCCAATACTATTTAAAAGTTGGTAGATTTATAGGATGAAGTTGGGATAACTTTAGAGAATCTCAATCCAGATTTATAATGCTCTAAACTTTTCTGAAAAAAAGTATATTTATAAGATTAATCATCAAGTAAAAAATTTTACACGGTCCATCCAGGTTTTTAACCCCAATCTCTGTGGGTAAAAACCCACATGCATCAGCACTAGTCTCCAAATAATTGTCAGTTGATCTAGGTCTCATTGGCAATGCACCAGACTTATTGATATGTACCAAAATGTCACATTGGCAACTTATGAATCCATATAGTTACCATATACAATTGTACACAACTTTAGAGTATGCATTAAAATATTTGGTATAAATTACCAATAAGGTACCCTGGTGGTCGAACGTTTTGATGTCTCTAATGAGATGTATCAGGTTTGAACCTTAGACATCATATAGGTGGTAAGGAAAATGTTTAAAAACAATCACAAAAATATATCAGGTAAGGTTTATACATGTCAAAAAAAAAAGGTAAATGGGTGGGAACCCTCTGGTCCCATGTAGGGCTGTAAACGAACCGAACGAACACGAACGGGACCATGTTCATGTTCGTTCGTTTAACTTAACGAACGGTTCACGAACAGATAAACGAACATAATGCTATGTTCACGAACGGATAAACGAACATGATGGCTTGTTCATGTTCGTTCGTTTGTGTTCATGAACAAATGTTCACGAACACAATCGAACGAACAAAAATGAACGAAATATTTATAAAATAAGTATATTTATTTAAACTTTTTAAAAAAAATACAGATAAGTAGATATTTGTGATCTCATGATTAGTTGTGTATCAGATTGATCATATGTGATCAAGGGATTTGCTAGGAACCATGATCATGTGTGATCTAGTTGATTTATATATATATATGCAGGTTTTTTTTTGAGTTTATCATGTTTGAAACACGATAATCTGTGTGATCCATGGTTATGTGTGATTACAAAGCAGGTGTGTGCCATGATTATGTGTGTTCAATTTGAGTATATGTATGCCTTTTTTCTTTCGAATGTGATAATATGTGAATCTTGGCTAATTATGTGTGATCATTTGTGATTATTTGGGAAATGAATACATTTTAGGATGCTTATTTGTCGTACATAATCAGTATCCTTGTGGATATATGATAAAAGGTGATGTCAGTATGTAATAAATTTTTATAAATATATGAGCAAGTTGATTACAAGGGAAAAAGGTATATGTGTAAACAGATTTTATAATAATAGTATGGAATTGAAAAGATTAAGTCAGATACATGGTTACTAGTGGTCAATTTGAGTACATAGTATTAGTTGTAGAATTTATAACGAGTAAGTGGGATACATGCTTTGCTAATATGTTGTTGCAGTTGTGGAGTCCGTGGATAGCAAGCAATCAGCAAAGAGATGCAAAACAATCGATCATGCAAGTGTTGGTGGTAGAAAGGAACCTATTAAATTTTAATGTCCAACTATGATTTTGCAGTATTAAGATCTGTGAAGATTAAGGAACCACCTAAGAGCAGTCACGCAAGTGAGCAAGCAAGTGGGAGTGTTAAAAAGCCATAGGTTGAAGATGAAGGTACTTGTAAAACACCCAACAAAAGAAAGGCAGATGTTAGTGAGAAGAAAATTGGGGAAAAAAGGCAAGAAGAAGGAAATATATATCATATTCAAATCCGGACAAGTACCAAACTGGGGGGTAAAAGTTTCCAAGACTTGGAATCAGGACTGGCGTAAAGTCTTCTGCAATGTTTAGTTGTGTTTTTTGGGGTTTAGGGATCAGACAATAAAAAAAATTGTAACCAATTTTTCACTTTTTTGGACTGGTTAATGGTTTATATTTAAGGTTTCTTTTCGATGCAAGTTCTGTTTATAACAAAATCTGAGTAATTCAGATGAATCTGTATATAAAACAATCTTGTTTAGCATATGTATGCATTTGAGTTAAGAGAATATTTATGCAGTTATCTATAAATTAATCTTGTGTAGCATATGTATGCATTTGAGTTGTAAATAAATATTTTGTTGGTGAGCATAAACGTACAATTCATTTAAGAGCACTTGTATGCATCTACCTGTATGAATAAGATATCTGTATAAAAAAACTATGGTGGATTAAGAGATAGAAAAAGTTATGATCGACACTTGTTGGATGGAATTATGGGCTCTCATAATTGGACTTACGTAACTGCAAGAGAAAATTATGAGATTTATTTAATTCATGGATGATTAGGAAATTACTATAATACCCTTAACTATATTGGTGGAAAAAAGTTCTTAAAGGTTCTTGTTTTTTTTGGTTCTTAATATAACTTTTCACTATATATATATATATTATATATGATATAAAAGAAATTTTTATATTTAAACTATTTTTTGAAGTATAGTTAATTAGGTATTAATATATGTAAACGAACATAAACGAACAAATGTTCACGAACATAAATGAACTATTGTTCACGAACGATGGTTCACGAACATAAACGAACGAACGTTCACGAACAGATTATCGAACGTTCATGAACATAAATGAACGAACGAGAGCTTTGTTCATGTTCGTTCATTTAACTAAACGAACGGATTTTTGTGTTCATGTTCGTTCATTTAACTAAACGAACGAACACGAACGAACTTCCCGCCGAACGGTTCATGAACTGTTCGTGAACTGTTCAGTTCGTTTACAGCCCTAGTCCCATGTACCATTTTGGTACCCAGAGCGCACACCGCATAAATATATATACATGCTTTGATAATCTGAAGTTCTGAACAGGGGACATGTCGGTTTTACCCATTAAGATATTTGGTATACAAATTACACAAAATATTCTCAATAGTGGACTAGGGCCCATTAGCTTTCTTGAATTAGGTAGGATTGATAGTATATTCCAACCATTTTAAGAGACCTAACATAATTATTAAATATTTATACTACACAAATTATTATTTACAACAAAGTTAAGTATATACCATTCAAATAATTTAAAACAAACAAGAGTAATATCAATGGAGCTCGTGACGGAATTGGTAGTGGTAATACTGCCAACTTACTTCTCTTATATCACGTTCATGGCGAGATTGAGTAATATTGATATTGATGAGTGACATCAATAAAGCTCAAGGGGTCTTTTTGTTTTCTTAGAACTCTCGAATAGTAAAAGGATCCAACATGTCCGCATGCAAGCAACATAGTGAGCTTTCATTTCTCACATGATGAGTGGGTGGACTGACTACCAAGTATTTATAGACCAACATGCTTAAAGGTACTTGATAAATGATCTGCTAATGCTTTTTGAAACCAAAACAAAGTTAAAGTTTTGATGAGCAACCAATAATCTTGGTTTTTTAGTTCAATGCATATGCAGCCAGCCATATGTGAATTAAAAAGTTAGGTAACCCTCATGTAGTCATGTGCAACTTTCAGCTTTTGGAAGTTGAATATGCATTTCCTTTTCAAAAGGTGTCTACTTCATCCTCCTCTTAAGCACTTCTTTTTTCAATCAAACTATAATGGTATTGACATTGTAGGGTTAGCTCATTTGGTAAACTTTTGCTTCTTGGTACAGAGACCAATGTCCAATCCTCCTCTTTGACTTGGACTGAATGCTAATACATTGTTGATGCAGCTTGAATAACACTTGCTTCCATAAGATTTTACAATTACAAAGTATGAAGCATGATCTGGGTCAGTTACAGATCGTAAGCTGTGTCAGCTTAGTCTGACCCAGATCAGATTACAAGAACCAAAAGATTACTAAGTGTTTATAAGTCAGATTTGTCATCATTAAATTTACAATTAACATTGGGACTCAACAATCTCCCCCTATTTGATGATGACAAAACCCAACAACACTTCTAACTATCAGCTTACAAAGAATCAAAGTAAATGAAACTAACAGATTGTGACCCTTTGAATCTTTTGGGTTCTTTTGAACTGAAATGAAGTTTTAACAAAGAAACTAGATTTGTACAACTGCCTTTGCATATATAGAAAACAAAACAAGGATATTACATGATACATCACTATTCTCCAAGCATTTCTATAGCTTCTTGCTTAACTTCAAATGATGGGGCAACTTTCACATCTAACTGCCTATCTAACCCCTCATCAATAAGGAACTGCTCATACCCATTACCTTCTTCACTAAAATTTCTGCAGAATCTGTATAAGGTAAAAAGGTGCATAGATGGTACCTGTTTTAGTTCAGCAGTCCTTTGGAAAACCAATTTCCCTCTTGCATCTACAAAATACATCCCATGTTCAGGTTCAGTGATGAACATCCCACATCTTGCATTTTCAACACCAGCAGGTAGAGACAGATTGAGATTATCCAGAATCTTGTCAACAGCACCAGAAGATAATTGTGCAAGCAACTCTGAAGGAGACAAGTTTTTGAGAAAAACTGTATGATCACCTCCAGGAGCATCAATCCTTTCAAACCTTCTTCTTTTCTTCTTCAGTGGCTCAGCTGACTCATCTTCATCATCCATATCATATGCTTTTGGTCTTGGAAGGCCAGTGATATCAATCTTGTACTTTACAACTGCTGCTAACTTTTTCTCAATGGCTTCCAAGACTGTCTCTTTGTGGATTCCAGAAATACCAGTTATGATATTATGTAACTCCACCCACTCAGTGTATCCTAGTTCAAGCAGATTGTCAAGATCATGAGTTTCCCAGCTTGTTTCATAACCTTTCCTTGTAAACCTGATGCTGGAATGTTCTTTCCTTTTCTCCTTTTGAGTAGAACCTGGAGGATTGGCTCTTGATGCTTTCTATAGTTGATCTTTTCTGTTACTTTTCTTTTCTCCAAAGCCTCTAACCAATCATGGGCTTCACCACTATTCTTCACATCTTTAACCTTCTGTGATGGTTTAGAGTGAACCACCACCTTCTTCTTTTCTTTTCCTTTGGCCACAACTTTCTTTTTGGAACCAATGGCTGCAAGATCTTCTTCATCTTCCTTATTTAATTGTTCTTGAACAGCCTTGGCAATTTCAGGATCAGACTCAGTTGCAGCAATTCTCTCTCTTTGTAATCTGTCCTCCTTAATCATTTTGTATGCCACCTCAACTGTTACCCCAAGCTGTGGAGCTTTTTCAATTGCAAGCTACCAATCCTTTTCTTTGTCAGTTAAGATCTTCACACCACTTGACCCACCTTCTGTTGTCCTTTTCTTGAGCATGAATTGGGACAGAGTGGCTGTGTCTTCACTAGATGAAGATTCATCAATTTGTTCTTTGGGAGCTGGGTCAGCTTGAGTTGGCACAGCTTATACAGGAACAGCTTGGGAGGACTTCCTTTTCTTTTCAGCTTTCTTAACTTTTTCAACTCCAACATCCTTCCTTATATCTCCCATTTCAACATCAACAGTCTCCCCTTAGTTGTATCACTCTCCTTTTCAGCCTCTTCATTTATTTTTCCAACATTTTCACCACCAGACTCAGATTCTGGTATTTTTCTCTTCTACATTTTCCTTCTCACCTTCCACCCTAGAACCATGCTCAACCATTCTTCTATCATTGGCTGCCTCCTCATCTCTGGCCTTATTCTGTCTTTCTTTCAGTTTTTCAAAATATTCTTCAATTTCCTTGTCAACCTGAGCTTGTTGTCTTTCTCTTTCTAGCTCCATTTTAGCATCACTCATAGCACTCTTTTTCTTAGTAGCATTCTTCTCCCCCTTTTTGTCATCATCATCAGGGAAAAAGCTCACTGGAGTGGCAAAGAGGCCTTTGAGATCCTGGTTGATCAAGTCAATCTTGATATTAGTGAGACAGCAGGCTCTTCTTAGCTCAACATAATCCTCATGGAGGAGTTCAATTTTAGATTTAACACCCTTAGAAGCTTCAATCAGATCATTCTTGAAATCTGCTTGTGACTTGTTTTCAGATCGAAGTTCTATGGTGACTTCCCTTGTAAACTTTGTTGCTGCATTCTCAATCTGACTCAGAGTACTCTTGTTTCTTTCATTCTCTTCATTGATTGCCTTTGTAAAACCATCAAGAGACTCTGTCAGCTTGCTCTGGTTCTGTTGCATCAAATCAACTGCTTTTAACACATTTTCTTTCAATGCATTCTGATCTTGACTCAGCTTATCCACCTTCTTGTCCATCAATTCCTGATCCTTTTGTATCTTTTCCAAGCATTTGGTCAGCTGTAAGCTCTCAACCTTAGAGGTTGAAATGAACTCAGTGAGCTGACCCACCACATCTGAAAATGAGATAGTGGCAACTTGGGAAGGACTTGCAGTTGGCTTAAAAGCCACTGACTCTGGAAAAAGCAGCCTGCAATCCTTAATATCAGGGTCATTGGGCTCATATAGAAGGGGGTGGAGGTTTAAGGAGTTTTGGTGAATTTGCTCATGAGAGTGAGTCTCATGAGTAGATTTGTCAGAATTGATGATGAGTTGGTCAGCCTGAGAAAGATTAACGTTTGGTTCAGGCTGAGGGCTAGTGGGAATGTGTTGATCTTGATTTTGATCAACTCCTCCACTAGCATCTTCCATCAGAGCATCCCTTGAGGATGGATGGGCAGACTCATCATCGAATGAAGAATCACTTCCGGAGATAGTGATCATATTCTCATTGACATCGTGAGGACCATCAATGGTTCCCTTTGCTGCACAAGGGGCTGACATAACTGCCTTAAAGACAGCCATGTAACCTACAGAATCCCTCTGTCCAAGGACAGATGCAGACACAGACTCTGCAGGTGTAATGTTTTGTGTAATTGATTGCCTTTCAACAGAGGTGTATTGTTGCACCAAAGTATCCTTAGGGAGAATTGAGGCCTGTACCCCTCCTTGTGACATAGAAGGGGCATTGACAGCCTGTGCAGACTCAGAGTGTAAGAGAGAAGGAGTCTGATCAGCTTGGGGAGGAGAAGCAGTGTCACCAATGCGTTCGATACTTCTATCCTTTTGCTGACCATCCTCAGAGATGATGTGCATAGACTCTGACTCGTTTTGGATCTGGGCTAGATCCTCTGTTATCCCTTTAATGATATCATCAACCTTTTGGGAGGCTGATGATGGCGATATAGGTGCAGACACAGTGTGACCTTGGGAGGAGGTCTTTCTTTCAATACCTTCACCCTGTTTGGAGGGTTGGGTAGCAGTAGGTGTTCCCTTTAACTCGTCTATACTCTTTTGGGAGAGTGCAGATGGGTGTGGCGATTTAGGCTTGTCAGCTTGGGTGGCAGGGACAACTTTGGAACGTTCCTTAGCTTCCACTGCACCTTGGGGGATCTCAAGATTTGATGTTGCAATATCAACCCCAGAAGCTGGCACAAATTTCCTTTGCGATCTTTTCTTTTTAGCACTGTGAGGCACTAAGTCCTCAACAATGGGTCTTTTAGAAGCGGATTCTGAATGAGTGGATGAGGGTGTGGCTAGGGTGGTTGATGTTTTGGCCAACCCTTCACCCTCTTTTGAAGGAGAAGAATATTGAATAGACTGAGAAGAGTTTGAGGGTTCAGAAGCATGTGTACCTGGGTCCCCCTGATTGGCAGATTGAGTGTTAGACTCAGATCGCGTCGAAGAAGGGACAGCTTCCCCAAGTGCTTCTTGTTCCCTTTCTCTTTGCCTGCAAAAATCAAGGTAGAACTGCATTGCTCGGGTCAGACCCTGCACAGATACCTTGGGACTATTGAAAATGTTATTGTTGATAGACTTGCATTCCACAGTCTGACCAATTGCCAGACTGTAATCATTGTCAAGTATTGCTTCAATGATAGGAGCAAGAATCCTACCATAAGGTATGGTAAGGCTCTTCTTATGAACACGATCAACTAAGTCTTAAAAATTAAGCCAACAAAATCTATTCTTGTCATAGTGACCATTGCATGAAAAATTTGCAATTCTAAAACATTAGGTTGATCAAAGCTGCCTGCCTTTACTTGTAAAGTTTTAGAAATTGTGCTCAGTAAATAATTCCAAATGCCAGTTAAATATTTCATTTTAACCACTGAAGCCAATGGACCAGTATATCCAACTTCTTGTAAAATATTTTTGGCTTCAGTATGAGACACAACATTTTCGTAATCATCTTCAGGCATATAAGACAGCTCAAATGCAGACCTAATCCTCTCATAAGAAATATATACCTTTTTCTTACCATTGAGGATTGTGCCATAGATTGCAGCATCTCCTTTCTTGTTCTGTCCCACAAAACAACTCGCCCAAAATTCACAAAGTAGATCTTGAAACACCCAGTCTGGCTTCTCAATCATCACCTTGCCGAATGGATGATGCCATAAGAAAGCCACAATCTCATCATATCCTTTTGCCCATGAAGGAGGATGAATATTGGCATGAACCAGACTGCCAATCTTGATTTTACCAGTATCAAGATCAGCCGGAACCACTACTACATTACTTCCCACCACATAAGGTGAAAGCTTATTAGCGCTTATTGGAGCTGGGTATAGACTTTCAGCTTCTGATGAATAACTAGATTTAGAATCATTAGTATGAAGAGAAACAGATGATGATGCCATTTGAAAACATATTTAAAAAAAATTTAGATTTAATAACAAAACAGTAATCAGACTAAAAAAAATTGATTTGAGAAAATATGAACAAGTGATTGGGATTTAGGTTAAATCGATATTATATACATGATTCAAAATATCCCGTTTGAAAAAGTTGGAGAGAGAAAGATTTTGATTGGAGGATCAACAAGTAGTGGAGGTACTTTTTCAGTAACCGGCTGTAACCACTACACGTGTCACACTCTAATAGGATCAACAAGTACACTTAAATAAAATAATGAAAATAATAAAACGCACTGAGATATTTAATAACAAAAATAACCACGAAGCTGGGTCAGACTCAGCTTACCCTCTTTTACTTGGAAATGCACCAAGTATGAAAGGGTAGTCTGGGTTAGACACAGCTTACCCTCAAAAATTTAGAATAACTCTAGGAATCAGATTTGTTATTACTCAGCTCACTACATTTTACAAATTAAGCATACCTAGCTTACTTATGAGATAGTTGAACCTTGATTCATCCAATGACTTTGTGAACAAATCAGCAAGCTGATTATCTGTTGGAATGAAGTGGAGTTCAACATCTTCTTTTATTACATGATCCCTGATGAAATGATATCTTATATCAATGTGCTTGGTCCTTGAATGAAGCACATGATTGTTTGAAATTGCTATGGCACTGGTACTGTCACAAAAGATTGGAGTTTTTGATGCAGTGACACCATAGTCTTGAAGCTGATATTGCATCCAAAGAATTTGTGAGCAACAACTTCCTGCAGCAACATATTCAGCTTCTGCAGTGGAGATAGAAACTGAATGCTGCTTCTTGCTGGACCAGCTTACAAGTCTATTGCCAAGCAATTGACAAGCTCCTGAAGTACTTTTCTGTCAATCTTACAGCCTGCAAAATCAGAATCTGAATAGCCAATTAGATCAAATCCTGAGTCTTTGGGATACCAAAGACCCAGATTGGGACTACCTTTAAGGTATCTAAAGATTCTTTTCACAGCCTTAAGATGAGATTCCTTAGGACTAGCTTGATATCTTGCACAAAGACATGTAGCAAACATAATATCTGGTCTACTAGCAGTCAAGTAAAGTAATGATCCTATCATACCCCTATAAGCTGTGGTGTCAACAGATTTGCCGTTTTTATCTTCACCCAGCTTATCACCAGTTCCCATAGGAGTTTTCATAGGTGAGCAATCATAAAACCAAACTTGTTTAAGAGATCTTTAACATACTTTCCTTGGTTTATGAAAATTCCATTTTTAGTCTGTTTAACTTGTAAACCCAGAAAATAGTTTAGTTCTTCCATCATGTTCATTTCATACTTCTTAGACATTAATTCAGAAAACTTTTTGCAAAGTCTTTCACTGCTAGACCCAAATATTATATCATATACATAGATTTGTACAAGCAGGATATCACCATTATACTTTCTCACAAACAAAGTCTTGTCAACATTACCTCTTTTGAAGTTGTTAGCCAATAAGAATTTAGACAGAGTGTCATACCATGCCCTTGGAGCTTGCTTCAACCCATAGAGAGCCTTGTCAAGCTTGAACACATGGTCAGGAAACTTTGAATTTTCAAAACCAGGAGGCTGTTCAACATAGACTTCTTCTTCCAATTTTCCATTAAGAAATGCACTCTTCACATCCATTTGGTAGACTTTGAAACCTTTGTGAGCAGAGAAGGCCAAGAACATTCTGATTGCCTCTAATCTTGCCACTGGTGCAAAAGTCTCATCATAATCAATTCCATCCTCTTGTTTATAACCAAGAGCTACCAATCTTGCTTTATTTCTGGTCACAACTCCCCTCTCATCCATTTTGTTTCTGTTTGGTTCCAATTTTTTTTTTTTTTTTTTTTTTTATTTCTGGTCACAACTCCCCTTTCATCCATTTTGTTTCTGTAGACCCACTTGGTTCCAATCACAGTCTTGTGATGAGGTCTTGGAACAAGTTCCCAAACTTTGTTTCTTTCAAACTGTGTTAAATCATGTTGCATTGCATTTACCCAAGAAGGATCTGCCAGTGTTTCATCAACCTCAGTTGGTTCCACCTTGCTTACAAAGTTGACAAACATGCAGAAATTGCCTGTTGCCTTTCTTCTTGTTTTAACACCAGAGAGAGGATCACCAATGATTTGGTCAATTGGATGACTCTTTGTCCATCTGGTAACTGGGACAATGGACTGATTCAGATTAGATGGTCCAGCATGATCAGCTTTAGGAAGAGGCTGATCAGCTTGGACTGGAATGGGGGAATCTGAACCAGTTGGAGAGTCATTTAATGGATTCTGAATAATTTCTTCAGTAGGAGTAGGATCAGCTTGGGCATTTTCAAAGATTGCAACACTTTCTTCTTCTTCTAAAAGTTGCTCCCCTTGAGTTTGAGCATTATCAGCTTCAATTGGAGGATTAGTTGGAGGCTCATTCTCAGGCACAACAGTTCTTCAAAATTGAAATCTTCATCTTCAGGAGAAGAGCAATCTGGCTTAGAACAACCTTCTTCTATGCTTACATTAACAGAGTTCTCAATTGTTTTAGTTCTCTTGTTGTAAACTCTGTAGGCCTTCATCATAGTTGCATATCCAAGTAGGATACCTTCATCTGATTTCTCATCAAACTTTCCAAGATGGTCTTTCTGATTCAGAATGTAGCAAGGACTTCCAAACATTCTTAGGAAACCAATTTCAGGTTTTCTCCCCCTAAGAAGTTCATATGCAGTCTTCTGGTGTCTTTTTACAATAAGAGATCTGTTATGGGTAAAGCAAGCTGTGTGTACTGCTTCAGCCCAGAAATGAGACTTGACATTGTTTTGAGCCATCATGGATCTGGCAGCTTCAATAAGAGTTCTGTTTCTTCTTTCTGCAACACCATTTTGTTGAGGAGTTCTAGCAGCTGAGTAGACTTGTGAAATTCCTTTTTCACTGCAAAAAGAATAAAGAGTGATATTCTTAAATTTAGTACCATTATCACTCCTTAATTTCCTAACAGGCCTTTTGTAGAGAATTTCAGCTTGCTTGATGAAATGAATAATGCTGTCAGCAGCTTCACTCTTGTGTTTTAGAAAGAAAACCCAGCTGTATCTTGAATACTCATCAACAATTACCAAGGAGTACCTCATTCCAGTGAATGATGGAGTACTAATTGGTCCAAATAAGTCCATATGAAGCAGATCCAAACAATTATCAATGGTTGAGCATGTTTTAGACTTAAAAGTAGCTTTATGTTGCTTGCCTTTCTCACAAGCACCACACACATAATTGATCACTGGAAGACCAGACACCAACTCTTTCTTACACAGCTTGTTGATTTCTTTGAAATTCATATGAGACAGCCTTTTGTGCCCCAACCAATTCAGCTCATCTTGAGTCTTTGACATGAAACAGACTTCTCTTGTGACAGTTGGATTTCTCATGTCAAAAAAATACAAAGACTCATCCCTCTTTGCAATAAGAACCACATTGCCTTCTAAATCAAGAACAATACCCTTATCAGACCTGAATCTCACTTCATAACCAGCATCACACAACTGACTCACACTGGTCAGATTGTGCTTCAAACCATTAACATATGAGACCCTTCTGAAAGTAAGGGGACCAATTGAAAGTATACCAAAACCTTCAGTCTTTCCTTGAGAGTCATCTCCAAAAGTAACATTAGGACCAGCACGAATCCTAAAGCTACATAGCAGAGACTTACATCCGGTCATATGCTTGGAACATCCACTGTCCAAGTGCCAGGTATTATCGTCATGACTGCCCTGCAATTATGATAAGAGATTAGTTCTTTTTGGGAACCCATCCAAAGATGGGTTCACCAGAGCTGACCTTCTGGTCTGACTCAGATTGCTGTTGTATTTTTACCAGATCTTCAACAAATCTTTGAGTAGCTTCTTTAACCAAAATGGAGTTTAATTGTTTTTGAGCTTTAACTTCAGATTCTAGTTTTTCAATGGTGTGACTCTTAGAGCTGTTATCAAGTTTCAAAACATGTATTTCCTTTTTGAGTTCTCGATTAAAGTGTTTTTGTAGCAGAACCTCATCACCAAGTTTATTCAGTCTGGACAGTTTCTCATTATCAGACAGATTGGAAAAAGAAGTTACCTCAGGTGGAGCAGTCTGACTGGTAGATGCCTGGTGAGCTGACTCAGATTGCTGTTGTATTTTTACCAGATCTTCAACAAATCTTTGAGTAGCTTCTTTAGTCATGAAACACTTGGCATCTTTATACAGCTCATCATCAGATGATGTGGCACTTCCAGCCCAGTCTTTGGCTACCAGACTCTTTTCACTTTTGTTCACCTTCTCAGTCAGCTCAGCTACTTGTGCTTTCAAGGCTTTGTACTTAGTCTTGAGCTTTGAGTATTTTTCACCTCTTCCACCTTTGGCTGGCACAGCTTGAGTAGATTCTTTAGATCTGCAATCTCCAGCCATATGTCTAGTCTTGCCACACTTGTAACAAGTGACTTTGGACATGTCAAATGGCTTATTGGTTTTGTCAGCTTGGCCACCTTTTCCTTTTCCTTTGAACTTATTAAAAGATCTCCTTCTGATCCTTTCAGCCAACATAGCTACTTCATTAGCTAGTTCATCACCATCAAAAATAGCTTGGATCTGATGAGGTATTTGGTCATTCACACACTTAGCAACTCTTTTGGAACTTATACACCATGTTTCAGTAATTTGTTTAACCTTTAAAACTTTTCTTCTGCAGTTTTAGCTTCTTTAACCAAAATGGAGTTTAATTGTTTTTGAGCTTTAACTTCAGATTCTAGTTTTTCAATGGTGTGACTCTTAGAGCTGTTATCAAGTTTCAAAACATGTATTTCCTTTTTGAGTTCTCGATTAAAGTGTTTTTGTAGCAGAACCTCATCACCAAGTTTATTCAGTCTGGACAGTTTCTCATTATCAGACAGATTGGAAAAAGAAGTTACCTCAGGTGGAGCAGTCTGACTGGTAGATGCCTGGTGAGCTGACTCAGATTGCTGTTGTATTTTTACCAGATCTTCAACAAATCTTTGAGTAGCTTCTTTAGTCATGAAACACTTGGCATCTTTATACAGCTCATCATCAGATGATGTGGCACTTCCAGCCCAGTCTTTGGCTACCAGACTCTTTTCACTTTTGTTCACCTTCTCAGTCAGCTCAGCTACTTGTGCTTTCAAGGCTTTGTACTTAGTCTTGAGCTTTGAGTATTTTTCACCTCTTCCACCTTTGGCTGGCACAGCTTGAGTAGATTCTTTAGATCTGCAATCTCCAGCCATATGTCTAGTCTTGCCATACTTGTAACAAGTGACTTTGGACATGTCAAATGGCTTATTGGTTTTGTCAGCTTGGCCACCTTTTCCTTTTCCTTTGAACTTATTAAAAGATCTCCTTCTGATCCTCTCAGCCAACATAGCTACTTCATTAGCTAGTTCATCACCATCAGATTCATCACATTCAGATTCAGCACAAACAGAGTTAGGATTAGACATAACAGGAATATCATCATTAACACAAGGAATGATCTCATTACTAATTGAACTGGGGTGTTCAGTCATAGAAGCAACAAGTGCAGCAGCATGCTGACTATAAGAATCACCCATAGCAATTAACTTTTCAGCCTCTGAACATTCTTGGTTATGAAGCAAACCAAAAAGTCCAGGGATATTAAGATCATGATAAACAGAACTTAATTTAACAGAAGAAATATAGTTGTTCCATTTAGGTGGTAATGAATCAAGAAATTTACTCTTTAAAACCTCATTTTTCTTAACAATTCCAACAGCAGCTAAATCATTTACCAAAGCATTAAAGCGGGTATGAGTGTCAGTCAAGGATTCATTTCTCAAAGAGAAAAATCTCTCATACCTCCTGTCAATGTAGTAATTGTGGATTCCATGGAAGTAGAGCAACCCTCAAACATGACAGTCAATGTACCCCACATTTTCTTAGTTGTAGAACACATTTTAATAGAATGGTAAAGGTCTTTGGGCACAGCTTGGACAATGAAATTTCTAGCCTTCACATCCAAGTTTGCCAACCTCCTATCCTCATCCCCCCAATCTGCCTTGTCCTTAACAATAGATTTGACTGTGGTAGGAATGGTTGGTTGACCTTCCCTGACCACAGCTTCTACCACAACAGTTTGTGTAGGAACATAAGGACCATCCGCAAGGATGTCAGGCATATTGTTATCGATGGATTCAAGGAACAAAGACATTCGACCTTTCCACCCACTGAAATCATCTTTATCAAACATGGGTGGTCGGGTTGAAGAACCATTATCGATATATGATGACATAATGCTTTACTATTAAGGGAAATATGCAAGGATCAAGTCAAGTTAATTCTTAACTCCTTCTCTGATACCAATTGATACGTCCCACGGTGTATCAATATACCAAAGTATATTGTACACAGAACAGTTGTAGAGGGGGGGGGGGGTGAATACAACTTTCCTTAATCTTTACAAACTTTTAACACAAAACGTTTTAAGATTCAGTTTAAGTATATTAAGCAAGTAAGTAAAGAGCAGGAATTATTAAAACAGTAAATAGTATTATTTGGTGTAACTATTAATACAATATATTATTATCTGGTGTAATTATTAGTATAGTATATTTGCCGTCCAAAACAAAATTATAATACTATCACTTTGACATCTATATTTTTCTAAGGTGTATAGACTATACATTTGTGATCAGAAAATTCAGTTTTATTGTGCGAAGAGTTGTTTTAAAAAACAACAAAATTTTTATTATGCGAAGAGTTGTTTTAAACAATAACAAAGAGACAAACAAAAATTGGTTAAGTGTTTAACATCCAAGTTACGAAACTTATGAAAGTTAGAGTTTAATTTTTATTAGTTCAAGTTTACTTATTTAACTATTAACAACAATTGACAAAGATACTCAATTTTGTCAAACGGGGGTATGTGAGAGCTTGACTAATTATAAAACCATTGGAAAAAAAATAAGCTTTTAAACAAGTTATTTTAAGTAGATTTATAAAAGTAGTTGAAATCAATATAAAAATAAATTAGCTAAATGCCCTGTACATCACATTTTTAGTTTTGTTATTTCATTCTACTTTTATAAGCCTTTAATTTGGAACCAAGTACTTTTTCACATATAATTGTACTAACAAAGTTTCCAACTAGCAGACTATTGCACCAACTAAAAGTTATGAAACATTTTAAGCTAGTAATTAACAAAAACCAGAAAATCTTAAAAAAGTGAGGGTATAGATAACTGGTCAAAAATTAAGATTATCTAAAGCTTTAAGTTGAGCTTACATGCATGTTTAGCTAGCAGAAATATTAAGTGGGTGGATTTTACTTGAAAGTTTGAGATTAATCGGAATGCTCATTCTTCAAGTAGATGTCTAAAGTTCGGAATTAATGAATAATGATTGAGCAGTATATCTTTTTGCCCTGTTAATAAATAAATTTACAATCAATTTTTAAGAATAATATATTAATGGAAGTGGATTACCTGTTCATCTACCAATACTTCAAAAAAAGGATAATAGTACAAATACTTTTAAAAATCTTAATATATTTACATTAGATTTTATTTATTTTTTAGTAATTAATTTTATATTTATATGATAAAACGTATAATTAAGATATATAATAGCTATTATTCTATTGATTATATATTAGCTATTATTCTATTAGATATATATCAGTTATTATTCATTATCTATTATATTGGAATTAATGATTAAAAAGCGTAAATTTGTGATTGAAAATAAAAAAGTGTAGATTAAATCATTATAAATTAAGGGGCAAGGGTGTAGTGCCAATACTTTGGCAAATTGGCAAGTTTTCGACGAATCACAAGTCGCCACGTGGCGTTGCCAAAACAAAACTAGCCAAAACACATGGTGTAGCAAACAAAACTAGCCAAAACTTGTCAATTTACCAATGCCGGAAAACATGCCAAAGGTAACCGGAAAAATAATCAAAGTTGTCGGAAAACATAAAAAATGACCGTTTTTTTATAAAATAGAAAATTGGGCTCAGAATTTGGGGGTCGGGAATTTCGGAAGTCGGAGACGCCATGGCTGCTAACCCGAAGGTTTACCCCGCCAAGATACGCCTCGGATCATCCGAGTCCCATTTTTACGAACATTTGTATCATCATCGCCCATTTAACGTAACACCGGCAACCTAACTGTTCAACGATACCATCATCGGCTAAAACTACTTTTTCCGGCTACCTATTGCTTTAATGGAACAAAATCCGGCAACGCTACCAAGGAAAAATCCGGCAACGCTACCGCTAAGTAACACTACCAAGCTAATCACAAAAACGCAATTAACGGCAATGTAAATAAGATAAATATACATATAATCATACGCATATGTAGCAGCAGCAGACCGGAAAACCCAAAAAGGGCTCGCCGGAAAAATACAGCCGCCGTAAGCAGCAGCATGCAGCAGCAAAAGTTAACCGGGAAACCCAAGAAAGGGATCGCCGGAAAACCCAAGCAACATGCAGCATCACCAGTAGTTCACCGGAAAGGGTGATATATAACGTTAAGGAGCATCGGCAAGTTTTATCGGCACGTATTCCGGCAATAGAAGCCAAAAAAACATAGATCTAGCCTCAAAATCGAAAACCCCCAAATAAATTTTTTAGGTTTCCGGCGATACAAAGATGATTGGCACAAGAACAAAAAAAAACGGTCACAAGTACACGCTCCCAACGTTCACTAGCATCGGCCAAAACATGCCGATATATATAGCCAAAACTAGCCGATTAAACTTGCCAAAAGAAGCCGATGCATGTGCTATAGGGTTGCAATCTGCCGAAGCAAGCCGATGCTTTTTGCCGATATAAATAGCCGACTACACCCTTGCCCCTAAGTATTTAGTGAGTGTAAAAAGTGTAAATTATTGATGGAAAACAAAAAAAGTGTAAATTAGTGAGATTTTTTCTACAAACATTAATATAAATATAATATACTAATATATTTGGATAATGATTATTAGGATTTTTAATTTATAATTAAATTAATAATGACATCATCAATTTTCAATTTGATAAAATCGAGAGCTATGATTGGTTAATAAGCTATTAGGTCAGTTGTCTTTTAGTATATATATATAAAGATGCGGCTACAATAAGAATCCTTTGGGTTCTTGTGCTATTTTTGTTTTAGACGGAGTCATAGGATTATTGTTATTTATATATTTTTTTTATATATTTAAGAGGATTTATCGTAAAGAATAATAGATAATAATTTTAATTTGTAGTGTATATAAGGAATACAAACAATTATTTAATAATAATATACTAATATGCCAATGGGGTTGGTGGCCCATTGGTAAGGTCTTTGACCTTGGGAGGATCCACCTGGGTTCGAGTCTCACTTCCCACATTTGTGGAGGTGGATTAATAGGGGTTTTTCGAGAGTCCTGGTTTCCAGCATACGTGTAATTTAGGAGTATGAGTAGAATAGAATGCCGTTCAAAAAAAAAACTAAATATGGATTAGTTGACAATTATATTATTATAATGCTAAAAAGTAAAGTCGGAATGTGAGGGGGTGTTACTGTAGCTAAAAGTACACTCCCTTTAGCATAAGGTACAACTCTCTAAAGCATCCCTTAAAGCATGAGGTACAACCCCCTTAAAGTATCTCTGGTTACTGTAGCTGTTACTATAGCATCTTCTATTTTTTATATAATTTGTTTGTTTTCCTACAATTTTTTAACTATTGATTTTTTCCTTTATCTTTTAATGGTGTTAACTTTCAAAATTTGTGGTACATTGTTTAACATTTGTTAAAATTCCTAGCCCCGAATTAAAATAAAAATACTTTAGATAAATAGGTAAATAAAGATATATTAGTAATTTACTTTGAATTTTTTTAATTAGTTTCTGTTATATATACAAATATATATGATGTAGTGACTATTTTACCCCTAGCTTATTCCCTAAGTTTATGTACATTATATAAAGGGGTATAACCCTAATCTTATGGAAGCAATAAGATAATCTCTTCTCTCCATATTCTTTCTTTACACTCTAACCCTATTTTTTATTTTTTTTATTTTGGCCGACAATATTCTTTTGATTTGAACTATATTCGATCCGTAGTCAACAACTTTCATAATGATAATATATTTTCATTTGATTCCTATAACACTTTATTGGTTAAATATTCAAGTGTTTTTCAAATTATTTTTAATCTTTATGATTTTTTTTCCCCCGTAATGTTATACTCTAAAACTCAGAATCATTGACTCGAGACCAATTTTTTTTTGTTCGATTAACTATAATTCTTATATATATTATTCTTTATTTATAATATATATAGTCAAAGCAATATATTGAAAACAGTTTTGTTATCTACTTAATCAGCCATCATGTACAGGTTTCAATTTTATAAAAAAGACATATGGTTCTTTGAGATTGATATTTTTATGCTAGAGACATGATCAAGTTTCGTTTTTGGCAAGTTTTCGGAAACTATTACCATTAAGGCAAACTTATGGCCGATAAACTTTGAGGATAATTAAAGCTTCACAGTACCAATGTACTATATTCTCCAATATGATTTAAAATATCAAGTGCAATTGAAGCACATGTGGTCATAAATTAGAGGTTTATGAATCAAGATTTACTTGATTGATTGACATGACCGGTTGGACCATTCCGAGTTAATAATGATGCGAAAAATATAAAAGAAAGAGATTCTTCAAAATGATTATTTATTTTGAGGTCATTTGCTCCATAAGAAAGTATATGCCAAGTGCGATAAGGATTGAATCCTTTTATTTTGATGGAACATATGCAAAGGAGATGTAAGTATATATACATCGTCCAAAAGACCATTTAGTGTTTTAAATCGATGCATCGTCTAAATGGTCATTAAAGTCGCAACATGAAGTTTGCGTGATTGATTGTTCATCTTATAAGATTGGGAGCATGTTCCATATTTGGCTATTATTGGCAATAATGATTAATTTTCAAGATTATTTTAGAGCAAAATGAATGACTTGTAGTTTTTGGGCCATGTTATTATTTAACATGCAATAATTTGAATTCGCATCATGCCAAGAGATTATCGTGTTTCCTCCCCAATGAAATTGGTTTATGGTCAAAAACCACATATGTCTCATAAGAGTTTTGAATGTGCAATATATGATTAAGTTGCTCCACCACAATGCACAAAGATGATACTTTAAAGAATGTTGGAAATAATGTTGGGAAAATAGACATGCCTTGGAAGTGTGTAGGCTCATGCTTTGATTCAGTTCGAAAATGTCTGATTAACTAGACATTAGTATGGCTGTTTTGGGTATGAGTTAAAACATGAAAGAGGAGTACGTAGTAAATAAAGTCATCATTGAGATATTTGTTTATGGCTTATGTTTCTCATTAATACGATTTAGTTTTCCCAACATTAGGGGGAGATGTTCCCAACATTAGGGAAAGATGGAAAGCAGCTGAAATGAGTAAGAAATGAATTATCAAAGATCCTCACACCAATCAATATCAACTTAAAGTTTGAAGGATATTTCATTCACAACATTTAGTAATTGCCAGCATGTTAATTGTCCAGAAAAAGATATGATTAAATCACATATTGTAACATCCGCGAATTTTGACCCGTTGACTTTTGTGTACTTTGACTAACAAACTTATTGAATGAAGAAATTTGGGCCCATTTATGATTTTATGACTAAGTGGTATGTTAGTCGAGTCGTTAATAGGTCGTTGGCGTTTAGTAGTGTAAATGATTGTTTATATGGCTTGTGGGAGAAGCGGGTCGGCCCGTGGGTAGTCCATGACCCACCAGCCCCCAAGACCCATCTTCCCCCCTTATCCTTTTCCTCCCTCTCATTTCTCATTACCATCTCTTTCTCTCTTTCTCTCAAAAGCAAAAGAACCATTTTAATCTCTTCACCATTTCTTGCATCAAATTAGTAGTGGGTCGATTATAACACAAGAATCTTAGCCATCTTAACCTCGTTTGCTTCATATCGAAGAATCAAAGTCAAGTTCTTACCATTTTATCCATTTGACCTAAATTCGGGTTCTAGCTCAAGGAGACGTTTTGGTAAGTCAAATTCATCCATTTACTTCTATTTATACTTGTTCAAATGTTTCTAGTCGTTTTATGGGATTTCAAGACATGTTTATGGTAAAAATGGAAATTAGGTTTAGGGTTAGGGTTTGAACGATTCATGAGGGATTTTGATGTTTTGGTCGAAATGGTGGGTTGGGTTATGTGTATTTATGGTCATTGATGTTTAGTTATGCTTCAAAATGGGTTACAAATCGTTTTGGTGTGGTTTGGGTTGAATTTGGGGGTTTTGGGTTCGTTTTTCTGCACTTGGTTGCTGCTGGTGTAGTTGCTGCCCAGTATGGGGCGTAACCTACGCCCCTTGGGGCCGTAGGTTACGCCAGTTGTATTTCCTTAGGCGTAGGCTACGCCCATTTGGGCCGTAGCTTACGCTTATCCCCATCTTTAAAATTGAATCTGGAGATTTCATCTGGAGCTTGAATCTGGAGCTGCCCAGGTTGGGCGTAACTTACGCCCCACCCAAGCGTAGGTTACGCCAGGCCATTTTTCTTGGGCGTAGGTTACGCCCATAGGGGCCGTAGCTTACGCCTATCCCTAACTTCAATTTTGACCTTACGCCAAAATGTTTCTGTTTACGCCAACTTTTACGCCAAAAAGCCCTTTTCTAGAGGGCCGTAGCTTACGCCACTTTGGGCCGTAAGTTACGCCTGCTGTAATTTGACCGACCGTAGGTTACGGTGGTTGTCACCATAGCTTACGGCCATTGTAATTCGGATTATTCCTGGTTTGACCTAATTTGACCTTCTGAGCCTTTTGCGCGCCGAGTCTCAATCTAATTCACTTATTATCTTATATAACCTTGATTTAGAGTCGTAGAAGTCATTTAACGTCGGAAAGCATTTTGGAAACCTAATTAGGGTTTTGTCGAGAAATTGTTAAGTTACGTATATGTGTTCATGCGTGTTAATGTGTATGTATATGATCAATAATTAGGTGTTGGACGTGAAGCGAACATTGTACGGCGATAACTTAACCTTATATCGATCTTAGCTTTCATAACCAATCGAGGTGAGTTTCGTTTATCCCCACTCCTTCGGGACTCGGGCTGAAAAGTGTAAGACTTATGTGTTTACCCTGTACGTGTTGTGTGCTGTTTGGTGGACTTATTGCCTGACTAGTTGATTTCTGTTTGATTTCCGATTGGTAGACTATTTTGTTTGTTTCGCGTGATATTTCATGAATGTATTGGTACCATCGTAATCCTTAGGATAGAAGTGCTTACAGGGAGGTCGGTTTTCTTTCCAAAGGGTTCTAGATGTGGTGGGAAGGCTGCGGACGACCCTATACATAAGCATCTAGAACTTGATGAAAATAAAATCCTCCGAAGTGTATGTACGTGTTGTTTAGTGTAAATAGGCAGACTCGTGATCGAAATGTTTGTGTTGTTCTCATTTGACTCGTTGGCAGACTTCCAAGTGTCTTTACACTTGATGATATGACCTTGTACCTATTGACTGGTATACAGGCTTCCAAGTGTTTTACACTTGAGAACATAACTCGTACTTATTGATTTATAGACTTAAATCACGAATTGTCTTATTGTTCAATTGATTATTGATTGATTTAGTAAAGAATTGTGATAGTTATTTATTGTTATCATTATTATTACTGTTAGGATAGACGTACATACATGGAAGTCGGTTATGCCTTCATTGGGTTTTAGATGTGGTGGGAAGGCTGCGGGTGACCCTATATATAAGCATCTGGGACTTGAAGAAAGTAAAATCCTCTGAAATATATGTACGTATAGTTGGTTTATATTGTGATTAATGATTAATTTTGATTGATGCATATGTTGTGCATAGGTCCCACTGTTAGGGGATTTGACTTATGTATATGGAGATACGGCATTGTCCCTCTGTTGACAAGTGTGCCCCGTTACGATTATTGATTGTTGGTTCATGTTTGTCGAATGTTGATTATTGGTTTATGGTTGACGGTTATTGATTGTTGGTTTATGATTATGCATTTACATTGGATTGTAAGCATTGCATACATTGTTGATGAGCCCTCGGCAGGGGATTGCCGGCATCCTGGTGCATAGATGTATGCACCCATTTTGGATGTAGTCCTGACCCCGAGTATATAGACATATATATCTCGATGTTTTTGAGATACAGCCCTGTCCATGGCGATGGCAGAGGGGTATCGTTGCATACGTGATTGAAGGTCACGCTTGGGATAGGCATATTTGCTTATTCATACATTTGGCACTTGCATTGATACATACATTTGTGCATCCTCATTACACTTTCATTTCTTTTGTGTAATCTTGTTGTTGGACGATATTGTGTTGCTTAGAGGCTCGCTGTAAGTCATGTCTAGCCTCTATTCTTATATTGTGATTATTGATGCTGGTTCGTTATGGACCATTACTACGAACTCACCAACCTTGTGTTGACTATGCTTAGTACACTTTTCAGGTAATCAGGTTCTCCCCGGACGTGGAGTTTAGTTGATTGCTTGCTGTCTAACCCGGACTTGGACCTCATGGATCAAGGATTCATTGACCCTCCTTTTGCATTTTACTTAGGATCGTTTGCCATCTTTGGATGTATTATGTTAACGTTGAATGGCTATTTGCTCCTGTTGTATTTTGTTACTTGTTTTACTTTGTTTTGGATTCACCGAATCGTTAATTGCATTTAGTTGTTCTATTGTAATTCCACCGGGTGCTGTATGATTTCCGTGACATTTCGAGCTCCGGCTTGGGGTGTTACACATATATCAGCTGCTAATGCTCCAATTGTTAATGAGTCTACGCACAGTTGAAAGTGGTAGAAAAGTCGATTCCAAATAAAAAGCCTCGGAAAAAAAGGAGCATTAAATTAAGATGGTCAAAGTCGAGGTATAAAGACCCCATTAGAGATTGATGATGAGAAACTAGACATGGAGGTTTTTGAGAAACCCCGGGTACCTAGAAATAATGAGATCTCAATAAATTGTGACATGTCTAGAGACTTGTGGAATCGATAATTAAATAAAAACGATGTCGAGACTGATCAAATATGATAACGCTAAGAGTATGTATAATGGTGAGGATCTTTAAAGCATGCATGCACATAAATTGATAAGATATGGATGATTGGTCAAAGTTGGAAAAACGCTAGTAGTTTGGGACATGAAGTCCATGCACTTGAAAGTGCAGATATTATATAATGTAAATCGATCTGTGTTCAAATATTGAATGGGAAAAAATGAAAAATGAAATATGGCACATAGGTTATTGAACAGGCCTTGCATTGATTGTGGACAATAAATGTCATTGGTGGAAGCAACTATTGAAAGTCTGGCTATAAAAATATTTGATTCGCGTCTAAAGAATGTGAATAGAGCTCGTTTGATGTTGAGATTCTATGAGGGATATAAAATGCATGAAGCATGTCTCGTGATTTAAAAAGCTTATAACATATGCGAAAAGTTCTCGAGAATATTATTTAATCAAACCATGGCATATTGTTATAATTCCTAAAGTGTATAATTATTGAAAAAGTGCCATAAAAATTATTATGATCATAAAACTCTATAAAGAAATATGGATGTGAATATAATATAAGTTTCATGAACTTTGATGATTTGAAAAATCAATGAAACTCTGACGGAGTGTCCAATGGTGATTGAATTAATAAATGTGAAATAAAAGACAAAGTTTGTCTTGATTCAACATCTAAAGGATACAGATAAAATGCATGTGTAACATTGAACCGGGATAAGATGTTTTAATATATTTTATGAATAAATGACGCTCATGGCTATGAGGTCATATGATGTTGAAAGGACCCCTTCAACTTCTAAAGATGATGATCACAATGTTGGTTTGAAAGTGTCATTAAAGAATTGATAGTCTCCATTGGTCATGAAATAATACATCATTTCACTTGAAGTTGTTGGTAAAGTGTAACTTATGTAATACTAGTATGTACTTGAATGGAATGTATGATGTATGATATGTAGATCACATGTGAAGAAAACAACAAATAGCAAGTTTGTTCAGGCTATAATCGAATTGATCTAGACACTTACTATGATAAAGTCAAAGATATTGGTTTGTATATTGGTTTGTGCCAACCAACGAGTTTAAGTGATGTGATCACGAGCGGGAGAAGATACGCGTTGCACTCTTTTTCCCTTAGCCATGGTTTTGTCCCATTGGGTTTTTTCTGGTAAGGTTTTTAATGAGGCAATATCTCTAAGCGTATCAAAAGACTTATGTACTCTTTTTCCTTCATTAGAATTTTGTCACATTGGGTTTTGTCTAATAAGGTTTTAACGAGGCATAATCTTTCACATGGACACCCAAAGGTGAATGTTATACAACATGTTCATGGATCTTGCAGTATTTCTTCAAGGAACAATGCTCCAGAAGTTATCTATAAAGACAATGCTTCTTGCATAGCTCAGATCAGAGAGAAGTGCATCAAAGGTGATTGAATAGAGCACATCTCATCAAAGTCCTTTTCAACACATATCCTACAAAAGGAAGGACAAATCGATATATTTACAAAGCCTTACATAGAAGCAGCTTCGAGCAATTATCATACAAGATCGAGCTTTGAAGATTAGAAGATATGATGTTTGACTGAATTCATGGAGAACATTATACATGTTGCACTCTTTTTCCCTTAACTAAGTTTTGTCCCACTGGGTTTTCTTAGTAAGGTTTTTAATGAGGCAACAGAACAATTATTGTATAATGTGTAGAAGTATATATTTGAGCGGGAGTGTTATATATACAAATATATATGATGTAGTGACTATTTTGCCCCTAGCTTATTCCCCAAGTTTATGTACATTATATAAAGGATTATAACCCTAATCTCATGGAAGCAATAAGATAATCTCTTTTCTCCATATTCTTTCTTTACAACAGTTTCTACTTTTCCATTCTTATTTTCGATAGCTTATCTTTATTCCTATATTAATAGTGTTAAATATATTAATTAGTGTTTTCTGCGGCAACGCGCGGGTAGAATTGCTAGTTATAATCTAATTAGAAAATAGGAAACTTAACTTATGATTTGAATGGGACACGTGTCATTCAAGAAAATCATCATGTGTCGTATTAAGGATGTTACAATCCTATTTTAGATGGTGTTTATCTATTTGTTTCTAAGGGTCAAACCGAATCATTTTACATATCATATAAATTTACTAAAATTTATTTCATATGTATATGAATTCTTACATAAAAAAAAAAACCTTGTATTATTATACATCGCTACTAAGGTGGATCGATAGTCGGACGTCACGTTTTTTTCACAATATATCTCATATTCGAACTAGGCTAGATAAATATCTTGGGATAATAAAAGAAAAGGTTTATAAACAGTTACAATTTACAATGAATACATATGAGTCTAAGGCCATGTTTTTTTTATAATAGATTTAATAAGTGGAACATAATGCATTCAGTCAAATTTCATGTTTTTTTTTTGACTTAATAAACAAAAATACCTTCAATTACCTATTTTTTTAACTTAATGCATACAGACATTATTTATACATTCAGCCACTTAATACATTCAGCACTTAATGAGTAAAAAAAAGAACGGGACCTAAAACTCGCATTTATAAATAACTTGGAAAAAACCCATCTCGGTTTACATTGTATTACTGGGATGTTTGACATTGCATATTTAAAATGTTAATTTATTTATTGTTTTTCTTAAAACAAATAAACAATAACAAATATCGTTTGGCAATTGATTAGATTGTTCAGAGTGGGGCGACATATGCCACGATGCCGCCCTTTTCCGCCCCTTTTTCGTCATCCACACCACGTCGGAGGGCGACTTCGATCAAAAAAAAAGAGCCCAACAGAAAACGTTGTGTCACTAGGCTATCAACCCAACGACTAACATGAATGACTTGACCATTTCTTTTAATGGTTACGTGACTAAAGTTCGTGTTGAGTTTGTACAATCAATAAAGAAATTTAATTTTTTATTAGTGATAGTTTTGATTCCTAAGTTCGTTTTTATTTCATATACGGAGTACTATCTACCCCAAAAAATAGTCCACAACGTCCCTATGTATTGAAGTAATCCGTAATTTTGACATAATAAATGGAAATATATGCCAAATATCTTTTCCTTTTTTACAACTGTCTCCCACATATACACAATCACAAAGAGTGGCCAATATGCTGTGACCAAGACTCTTCAACAGTCCAACCAGATTCTGCTGTCTATTCAGCATGTGAGTTGCCACTCACTGCAAACCAACATTTATAGCCCCGTTTTTATTATGGAAATGGAAACTACGAGTTACGAGTATATATATTGACTTGGAGATGAAGGCGTAGATTGGGGCAACATTTTTTTTTATCTGAGTATCTTTTAGTATCAACTATTGTTCACGTCATAAAAATGAATCAGCATACTAAATTTTATTAACAACAGTCATATGGGTTGTATTTAACTTGCATAATAGAAACGCATCAATAACAATTAACAAACGCAATCGCATCAATTAAAAATAAATCTTCTTATATTTAATAGCCAATTGCCTTGAAAAGAATTAGAATGAAATAAATGGCTAGTTTAAGGAACGGGGAAAAAGCCCAAATGAAGTTTTCACCAAACTAACTTAAAAATTGCAGGCACGATAGTATGCATATCTCCATAGTAATTGGCCTAATAATGTCGGTACATTAATTTATTCATATTATAGCAGCGTTAACAAAATTTAAACTTGAAATAGACCGCATTAATTTCAATGGATGCTGCCAATTCTTCTACCGGGAAAAAAAATGGATAGATAGATAGATAAATGTCGCCCATCCATTCCAGTAATTTTAATTTGTATGTCTAAATATTGTTAGAATTTATGCACATAAACATATAACAAACACGAGTACGCAGCGGAAAGAAACGTATATGCAATACTATTAATTAACAAAGTAAGAATTGGATGTGTACCTTTTAGCGTAAGCTTCCAATAATATTAATAATAATATGATTATTATTAGTTAGGTTTAAATAAAACCCCTCTACGATCGCACACTTGACACCCCTATGATGTATGCTAGTACCCGATCACAAACTCACAAACCCGTTGTGTTTCTACCCTAAAAGTCGAACCCCAAAACCGAACCCCTTGGGTTTTTCCTTGCTTGGCTGATCGAACAAAAGAAGGGAGAGAAAGAGAGATTGTTAGGGTTTTCAAATCACTTGACTTGAATGAATGAATAAACCCTTAACCTTTGATCTCTATTTATAGGGATTAATTAGAAGGGTTTTCTAACTTGGTGACCAAGTTAGATGAGGATTAGGAAACCCCATAAGGAATTTCGGCCCCCCCTTATTGTACAATTAGGAAACTTCTAATTTACATTTTAATCCATCTCTTTTAATTAATAAACATTTATATAACTATTAACTTATGTTTATTAATCATTTCGTGATCATATTAATTAATATATTACTTTAACATACTAATTAATAGCATAGAGTTTACGTGTCATTTTGTGTGACCCCGTAGGCTTAAATGATTTCCGGACATGCGTTTATTTAACGTGATCACATTCCAACAGCTCCCACTTGAGCATGTTATATAAAGGCAATAACATTGGTTAGCGTCTAGCAACACGCCAATGCTCCCGGAAATATTTAAGTATAGTTTCTTAAAGTATCATTTGAAATGATTTAGTCTTTATTATCCCTTTGTTTCGGATACCTTGTTAATTATGAATATGGATCAATGTCATTTCATAATTTAACGATTCTGTTTCTCATTTCTATAACTAATTAAGATTACCAAATTAATCGAGACAACTTCTGGAGTTCATTTGGGTATGCGCATACAAACATCTTAATTAATCAATGAGGGGCCCAAATGGTATCATTCTTCAGTTGCAAGTTGAAGGAACAAATCCTATTTTGACTACACGTGTTAGTCATGTCGTTTCACTACATTTCTGAAAATAGCCCTTTGTTACTACCTTATTCAGGATAGTTAGAACTATATCAAGAAAATGCAATCCAAACATGCATAACCTGCTTGTATTTCAAGTCTAAGGATAAATAAAGCAACCATTTCACGAATTTCACTTAATGACGACGATCCATGTGAGGTCCCAAATACGATGGTTAAACCCAGAAGTGTAAAATACAACAAGTCTAATAATCACTAGAATGGACTAGTATTACTTAAATATAAATGCAAGTATATAAATAAAGTAATACACGACTTAAAGTAATAAACAAGTAAAGTGGAACATTATGTATTTTTCAAGGTGTATTTTATTTATGATGTTAAATAAAATACAAGGTTGTGCGGAATCAAGATAATACAAATAAGTATGTATCCTAACAACCTATGAATTACAAATGATCTATATTTGTTAAATAACTCTTTTGGATCGAGATACTTAAAGTTGTGAAGTATCCCTGTTTAAGATCGAGAGTATTTAAACAAATTCACTTTAAAGCTAAAGTATGCTAAAAGTAATTTTTACAAAGAAATGACTTTGTATTTATAGGCAACAAAATTCACCAGTGAATTTTGTGCCGTACAAATATGGTTGCATGCATTTAATGAACCGACAAGAACATTAAATGCATTGGTTAAGGTACAAGGATAAAGTCACATCAATATGACTTTATTCTTTTAACCAACCACCTTTACACACGTATAAACTTTGGTAAAGAACAAGTGGAATGTTCTTTGGAAAGTGTGTAAAGGCAAAAGTCAATTCCTCGATATCAGTGTTCAGACTTGTAAGGTCTAGAACACTGACAATCCTCCAGTGTTCAGATCTAAGATGTGGACAGTGATTCAGTGTTCAGACTTGTAAGGTCTAGAACACTGACAATCCTCCAGTGTACAAATCTGGTAAGACTTCCAGTGGACTCCGCCATTTGTCAGTCTTTTTTATTCTGACTTCAGTCTTTGACTTTAGTGAGAACGTCTTCAGTAGAGTAGATCTGGACTGGGGTGAAGTCCAGTGAGCTAATCTGGAGAATACTCCAGATTTCCTATACAAGTGTTTGCTCACTGGTCTTCCATTATTTCTGAACAAATCTTCAGAGGGACTCCAGATTCCAAGTCTGGAGTAGGTCCAGTAATATACCATTTCTGAACAGATCTTCAGTAAGGCTCCAGTAGTCGAGTCTGGAGCGAGTCCAGTAAATCTGGACCTAACAATCCATAAAGTGATAATTCGTTAAGTGGGGTAGTCTGATATGCATCTCTATGGATATCATGTTAGTTTGGTAAGACCATCTTCAAATATTCCCAAAAATATTACCAATCACTCAGATTTGTCTTAGTTTAACTATATTCCCATATAGTTAATCGACAATGGACGTTTAGAATATTTAAAAATATTCATGGATTAAACATGCAAATATAGGATACAATCATTATTGAAATGAAAACAAACATACTCAAGTACTTTAATTCATTTATAAAAATAATAATTGTTCAACATCCCTTATGCAAATACCAATCACAGATTTACATGATATAACCAACTAATTTAAGTCATATGCCCTCGGCATGCTTATTGAGCTTTCCTTTTGACAAAGCCTTTGTAAAAGGATCAGCTAAGTTACAATCCGTGTGAACTTTAAGTAAATTGATTTCACCTAATTCGATTTGCTCACGAACATAGTGATATCTTCTCTGGTAATGTCTGGCACCTTTCTGAACTCCGGGTTCGTTGGCAATGACAATAGCTCCCGTATTATCACAGTACAGATCCAAAGATGTGTTATTTGAGGGCATCACGTCAAGCCCAGAAATAAACTTTCTGATCCAGACAGCTTCCATGGCGGCATCTGCAGCGGCAATATACTCAGACTCTGTAGCAGACATAGCAACTGTAGATTGTTTCTTGCTCTTCCAACTGATGTGCTAAATCGAGTTTAAAAATTTATAAACTAGAAATACCTAAAAACTCACTACTACACACTAACGGGCAGTGGACCCGATCGTATGCAATATAGTTAAAAAGTAAGTCCAGGTTCGTTCACGGGGATTGGTTTGAATCAATTGTTTAGTAAAATGGTTTGGAAAAGGATGTTGCTTTGATTTCTCTCAATAACTTTTAAAGACAAAACGCATAAAGTAAAGGTAAACTTCAAACAATAATGGTAAAAATCATCCACCTTGACTTAGCTAGACTTCAAACATGATTGCTTTCAATTAAGAACAAATTCATAAAGAGTTGACAAGATAATCGTGAAAGGATAATATGCTCGCGTGGTACCACCAACCGCTCACAAATCACCCAAACACCTAAGTTGCTAGACTAATTACCCAAGCCGGTACCACCAATGCCTAGACAATCTTACCAACAATTAGTTTGCTTGATTAACACATTACCAATCGTGCCTATGTGAATTAAAACGTGGTACCACCAACCGTTTCTCAACACGTTGACAAAATTATTCCTTTTATTAAATTGACATTCACTATCATACCATGAACTAGTGATAATTGCTCATAGACAAGCAACCGTTTGAAAATCACATATGTGTTCGACTAGTACCACTAACGAAGAACACACACGCAACCAATATCATAAAAATATATATAAAGGAATTAAATCATCAAGATCTCGACACAACGATAATGGAAATCAACTCTTTGAATTAAAACATAACAATCACATCATTCGTCTAGTTACATCAAGATGGATGATAATAGATCTAGCCAATCATGCTAGATTGAAATTGATAAAAGAAATTATAATAGAACATATTGTACCAATCGTTTGAGTAAATAGAGAATTGCAAGACAATAAGTAGATACGATCCAGATGGGTGCTCGTGAATCTTCAGTGGATCCGCCTAAGAAATCTTGCTTGGAAACCTGATAGAACCCTAATAGAGCAGCTCCTGGAAAGGATAAAGTTCTCAAAAACCCTCAGGAAAAATCTCCCCAAAAGTTTCTTTTTGATACAGAAACTTGACCAGCTATTTATATGAATAAGTCGCGTAACGCCCGTTACCCTTTGTAACGCCCGTCACGATCCATCGACACCCGTAACGGCCGTCACATATGTGACACCCGTAACACCTTCTTTGAAAAGCATACGGCCGTTAGGGACCCGTCACAGTAACTCACCAACTTCAATACATAACGGCCGTCAGCCTTCATACGCCCGTCACACTTTGACCTAGATCCCTAACGCCCGTCATAGATGTGACGGCCGTTACACCTTCCAGACTCCGCTTTCTTCATCTTTCACTTGGTTTCACCCGAATCCTTCTCACCGAGTCTTCCATAAATCATCAAAATCGATCAATTCATCCGCATAATCATTTTCCAACCTGAAAACACTTAACATACCTCAAAGCATCGAAAGTTGGAAATAAGACTATATAAATAACGAATAAATGGTCCTAAATTCGCGTGGGAAATGGTATAAAATATGACACTCTTCCAATCCACCGCGCCTCCATTTAAAACGAAGACATATCCCGACTGAGATTTTGTATCATCTTTATCATTCTGAAATCCAGCATCACAGTATCCAGTTACTTTGAGTTCTGCATCGGGATTTCCTCCATACACCAGAAATAAATCTTTAGTAGCACGCATGTACTTAAAAATATTCTTCACAGCAGTCCAGTGATCCTCACCCGAATTCTGTTGATATCGGCTAACGATATTTTGCGCAAACGCAATGTCAGGTCTAGTATCTTACCGCATACATAATAGATCCCACAGCCGAAGCATAAGGAATTCTTTGCATACGCTCCACCTCCTCAGGTGTAAAAGCACCGTTCTTGCTAGATAAATTAAGTCCTTCTTGCATAGGTACGAAACCACACTTAGAATTCTCCATCTTGAATCGCTTCAAGATCTTATCAATATAAGCACTTTGACTTAATCCAATCAACCGTTTACTTCTATCTCTATAGATCTTGATTCCAAGAATGAATGCTGCTTCACCCAAGTCTTTCATAGAAAAACACTTTCCAAGATGGGATTTTACATCTTGCAACATTGGAATGTGATTTTCTATTATCAATATGTCATCAACATACAAGACAAGGAAAGTAACATTACTCCCACTAGCTTTGCGATATACACATGGCTCATCAGGATTTTGAGCAAAACCAAACTTTTTGATCTCCTCATCAAACCTTTTATTCCAACTTCTTGATGTTTGCTTTAGTCCATAAATGGACCTTTGAAGCTTGCACACTTTGTTGGGATATTTTAGATCGACAAAACCTTCTGGTTGAACCATATAAACTTCCTCGTCTAGAAAACCATTCAAGAAAGCGGTTTTGACATCCATTTACCATATCTCATAGTCATAGTACGCTGCTATGGCTAAGATGATCCTAATAGCTCTAATGTCCGCTACGGGAGAGAAGGTTTCCTCATAGTCAACTCCGTAAAGTTGAGTATAGCCTTTCGCCACAAGACGAGCTTTATAGGTGTGTACATTTCCATCCATGTCGGTCTTCTTCTTGAAGATCCATTTACACCCAACGGTTCTACCATTAGGTGGAAGATCAACCAAGCTCCAAACTTGATTATCTTTCATGGATTTCATTTCCACATTCGCAGCTTCAAGCCATTTGTCAGATTCTGGATCTGATAATGCAGCTTTGAAATTAGGAGGTTCATTTAAGTCTCCTAATATGTGTTCTTCAGACTCAATATTAAGATTCAATCTTTCACGAGCACGTATTGTCCTTGAGGACCTACGAATTGGAATCGCATTATCTTCAACTTGAGGTTCATGAGATTCATCTCTTTGAACATTCCCCCCCCCCCCAAGTTGATGATTGCTAGTATTTTCAGAAGTTGACACATCTTCTTCTTGAGTCTCATCAAGCTCGACAATCCTCCCACTGTTTTCTTGAGATATGATATTCCTCTCAAAGAACTCAGCATATCGAGATACTTTAACAGTGTTGTCAGTAGGAAAGTAGAATTAGTAACCCATCGTTTCCTTTGGGTATCCTACAAAGTTGCACTTAATGTTAGGTCCAGTTTGACTGGACCCACTTCAGACTTAAAGACTTGAGCGTCACTGAAGATTTGTCCAGAAATAATGGAAATCTGGAGTTCACCAGATTTCAGCTTACTGGACTTCACTCCAGTCCAGATCGATCCTACTGAAATCATTCTTACTGAAGTCAAAGACTGAAGTTTGAAGAAAGAAGACTGACAAGCAGTGGAGCCCACTGACAGTCTTACCAGATCTCCTGACTGGAGCTTTGTCAGTGTTCTAGATCTTACAAGTCTGAACACTGATTACGAGGAATTGACTTTTGCCTTTACACACTTTTACACGGACAATCCATTTGTCTATTGATAAAAGTACAATACGTGTGTAAAGGTGGTTGGTTAAAAGGATGACAAGTCACATCAACATGACTTTATCCTTGTACTTTAACCAATGCATTTAAGGAATTAAAGTTGTTTCCTTAAATGCATACAACCATATTTGTACGGCATAATAAATTCACTGTTGAATTTTTTTGCCTATAAATACCAAGTCATTTACCTCGTTCCAATTACTTTTTGCATAATTGGTGAATTTGTCTAAATACTCTCGATCGTAACAAGGAATACTTCACAACTTTAAGTGTTTTGATCAAAGGAGAATATTTAGCAAATATAGATCATTTGTAATTCATAGGTTGTTAGGATATTTACATACTTGTAATATCTTGGTTCCGCAACAACCTTGTATTTTATTTAACATCATAAATAAAATACACTTAAAAATTACATTGTGTTCCATCTCTACATTATTTATTGCTTTAAGTCTTGTATTACTTTATTTATATACTTGCATTTATATTTAAGTAATACTAGTCCAATCTAGTGCATACTTAACTTGTTGTATTTTACACTAGTGGGTTAAACCATCAAGTGAGGACTTACACTTAACAGATCTAGGTTCAAGTTTGTCAGGCGTATCTCGTTTCACAAGTGCCTCACAACCCCAGACCTTTAAGTAAGACAAATTGGGAACACTCCCATGCCACAATTCATGCGGTGTCTTGTCAACCTTCTTAGTTGGAACCATATTGAGAATGCATACAGCAGTCTCTAGAGCATAATCCCAAACGAAAAAGGTAGAGTCGTAAGGTTCATCATTGATCTCACCATGTCTAGCAAGGTTCGATTTCTCCTCTCAGATACACCATTATGCTGTGGAGTATATGGAGGTGTAAGCTGTTGAATAATTCCACGAGCTTTTAGATAATCCTTAAACTCTTGGCTTAAGTATTCTCCACCTCGATCCGAACGAAGAATCTTGATGGTTTTACCGAGTTGATTCTCTACTTCATTTTTAAACTCTTTGAATGTTTCGAATACTTCATGTTTATGTTTAAGCAAGTAAACATAACCATAACGACTGAAATCATCCGTAAAAGTGATGAAGTAGCTAGTACCTTTCCTTGACACATGTCTAAATGGGCCACATACAACGGTATGTATTAGTCCAAGTAGCTCTTTAACCCTCTCCGGTTTATGCGGAAAAGGTTTTCTTGTCATCTTGCCGGAAATACAAGACACACATTTGTCAAATGATTCATCATTTGATTGTAAGATCCCTTCACGTTGAAGCCTTTCAATGCGTTTCTTGCCAACATGAGCAAGACGACAATGCCAAAGATAAGTCGAGTCCAAATTGGGCTTGACTCGTTTGCTAACACTATACATTGAAATATCATTTGAATCACAACCATGCATATCAATTTCATAAATACCATCACACGCAACAGCATTAAACTAATAAACATTATTTCGAGAAACTGAAATACCATAATCATTAAAAGCATTAATGAATCCGTTGTTATTCAACAAAGAAACTGAAATTACACCTCTAGTAATAGATGGTGCATAATGACAATTGTCTAAAACAATAACTAACTAAACCAGCAGGTAAAACTAAATGATAGTCGCATATTTCTTCTACAACTGCCGATAGACCATTGCCCACGAACAGTTGTAAAGATCCTGGCTTCAGTTTCTTTCTCCTTCTAAGCCCCTGTAAAGAATTACAGATATGAGTTCCACACCCGGTGTCATAAACCCACGAATTACGCTTAGAAAAGGAATATAATTCAATTGTGAAGATACCTGAAGTACTGTCCGAACCAGGTTGCTTCTTCTTCGCATTCAACTCAGCTAGATACTTATGACAGTTCCTCTTCCAGTGTCCCACTTCAGCACAGTGGTAACAAGTCTGGTCTTTAGCCGGATGTTCCTTTTTCGCTGGAGGGGTCTTTTTAGGTTTCGGGACGGTAGCAACTTACTTTCCCTTACCATCGTTCTTGCCCTTAACTCTCGGTTGTTTCCCTTTCTGGACCCTTCCCCCCTTGATCGTGAGAACTTGGGGTGTAGCAGTTTTCTTTGGAAGCTTTTTCTCATACTCAATCAACATGGCATGAAGTTCAGCTATGGTTTTACTCATGCTATGCATATTGTAATTGCGCACAAACTCCTCAAAGTCCTTTGAAAGAGACTTAAGGATCATGCCAATAGCAATAGGCGGATGATAAGCATAGTTCAACCTTTCCAATTGCTCAAAGTACCTCTTCATCTTGAGTACATGAGGGCTCACCGGTGTTCCATGCTTGTGTTTCAAGTCATGAAGTGTTTCAACAAGTTCAAACAATTCCACTCCAGCTTGTTTTTCATAGATAGACTTGAGTTCATTGATCATATCATATGGATCATAAGTCTCGAATTGCTTTTGAAGTTCGGGATTCATGCTCCCGAGCATCAAACAAGCAACCTCATTATGTCTATCATACAGAGCATTGTATTCAGCCAACGTTGCAGTCGTAGCATTGGCACCCGGAACAGTGGGCAACAGCTTTTCAAGGACATCCAATTTCTTCTCGGCTCTTAGAACGATTCTCAGCTGACGAAACCAGTCATTGAAGTTGGTTCCAGAAAGTTTTTCTCTTTCTAGCATCGACCTGAAAGTCGATTGGTGTATGTTTTGAGAAGGATTTGTTGTTGCCATCTACAAAACAGACAGAAGTTCAAAAATCAGTATTTTCGATAATAATCCTTAAGAAATATAATTTACCCATGTTAAATTCATTTAACAATTAATTTCATTAAGGCTAGGATCCAATTGACATACCATCATTTCATCAGTTGATCTGCTAGAAATGACGTATTCAAAAGGTAAGTGACGAGCAATAATTGCATTACAAGTGCAATTCCTAGATTTATGGGACTTACATAAACACTTTAATGGGGTGTTAAGTGTTTTGTAAACATGTTTTGTCCCATCTTATGCCACGGGTCAAGGTCTCACCGCTTAACTCGCTTTAAGTCGCCCAATTAAGAACATGTAAATAGTCTACCATCGGTCTCACGATGAGTAGTAATTTACCTTGTTAGATACAATTCACCTACGGTCTCACGTAGAGCAAAAAGCACTTGCAAGTGTTCTTAGCAAAGTGGGTGGCAAAGACTTAACTTTGAATGGGTAATGCATTTGATGTGAATCAAAAGTTTTATGTATGAAGACTCATGCAAATCTTCATAACATAATGTTTAATAAAATCATTTTTATAGTCTTAGCAACACAAAAGAGCTCGGTAGCTCCATTTGAATGCACAAAGAAGCGCAGAAGCAAAGCTTTGCGATAGACGCAATTAAAAACCCGCTCCTTTAGGAGGCTAGCGCACTCCGACTTATACCTCTCTTAGAGTTTGTTCAAATGGGTGAGCCGGTGTATCTCTTGGTTGTAAAACTCCAATTTTATTAAAACAAAATCATATTTCGATAATTCTTAGTCAAGTTTATTCTTTTCCAATAAAACAATTTTGCATCACCATTTATATCACAATAAAAGAAGCAAAATAATAAACTTACTAACTATTAACTAATTAATCAGGCAACGAGTTATGGTAGGCCACCTAAACATGGTCACTATGGTTAATGTATATGTCTAAGTCGGCTCCCCCTTCAAAGAAGAGGACCACATACATTAAGTTACCTTGATTGAGTAAGCCTTTAAACAAACAATTAGCAAGTAATTACACATAAACATGCTGACTGGAAATTTCCAGTATCTTCACGACCAGTTTAGACATGTTTCTGGTCCGAATCAAGTTTCGACCAGAATGACAAAGTTGTAGCCCTATGAGTTGGGCATCTACTGTCCAAAGGGCAACTCCTAACTCATTACGGTTGATTTTATATGAATTGTTTAGTGAACTGATGTCAAGCAGAAAAAATCACACGAAAAATTCACATAGTCACATAATTATCAAATAATTAACCCTAATTATTGGACCATTAGGCTAAGAAACTTATATCTAAATATCTAAGTAATAATCATAAAGAATTTTGCATGAATTCCTTATGATTTTTACTTCTATTTAACAACTTTAAATTAAAAGATACATAACATGCAATTTATATCTAATAAACATGTCAATTCACATAATCAAAACTTGCTTAGAGGGTTTCAATTAACCATTAATATAAAATAGGTTGAATTAATAAAACAAAACCCTAATTTTATTTTATTAAAATCGATTTTTAATTAAAAATAAATAAATAAAAATTTTTAATATTTATTTATTAATTAAATTCAAACCAACCCTAAACCCCCCTTTAATTATGCACATAAACCATATAACAAACACGAGTACGCAACGGAAAGAAACGTATATGCAATACTATTAATCAACAAAGTAAGAATTGGATGTGTACCTTTTAGCGTAAGCTTCCAATAATATAATAATAATATGATTATTATTAGTTAGGGTTTAAAGTAAAACTCCTCTACGATCGCACACTTGACACCCCTATGATGTATGCTAGTACCCGATCACGAACTCACAAACCCGTTGTGTTTCTACCCTAAAAGTCGAACCCCAAAACCGAACCCCTTGGGTTTTTCCTTGCTTGGCTGATCGAACAAAAGAAGGGAGAGAAAGAGAGATTGTTAGGGTTTTCAAATCACTTGACTTGAATGAATGAATAAACCCTTAACCTTTGATCTCTATTTATAGGGATTAATTAGAAGGGTTTTCTAACTTGGTGACCAAGTTAGATGAGGATTAGGAAACCCCATAAGGAATTTCGCCCCCCCCTATTGTACAATTAGGAAACTTCTAATTTACATTTTAATCCATCTCTTTTAATTAATAAACATTTATATAACTATTAACTTATGTTTATTAATCATTTCGTGATCATATTAATTAATATATTACTTTAACATACTAATTAATAGCATAGAGTTTACGTGTCATTTTGTGTGACCCCGTAGGCTTAAATAATTTCCGGACATGCATCTATTTAACGTGATCACGTTCCAACAAATATAAGTATTCTCAGCGAGAAGTTTCTAATATTGGTGATGGTCAAGTGGATCATCCTATTAGAATCTTCTATATCAGAAAAATGCACCAATTGGCCAATTTTGAGTGATCAATATGTGAACGATATTATCCCTTCACTGACTTCTCATGTTACCTTGTCATGTTTGTAGAAGAATGTCTTGCCATACACTTTACGTTAATATATGTCTATATCTATATATTTTTAATTTAGAAAACTTATTTATTGGAAAAAATTAAGTACACATCAGATGAAAATTCATTTCTACGGTATTTATAATAGGGTTATTTGGTGGTAATTATTGCTTTGTTTCGTTATGATACCTGGCATTTCGTTAAATTTAACACTTATGCCGTCTCATTTTAAATGTTTTAGTTTGGCTTTATGAGTTTTATTAATTCTACTTTAACCGTAAGTATTGTTGTTTGTGTTATATAACACTTCTTATAAAATGTTTGAATGGATTAGGTTTTAAAATATACATTTTAATTGATATAATTTTCAACAACTACTATATAATATTGATTTAAAATTGAAAAATGTTAACTACAAACTTAAGATCTGTCGTTAGTGTGTATGACAAATTGTATCGTTCATAAGAAAAGTTCAACCATGAACTTTATAATAAAAATACAATTAATTTAGACATATTAATGATAACTCATAAGAATATCACTAGCAAAATCATTTGAAAATTATGTTGTGTTACCACTTTTTGAAAGAAATTATGAATTAAAAAAAATTATTATTATTAAATATTATATAAAGTAAACTTTTGAGGATTTATTAAAAAGTTTGGTAGATCTCAAGTGGTTGTGTGGATTTATTGAAAAGGTTTAAGTGGCTGAGCTGGTTGTGGTGGGGAGATTTGGTTTGTGTCAAATTCCACATGGGCGTTTGACAATTCCAATAGCTACAATTCAATCAAATATATTGTCGATTCTCTTTTTCAGTTACAACGTTTGAATTATATAGTTAAGTGACTTGATTATTGTTTTATTATATAAATATAAGTGTATGGCATTTGTGTAAGTTATTATTTTTATACATTATAAACCTTTTTTAGTATATATAACTCAACCTATTGCAAGAAAATTTTATGAAAGCACTCTTTTTATTTTATGCTAGAGATAAAACTGTTATATATACCACTTTGTGTCCTCCCTTACACCTCATGTTTAACGTGATTGAGTATTGTTGTTATTGTTGTATACTTGTGTAAGAACATTCTCCTTTCATTACACACATAATACTCCTAATTTGTATCTATACTACAATGCAGTTGATTTAACATCTTATTGGTCGATTCAAACTGTGCAGCCCTAAGGGCTGCGTTTAGCATTTTCCTTAAAGAAGATATTTTCACAGCTAAAAGTTTTAAAATTGTCAAAATTATTCTTAATGGAAAATATCTTCTTTAAGGAAGATATCTTCTAAAATATTTTCACAACCTAAACTACTTTTAATTAACTATCTACACCTCTCCACTCCGCCACCACTTCCAACAGTCGTCGTCACTACCCCCATCACCGTCATCACCACACTGCCGCATTACCTGGATATCCCTCTATACCTTATAAATCAAACCACCCTACCCTACTATTCAAGGACAAAGAGTTGAAAATATCAAAATACCTTTATTCACTAATTAAAACATATTTGCTTAATACACTGATATCAGCCTTAATAAAATAATTTTTAATGTAGTTTCTCGAATCCTGTGATAACTACACTACCTGCTTTTACAAAAATTACTTTTACATTAAAAATCACGCGCCCCCCCCCCCCCCTTTCCCAATCACACTTTCGCTGCTCCTGCTATAAAACTAATACCCTCTATATATCTTTGAACAATTTTATTTGTCTCCTTAATTCAAAAAAATAAAACCAAGTTAAAAAGTAAATCTTACTTGCATTCATGTTCGCTTTTGAGTCAAAAAGGAAAAAAGAAACAAGCGACTCTTACCTAGAGTTAAGTAGTTAACTACCGAGATTAATAACATACACATAAAAGAATTAAAACTAATTTTTTTCTCTCTTACATATAAACAATCCAATCCAAATCAACCTTTTAAACCCATTAACAATACAACCTAAACTACTTTTAATTAAACAAGACTAATACACACGCGATACGTCGACGCTAATAATAGCAGCGGTAGCGTAGTGGTTTTGACGGGTGGTGGTGTCAATTGATGGTGGTGGCAGTGGCGATTAAAGTAAGTTATCGATATAAACTATGTGGCACCATATAATTGCTTTGAAAAATAACAAAAAAAATGGCGACCAAATGTGTCCGTGGAGTAGGGATAGCAAAAATACGCGTATTCGATGGGGAATCCGATACCCGAACCCGATTTGACTGGGGAATCTCCGAGTTGACCGGGGATGGGGACGCGTGTGGGGATGTAATTCTATTCCCCGATGGGGATGAGAACGGGGATGAGAAACCATAAATCCCCGATCCTTACCCGAACCTGAAAAACACTATATATTTATTAGAATTAGTTTAAGTTTTTTCTATATATTAGAATCATTTTAAGTTTTGTTTAATACTTTTTATGTTCTATACTTTACTTATCATATACTTAACTAGATATTATCTATTGTACATAGAAATAAAAAGTCGAACTACACATTCTCCTACTTATCTTCTGCTACGATGAATTTATGTTTATTCAAAAAAGGTATCCTCGATACATGATGGGGATCCTCGATACCCGTTGGAGACGGGTATGGGGATGTAATTTAATTCCCCGACGAGGATGGAGATGAGGATGGAATTACAATCAAAAACCGTGTATGAAAATGGGGATTGAGATCCTCGAAAATATTTGTCCCATTGCCATCCTACTGTGGAGTGAAAAAATTTCACCCAAGTCGCCTGCCTTGGTTGTGTAGGGGTGTGACTAGGAGCCGAAAAAAGGGGCAAGATGGAGGATGCCTCATTCCTTTTAATCTAGGGATAAGTGCGTCAAAATGTAGATAACTAAGATCGAAAAGTTATCGTGTGCACGAACTATCAAAACCTCTATTGTATGCACGAACTTTGTAAAAATGTTCAAATCATTTAACTAACTATGACCAGCCAATTAAAAACTTGAACGTGGCAGCTCAAATGAGGTGCCACGTATACCATGTTACATGATTTGAACATTTTTCCTAAGTTCGTGCATACAATAAAGGTTCTGATAGTTTGTGCACATTATAACTTTTGGATCTTAGTTACATACATTTTGGTGCACTTATCCGTTTAATCTAATAGAATAGGTCTGTTTTTGTTTGGGGTGTGCAATACAATAATAACATTTCATGAATAGAATATCTTTTATATTTACTAATCATATTTTACTATTCCGTGATTTGCCATTAAATAACACTTTTCATAAATATTTTACTATTCTGAAACATTATATGAAAAATAAAGTAATCATGTGCTACTTTTGTATTTAAAAGTTAAAAGTAATGGAGTGTGAAATGACTCACAATAAAGAAATGATCTTGAATGAAATGACTCGACACTAATTAACGTTCGTTAATATTTTTATATGGAGCAATAAGAGATGCTACATTAACAAACTAATTACAAACAAAATGCTACAAACTTATGTGTCATGAATCAAACATGGAAAGAAAAACATAAAAGAGAACAAAAATATTATTTTAATTGGTTTACCTCATATGACAAATAAGTTTGTGAATATTTATTTGTAATTTGTTTGTTGATTCTAAGACCTCTTTCCAATGGGAGACATGACTTCCTTCATCACTTTCTTTGAAACAATGAAGATTTAGTGTCATATATATCGCATTCAACTGCCTGGGCATCTCTAATGTTTCAGATACCAGGTTTTAACGGTTTTCTTAATAGATATCGACCCCGAAGTTACATATTAATTTTACTATCGTGTCAAATACATGAGAAGTTAACGACATTTTTAAAATACAACGAATTAATAAATAAATACAAATACAAAAAACCTTATAAATAAAAATTTAAATATATAAATTTAAATATATACAAGAAAAAACATTTAAATATATAAATTTAAATATATAAATTTAAATATATAAATTTAAATATATAAATTTAAATATATAAATTTAAATATATAAATTTAAAATATAAATTTAAATATATAAATTTAAAATATAAATTTAAATATATAAATTTAAATATATAAATTTAAATATATAAATTTAAAATATAAATTTAAATATATAAATTTAAATATATAAATTTAAATATATAAATTTAAATATATAAATTTAAATATATAAATTTAAATATATAAATTTAAATATATAAATTTAAATATATAAATTTAAATATATAAATTTAAATATATAAATTTAAATATATAAATTTAAATATATATTTAAAATAAAATTAATAAATAAATACAAATACAAAAAACCTTATAAATAAAAATTTAAATATATAAATTTAAATATATACAAGAAAAAACATCTGGTAATTTGATATTTACTAAAAAATGGGTTTTTGATATATTTTCAATGTACCGATAATAAAGTTTGTATTTTTTAATGATGTGGGTATAAATTATTATGTGTGTTGGTACCATCATCAATTAAAACATAGATAAGTTTCAGATTTTATGTGGAAATATGTTTTTAATAATCTATTTATCAATATCCATGAAAATCTAAAAAGTGTTAATCTATACTCCTTTATAATAATTATCAACTCCGTATTTTTGGAAAGTGTTAGAAAATGGTTAGATGAAAAAGTACTAAATTACCCTTAATAAACACCCCTATGGAAAGGGTTATTAGAGATTACCAAATTTGCCCTTAATGAATTAATTTACACTTTAAACCCTTATCTTGCTAATTTACACTCTAAGTCCTTATCTTTTAAAATATTTCCACTATCACCATTACATCAACTTACACGGTTACACCACTCGACATCAATTGTCGATGTCATCACCACCCGTCACCGACGCCACTAAACCGCGGTCACCGTCACCGCCACCGCATTGCGCGGGTACCATGCTAGTTATAGTTAAATTAAGTATTTTGTAAGATATGAAAAACTAAAAAATATAAATTAGTGATGAAAAACAAAAAGTGTAAATTAATGAGACATTTTTTATAACTATTGATATAATTAATAATTAAAGTTTTTTTGGCTCATATTTATTAATTTATAATTATAATAAAAAAGTCAAAAATTAAAAGCAAAAATCAATTTGAAAAATAAAATAAAATTATGACTAATCCATTAATCATTAAAACTATCTTTTAATATATATACAAAAAGATTAAACTACTTTACATAATACGTTATTACATTTACATTACATTACCTACAAAAATATCAATTACCTTTTCCTGTTAGTTTCCTATTTACATTTACATGAGAAAAAAGGCAAGGTGAGGAGTTTGACACGTACAAAGTGGTGAAAAGCCAAAGTGGCTTGCGTGTAATTCCACACGTTACATGTTGTAAAATGTCATGGTGACATGGCAATTACAAACGCTTTTCCGTTTAGTCAAAAAGATGTTTGATACTGTACTTTTTAGTTTTGGTGAACTACAAAAATCGTCTTCAAACTCTCAGAGTCTCAATTAATGGTCTGTATTTTTTCATTGAGGCATCTTTATGGTCGACGTTTTTATTTCAGACTCAACCTTTTGATTAATGGTATTACTTTTTTCCGTTAGACCTCTTCACATAAGTCATGTGATAATTATAGTAATTTCAACAAATCCCAATACCAAAATTCATTCCCTTATATGGAAAACTTAACTTTTAAAATCATAAAATCTAGGGGGGAAAAAAAATCAAAATCCACAAATCATATTCGAAACTAATCTAATATTTCACATATGATGAGTTAGTTAAAGATTTGATTTTAAGTGGTTTTGATGAAATATCTTGTATGTTAAGTTGGAGAAGAATAATAACAACATGTTTGATAAGCTAAAAATTTGAGTTAAACAGTGGGTTCTTGATGCGTCATCATTGGTGGCGCACTGCCGATTGGTTCGTTAAGTAGTCATTGAGAATCGGAGGTGTTTGATGTGCAAAACTCCAGTGATGGAGTACCACCATAACCCTAGATAGATATAGAATATAGAGATTTACTTTAATTGAAATCTTGTATTAATAATTTGTTTCAAGTATTTTCTTGAGCATATCTAAGACTATTTCTAATTGGAAGATTATAGCCTTGTAGGTAGGTATGGAAAGGGTATCTACTATTGGAGCTGCTTACTTAGCAGAAGGAGATGTACCCCTAAGATATGTTAATATTTTGGATTATGAAGTAAATGGTAGATGTTTTAATTAGGGTATATAATATTAGAAAAAGTTTGGAGTTTATAAAAAGAAATGATATGATAATGATGTGTCAGTCGATAACTTAAGATGCTCTTAGGCTAATGGGAGCAAGGCGCTCCATTTCCACTTTTCACCTTCGGAAAGTCCCGGGAAGCCCGGAACATTGCCCCAAGGGGCTTTCTTGGTCAAAAAATAGTTGGGGCGTGAGAAATCCGACGGCATGCTATGGCGTGCTATGTGAAGAAATTGTGGGTCCAAAAGGAATCTTTTACCCTTTCATAAGGAAAGCCCCGGAAAGCCTTACTCCACCAATTAATTTAAGGAAAGCCCCTTGATGACTGGACTGCCATGTGTCGCGAGATGCCCCTAGGAGGGAAGCCTTGCTCCGGATAGTCTTAGACTATGAGGAGCAAGGCTTCCCCTTGAGACCCCTTATGGGGGCATCTCATGCCATGTGGCATCTTAGTCATCATGGGGCTTTCCCTCTTATTTACTTGGAGCAAGGCTTTAAATAGGAAGCCCCAAATATGGACCCACAATTAAATAAAATAATTAAAAAATGGGGAAAAGTAAAAGAAAGTGGAAAAGTTGCAGGTGGGGCCCATGAAAAGTAAGGTAGAAAGAGGCGTCCAAAATCTCACGCCCTCCCTCCTTTCTCTCTCCAGAACGCCCCTTCGGGGCAATGTGCGGGGCGTTCCGGGGCGTTTTCGCGGGTGAAAAGTGCAAATTAACGCCTTGCTCCTGATAGTCTTAGAGGTTACCCAATACCCACCACTTATCTCTCAAGGACTAGTCCCTATCAGCGCCACATCAGCAAAAAATACTCCAATGACTAATCCCCCCAAAACACACCCAATACACTCATCCCTCAAGGACTAGTCTTGGACTCACCAATTATTTAATTCTACCATTTTATCTAAACTTTACACTTTTAACCCTCTAAAATTATAACAAACTAAAACATACACAAATTAAAAACACTTCATTAAAAATAAAAAACATTACACAATTTTATTTTTAAAAAAAAGCACACATTAAAAAACAACATTAATACTTGATTAAAAAAAAGCACACATTAAAAAACAAGGTTATTAAAAACCATTCACGGGGGGCGCCATATATGCTCCGTAAGTTCATGACGAAGAGCATGATGCACATGTCGATCTCGAAGCTCCTTGCCGGTTCGTTGGTGAAGTGTCATCCTTTCCTCGAACGTACGCTCAGGTAAGACGATTGGATCGTTGTCGTCTCCTTCCTCGAGTGAGCTTATGGCGTACCCCGCGTCTTCAACCTTCATGTTATGCAATATAACACACGCGTACATTGTTCGAGTTATCCGATTCACGCTTTTTGATCTTGCTGGTTGGGTTAGAATGTGCCATGAATTTTGAAGCCCTCCAAAGGCACGCTCGACATCTTTTCGGGCACTTTCTTGATACTTTTTAAATTTCTTCCGCTTCTCATCTTGAGGGCATGAATACGACTTTACAAAAGTTGACCATTCCGGATAAATGTCGTCGGCGAGATAGTAACCTTTTTTGTAGTGGGTGCCATTAACAGTGAACGAAGTATCAGGCGCACGATCTTCCATGATTTCCCTAAAATAAATTAAATTTCAAGACATAAAAATATGAACAATTTGAAGATATGCAATAAACTAAATTGAAACTTACCTAAATAAAGGCGACTGGTTGAGGACATTTATATCGTTGTTCGAACCAGCGGTGCCGATAAAAGCATGCCAAATCCACCTATCGTACGAAGCTACCGCTTCAAGCATGATGGTTGGATGACCGTGATCACCACGCGTAAATTGACCTTGCCATGCCTTGGGACAATTTTTCCAAGGCCAGTGCATGCAATCAATGCTACCAAACATGCCCGGGAAACCATGAAGCTCCTCGTGTCGAGCATACAAGCGTTTATGTCCTCCGGTGTTGGTCTGCGCAAGTACTCATCCCTGTAAAGTTCAAACACACATTTGCAGTAATAGTCTAGGTAACATCTGCTTGTTTCTTCACCCATCTGTAGATACTCGTCAAGCGAGTCGGGATTGTAGCTATACGCCAACTGAGGTATGGCGCATACACACTTTTGGATTGTACTGAAACCAACCCTTCTTCGACCATCGACGAGCTTGTCTTGCATTCTTTGAAAATGCAAGGGCAGAGGACCTGGATGTCGAGATGGGTATGATTTTATATCGTTCACAATGCGCATGAACATAGGTCTTGACATACGAAATCGTCGCCTAAAGCTCTTCAACGAATACTTTGGGTTTTCGCTAAAATAAGCTTCCATTAGGCACTGTTCAGCACCATATCGATCTCTCTCTACGGGCATACGGGCTATGAATGGTCTTGATGATTCACCTTCATCAAGCAAATCAACGCATTCGCCCATGATGCCCATAAGCTCATCATCGTCAGAGTCATTAGGAAACAAATCCGGTCTCATGTACGTTGGTACACTCGAAGGAAACATGTTGTTCATGATGATTTGTGTATACAAAAGTGTGTTTTGGTATAATATATCTGAATATATGAAAGAGTGGTGTGATATGGTGGTTCAATTGAAGTGTATATATAGGCATTTTGAAAAACTAGTCGTTAAGGACTAAAAGTGTCACTTTTTGAACTTGTTTTGGTCAAAAAGGCCGTTAGAGGGACCTGTTTTGCCAACTTTTGAAACTTAATTTTTTTTGTCTTCTTCCCTAAATTCTAGCCATTACATTCAAAAAAAAAGAAAAAAAAAACAAAACGGTTTACCAATTCGTCCCTGGAGGAACGAACAAGCCAGACGAGTCCATCGAACGAATGGGGGACGAGTCCTACCCAATGGTGTGGACTCGTCCGTCCACCTAGAACGAGCACAGGGACGAACGCATTGGGCTGCTTCTTATGGACTTTCATACCCATATATTGCAGGTATTAACATAAATAGGGGAAGATTATTTTAAGAGATTGTAAATACCTTAGATATAAATGGTGGACATTTTTTAATTCAATGAATACTTGTGTTGAACCCTAGTATATTTGTGTTCAACCTTCAACCGCTTAAATAAAATTCATTCCGTCATAGATATGTTTGTTTAAAGGGTATAAAAATTTAGGAAGTAACCCGTATTTGTAGAGCTGGCAATAGTTGCCCAAAAGTTATTAATTGGGCGATTTTGGATCATTTTCCATACACTTCGGCTGTGATTGGGTGATGGTAATTTTGCTAAGCGGGTCTAATTGGGTAGATGGAAGAATATATCTATAAGAGTTCTGGATTTAATTGGGCAATGATTAAAGAATGGACGGGTCAAATTGGGCGGTATGGTTTGGAAAAAACGAAAGACGGTGGTGGGGAGTATAGAAAATTTTCAGATGAGGTACTATTTGGGTACACAGAGTCACAGAGAGGTGTGGAGATGAAAGTACATAGAGAGGGGAGAAGAAGTGGTGGTGACAACGCTATTTCCAAATCTGGAATTACTAAGTTCAGGGAAATGTACATTAGTCAGTTGTATGTTGTGGAAGAAAAATGTGTACTTTGATCTATTGAGAAAAAGATTATATAAAACCTTTATTTGAAATAAGTACTGAAAAAGTTAAATATTTTTACTTAAATGCGGATAATATTTGTTTAATAATTAAATGATACAGTAATATATATTTGCTTAATGTTTATATATTATATTATATAAAATTTTATTTTTATTAACTTGAGTCCATAGAATTTTTGCTGAATATGCCATATTGGATCTAAGCTTTTAAAACTGCCCATTTTGACCCGGGTCCATTGTGACCCGAACCCGTTTTGACCCGGTCCGTTTTAACCCGTTATCAAAATTGCCCGTATAATGACCCGAACCCATTTTAACCCCGACCCGTTTTAACCCGTCTCCCAACCCGACCCGACCCGCACATTTTGCCACCTCTACCCGTATTAAAAAACCCGAACGAGGTGCAATGTGGTCAAATATTCAATATATTAGTTGATTATTCAAGCGAGATACGATTTGACAAAATATGAATACCAGTGGCCACCAAAACGTTGAATTAATCAAAAAGAAAAAAGTGTTAGAACAAAACCAAGAAGTAACTCGTATTAGAAAACCCGAATGGGATGCGATGTAACAAAATCAAAATGGTGGTAAAAAGTGTGACGTGGATGAATCATAACTCGCCAAAGCTTTTTTGTAGTGTACAAAAACCAAGAAGTAACCTATAGTAGCAAAAATTGAACGAAATGCAATATGACAACATTTTTAATATATTAGTTGGGAATTCAAGCGATATGCGATGTAGCAAAATGTGAGTAGTGGTATGGATTGTGGCACAAAAAGGTTGGATGACCCAAAAAGAAAAAGGTGTTAAAAAAAATCAAAAAATAACCAGTAAAGGAAAACTCGAACGAAATGCGATATTACAAAATCCAAAAAATGGTACGGTTATGACGTCGACAAATAGTAACTCGCCGCATGTAAGTTACTATTCACATCAATCTTCTTTAATATAGAACATAATAAAGGAACCAACAATATTGTGCACTTATCATGAATACAAACACAAGTGTAAGTTTTGCTACACCCATTTGACAATTTAACTAACATAAAACGTTTTTTAGTAAATATATATATATATATATATATATAATATAAAAGTTAAGTTCTTGCATCAATGCTAAACCGACATGCATCTCTCTTCTTAATGATTCTTTAATTTTGACATCAATAACCTAAAGCTTTCAATTTGATGTTGGTTATGATGTTGAACTCTTGAACAATCAATTTTTTAATCATTTGATCTTCCCAAAACTTAAAAGTTATAGTACTTAATAACATCATGAATACATGTATTTTTGTTAATGAGTTATGGTATATGAAAAGACACAAAAGCCTTATAAGTACCATAAGTGTAATGAGATTGATCATACCGTGGAGCAGATAAATGACGGGATTAAAGCACTTAACGAACTTAACGTGGAATTTCATGGTCCAAAAGAAAGTAATAATCGACATGTTGGTTGTTGCTTACGATTATGGTTTCCTTTCCACGTTTAATAAAACATTGTTTATATATTATTTGGTTTCCTATCATGCAAATATACCGTATATATTACTAAACTGTGGTGTTTGATGATTTTTGACTCTCTTCCTTAAGTGGTAAATACTTGAATAGTAACAATTTATACGCTTATAGTGAGGTATAAATAGTTTTAAGCTTTTTTAATAATAAGTTTAAAAGTACTTATGTGTATCCCATGCAACTATGGATGTTTTAATACTGTATCTTATCATTTGAATTTTGTAGAGCATGTAAAAAACGATTAATTGTTCAACAAAATTAATTAACTTTCATCCTTGTCGTGCATCGCACGAGTCTTAAACCCTCGTTTTTCAAAAAAAGGACTCTATAAGTTTTTACGTTGCGTTAATTACCCAAAAATAAAGTTTATACGTTACGTTAATTGTTTTGTCTTATTTGATAAGTGCTCTGAATGCTCACACGTCCTTTTCAATATTTTTGCACCTACTTTCTCCTTTTATGAATTTGGACCCCTCCCTCTTAACTTTTTATGTAAAATAAAAAATAATCCTTTAATTTGTAACTTTAACTTTTTGTCAGTCAATTACATTTTCATAACCATATATAGCATGGTACCCGCACGTTGCAACGGATACCATTAACATGGTGTTTCATGTAGTGATTATCACAGTATAGATGGCCAATCAAGACTTTCAAATAAGGGGAGAATTGTCTTTTGTAAGGAGGGCTATTTTAGACAATTCCCCCTGTGTAACTTTCAACAGGGGGTGTATTCTTTTTATTAATTAGTAAGATAAGATAAGATGACTTATAAAATGGAAAAGTAAATCGAGCAAAAGGAATTATAACTAGCCGTAAACGAATTGAACAGTTCATGAACTATTCGTCAGGAAGTTCATTCATGTTTGTTTGTTTAGTTAAATGAACGAGTCTGAACAAAAATCTCGTTCATTCATTTATGTTCAAGAACATTCGTTCGTTTATGTCCGTGAACAATCATTCGTTTATGTTCGTGAACATGTTCGTTTATGTTCGTTTACATATATTAATACCTAATCAACTATACTTAAAAAAAGTTTAAATATAAATATATATTTTATATTATATATATATATATATATATTATATATATATATATAATTTTATATTATATATATATATATTAAATTACTATAATACCTAGTTATCAATACTTTAAGAAAAAGTTTATAATATAAATACTTGAAAAACATGTGATCGTGTGATATTTGCCACGAAGTTAAAGCTTTTAACCCAATTTTTTGGAAATAAGGGGATATAAACCTCTTTTTTGATTAGACAAATGTTGTATGTCCATATCATAAGTAGGAATGTTCCGTAAACTATCAGCACATGGATATTTTGTAATCTTGAATAAAATTCTAATACTTATAACTATATGTTTGTTCTTTATTATTCGTTTGTGTTCGTGAAAATTCGTTCATGAAAACATACGAACGAACATGAACAAGACATTATGTTCGTTCATTCGTTCGTTCGTGAACACAACATTATGTTCGTTTATCTTTTCGTGAACCGTTCGTTAAGTTAAACCAACAAACATGAACAAAGTCTTGTTCGTGTTCGTCCGGTTCATTTACTACCCTAATCTTAACTACACTTTATAGTTTATACAAACTAAAATACGACAGATGTGATAGATGTATTATACATACAATGATACAAAGTTATTAAAAATTGTTCTGGCTATTAGGAATTAACTTTGCTTCTTATTTATATGTTTGATGGTAATTTTGTGATTAGTAGTTGGGATTTAAGTTATGACTTATGATAATGTGTTTAATAAATTTGGTTATCAAAATGGTAACCTTAATTTCTTAAAGTTTTGTTATTAAACCATTATCTTTCTTTATAGTAAATAAAAAAGGATTGTATTGTCAAAATATTTTTGAAAAAAAGTTGATGTGGCAATGTCAAATTTTTTCTTAAAAGGTTTTTCTTGTGATTATGATATCATATATCTTTGTAATACTTATAAAGAAAAAATGCCCGAAAATGCTTAATAAAAACCATAATGTCATATTAAAACAATTTTTATTTATATCATATTTTTATTTTGTTAATGCAATACTTAAACTTATTATAAATATGTTAGTTTATTTATTATTTTAATATCAAGTTATGATATATCTATAACATAAAAATAAATTGATTTTTTGGTTTTAAAATTTTAATTAATATACCCTAATTAGTTAGCTAGTCATATCTAAACATACAATGAGCATTTTAGATATTATACTTCACATTTGAATGTTCAATTTTTACTTTTACAAACTGATATTTCATATAAGACCCTTTCTTAATTCTTATACCATAAGCCACACTTTTAAAAACGATATTTGTTAGGTAAAGTACGATGATATAACATATTTGATGCCCACTTTAGAATTAGGTAAAAAGAATATTGTGGTATCTAAAATGATATAATTAATACAATGTTTTAGCAGACTTGATGAATGGAGACCGAGTTCTAGAGTGCTAGAATAATTAATACAAAATGATATACTTAAAATCTAAATATACGTAAAAGGTTAAATTGTAAAAGCAAGCTTGAATTAGAATAATGTTTGGTACTTAAATGTTATAAGGATCTTATTAGTGGGTATTGTGAATATAACTAAGATTCCTACTATTTTAGTCTGATGAATGTAGCTAGGAATCGGACTGTGAAAAACTTTTCCAATAGATCCTAATTATATATTATATTATATTATATTATATTATATTATATTATATGGGTAGAGACAATGGAATGTGAATAGTAACTCGCCTATGGTGTAGGGAGTTACTATTCGTCTATGTCATATTCTGTATTATTATTCGGATTTCGCTAAATCACATTCCGTTCGGATGTTTATTACGGGTTATTTTTTTGGTTTCTTGTATATTTTTTTCCTTTTGGGTTTCTAAATAATTATATTGAAAACTTTTGTATTTTTTACCATTATTTGGATTTTATCACATCTGATCCCGTTAGGGTATAAAACTACAGGTTAATTCTTGGTTTAATTTGGAGTAGTGCCTTTGAACAAATATCTATTTCATATGTCAAAGTTCTTATTGATGGCGAGTTACTATTCGTAGGTTACACCCTGTTACATTATTTGGATTTTGCCGCATCACATCTCGTTCGGCTTTTTTACTACGTGTTACTTCTTAGTTTCATGCAAACCCCGCAACGCGTGAATATTAATAAAATTCTTGTTATCGTTTAGGCCGCAACGCGTGAATTTTATTAATATATGAATCTAAAAGCACCCAGTTTTGATAAAGATAAAAAAAAATTATATTAATAAAATTACTCCATTATATCGCGTGAATATTTTACTACTGTTAAATAAATACATAATCACATTAGTTGAGTATACTTATATGTTTAGGCCGGCATGATCAAAAAGGGAACAGCAATGATAACAAATATTCAGCCCCCCTTTACGTACCAACGAAGATCACTTAATAGTTAATACTAAATTGTTTCTTTTAAAGTTGAATCACAATTTTCGTGAGCCCGGATCAAGTTTATAAATTATAATAATAGTCGTAAAAAGGTGCTTTTGTTTAATACAATAATATATATACATACATATAATAGTGAAAACTTTTTGTTTAATAATATATAGACACCACGGTAACATCCAATTAGACAATATACGGAACTCAAACTATACATGTTTGGGATGAAACTCGTGACTCTCAACCCCCCCCTCTCTCCCCCCCTTTGTTGTTAAGACTCTCGAACCACGCATGCCTGTTAAGGCTTAAAAGCCTTTTTTTTTAAACGGCAAGACTAAAAAAGTTACATTCCATTAGGGGCAACAGTGTTAAAATTAGCCAAAAAAACAGTAACAAAGCACGCATGCCAACGTTAACAAGCATCGGCACCATAGAGCCGGTATATAATCGATGCTATTTTCTGTTTTGTGTCGGAGAAGATGGTCTAAGGAAACCGAAGTGCCGAAATGTACCGATGGAGAGAACCGAGAGAATGAACTGATTACACCCTTACCCTTTACATTGATATTATTTTTTGGCATTTTGCTATGCAACAAACACAAATTAAGTTTTTGGAAACAATCAATTATTACGAATCAAAATATATTATTATTATTATTATGGATTGTTAACATTTATGCATGTTTGGCGAAGGTTTTTTAAGAGCATTTTGAAAGTTTTAGCCTTTAGTTTTAAACAATAGCTTTTAGTATCTGCAGCTAATTTTGAGTTTTTATTTGAAAAAAAAGGTTCAAAATGAAACTCCATTTGAAGTTGTGTTTTGAGAGCTCTTAGTTTGGATGTTGCTTTTAATTAATTAATTTACACAAATACCCTTTCAAATGTTTTAGTTGGAGGTTTGGAGCTTTTACTATCCATTTTTGTCAATTTATACTTTTAAATTGCAGATACATCTATATACCAAATACTTCTAAGAGATAAAAAAAAACTCCAGTTAACAGCTATGATTATAAGTTACAACTTACGGTTCAAACTAAAAACTACAATTAAAAAGTTATAGCTACTTTTGTTTAACATTCATAATCGCAAAAATACTTGCTGTTTGATAATCAAATATGTCGACAGGGATTATATTACATATTTATTTTTGGGCATGTTGCTATGCAACAAACACAGAATGAAAATTTATGGACATAATTTATTATTATGACATATAATTATATTATTATTGTTGGCACTTATAATAGTCGTAAAAATGTACTCTTGTCCAACACAATAATATATCGGTAAGAAGTACATTACACCTTAGTAAATTATTTTTGGAAATTTGGCTATGCAACAAACACAAAATGTAAGTTTATGGACATAATCTATTATCGTGAAATATAATAATATTATTATTATTATGTTATTATTGTTACGGATTATTGGCATATATAATTATCGTAAAAATGTATTTATGTTTAATACAATTATATATCGACTAGAATTACATTACATTACCTAATATATTATTCCTGACATTTTCTACGCAACAAACACAAAATGGGTTGGGGTTAGAGTTGGGTTGTTTAAGTTATCATAATTAAGTTTTGAAGGCTTTAGCATGCATCAGTATTGTTGTCATAAATTCATAATTAAACTTGAGGTATCATGAGAAACACTCGTTAAGAACTTTTAATTATTAAAACAAATAGATTTAATGATATGCAAATCAAGTTTAATTAGTCGTATTCTAATTACGGAGTGACATCTTTATCTTTAATTAATAGATAGATCATACATTTATACGTATTTGATAAAATGCATTTTGTTTTAGACATAAGTCACAAACCAAGTTATAATATTTAAGGCGTTTGGGATAGCATTAGCATCTTAAAAATAATTTTTTCGTCTTTAAACTGAAAATGAAAAAAAAATAACCAACTCATCTTCAAATTTATGTTTGACAAACTATTTTTATACACTCTTACATTATGGAATCTCTTCTTATATGTAACTTTTTTTTAAATGGCCCTTGTGTAATTTTCTTAACCATTTCTTTTTCTAAAAGAATCTCCAATGATTATCTATCTAATTAATCTGATTGTTATCTATGATGTTAGAAGACTATTGGTTGATTATAGATACACATACACTAGTACCAATATACAAGTACATAAAAATTTGCAGGAGAGAATCCATAGATAACAGGAAAAAAAAAACAAGCTCCAACCAAAAAAAACCAAGTCAGCATTCTATAAAAAGTCAGCAGTGGAATTCCACCAATCAAAAAACACGCCCACACCTTCTCCTTTTCCTCTCTCTCTATAATTTATACATACAAAAGTACTTATATATCTATATATACATAAAATCACAAATCTTGGTGGTTTGAAACAAAGATCCTAGAAGAATTTGAAGTGTTGGGTATGGAACAGAAGCACATTTTGTTGTCTGCATTGAGTGTTGGTGTGGGTGTGGGTGTGGGCCTTGGAGTAAACAAGTGGAGTGGCGTCGGTGTTGAAGACGGCGGTGTCACGGCGGCGCAGATTGAGCAGGAGCTTCTCCGGCTTGTTGTGCGTGTGGATAATGATGATAAGGATACACTTAAGGAATTTCCTTATTATATAAGGTGAAAAATGTTTGTTTTTATTTAGTTGCATAATATGATATTTAACTTTATAGATTAGTATATAAGTGATTATTATTTAGTGTTGATTAATTCCGCAAATCTTAATGTTATGTTTTTATATTTTTATGCAAAGTTTTGAATTTAGAGTGGTGTCCAGGGACAAGAATCATGAAAAAAATTTCTGACTATGATAGAAAGTGTGTATATATATATATATCGATCTACGAAATAAGTGATATGCACCCACCATGGTATAATAAATCCGTCCAAAACAACTCAACCATCTTCTTCTTTTCATAATTTTCGAATCTGGGTATACATACAAAAGTACTTATATATCTATATATACATAAAATCACAAATCTTGGTGGTTTGAAACAAAGATCCTAGAAGAATTTGAAGTGTTGGGTATGGAACAGAAGCACATTTTGTTGTCTGCATTGAGTGTTGGTGTGGGTGTGGGTGTGGGCCTTGGAGTAAACAAGTGGAGTGGCGTCGGTGTTGAAGACGGCGGTGTCACGGCGGCGCAGATTGAGCAGGAGCTTCTCCGGCTTGTTGTGCGTGTGGATAATGATGATAAGGATACACTTAAGGAATTTCCTTATTATATAAGGTGAAAAATGTTTGTTTTTATTTAGTTGCATAATATGATATTTAACTTTATAGATTAGTATATAAGTGATTATTATTTAGTGTTGATTAATTCCGCAAATCTTAATGTTATGTTTTTATATTTTTATGCAAAGTTTTGAATTTAGAGTGGTGTCCAGGGACAAGAATCATGAAAAAAATTTCTGACTATGATAGAAAGTGTGTATATATATATATATCGATCTACGAAATAAGTGATATGCACCCACCATGGTATAAAAAAAATGAGTAGTAAAACAGGTGGAGTGTAAAAAAGTTTCATTTTATTGGTCACTATCTTAGCTGGCTGCTAGGAGGGCCTGATTTACTTGGTTGGGACGGTTTGACGTGGGACCGGTTCGCTAAAAAAATCAACAAATTGAAATTTGATAGGGGTACCATATAGTCCTCATTTTATTGTTCATTTGTTAACATATCTATCTTCTTGTGATATTTTTACAATCTAGAACCTCTACAGTATTTGACAAGAATTTGTAAGCATGTTAGACTGGGTTTGAACTTTTCAAAAGCTTTAGTGACAACACAAGTCATATCATATGTATGGATTGAGATCCTCTAGGTGAAGTTGGAATAACCTCAACCATTGGATTAAATCCAATGGTCAAGATTTAAACATCAAATTTTAATCTTGACCATTGGATTAAATCCAATGGTTGAGGTTATTCCAACTTCACCTTAGAGGATCCTAATCCATTATGTATAGTCCTTGATTTGCACTTATAACAATTTAATTTAAGTTCAGTACAAGCCATGTGCTGTATACTTTGTCAACAGTAACTTCCCATGAGGGTGTTGGCAGTTCCCTCTTCCAATTATTACCATCTTCTAGTTTAATTGTAATATTAATAAACACAATATAATGGTTTGATTTTGCTAACCTTAAAATATGTAGTAAAAAGCTGTACATAAAAATAACCGACCCTCAAAAATAAGCAGAGGCTCTAGAATTATTTTACTGCGAGTTAACTGTAGCCCTTTAAAACTTGGTTATTGTAAGTTGTAATTTGTATTGCCTGAAAGAACTTTATTAAGTTGTGACACTAACTAAAATGTTAATGTTGTTGGGTTAGGATTGCTGCCTAATGTCTAATTCTTATACCAAACTAACTATTCCAACTTCTTTCTTCTGTAAAATGTAATGACAGCGAACGGACAAGGTGGTTATTGACAAGTGCAGCATTTGTTCATTTAAAACACCTGGATGTTTCTAAGTATACCAGAAATCTTTCGCCTGCAAGTAGGGCGATACTGCTCTCAGGACCTGCCGGTAAGCAACTTCTTCCCATTTCCCAGAATTCTAATGTTTATTGAGTTATATAACTCAATTGTGGCCTAATTCGATAACACATGTTTTTATCTAAATGTTGTCGTCCAAAGAATTTTATCACCAAAAGTTAGCAAAGGCTCTATCACATGAGTTTGAAGCAAAATTGCTAGTGTTAGACATGGTTGACTTTTCTAGAAAGGTGATTACATAGACTATCAACTTTTTTTTTCCTTATACTTCAGATTATATAATGTTTTGCTAATGTTTAGCATTAAACCGCAGATGCAGAGCAAGTATGGTACATCTAAAAAAGACTCGGTAAGGGCAACATTATGTTTCAGGAAGCATATCACTTTTATTTACGGAGATTAAGTTGAAAAGTTTTGAAATAGAAAGAATTAATAAAGAGTTTCTCTATATAGTCTGTCACAAGATCCATCTCTGATATGGCATTGGAACGGATGTCCAGTTTACTTGGATCGTTCTCTACGTCACAAGAAGATAGTGGAGGTATGTAGAGTCAAAATGTTGTTTTTTTTTTGTTCTTGAACAACTTCATATGATATGATTGGCTGGAAATTTTCAGGATGTAAGAAAAGAAATGGTCCAGCTGCCAAATCAAGGTATGGTTGCCAAGCTAACATCATCTGATCACGATAATATCCACTTTGGCTCTATTTATAACGTGACTCGTTAACTTTGCAGGAATACAGAATTAAAAAATTCCACTGTCACTTCAGATACTACTTCTCTTAGTTCACAGTTCTCTTCTTCAAATTTAGGTTGGTGTTTTGATCTTTTAATACTTCATTAACACACGCACACACACACACACACATGCGTAGGTAATAGCTAAGGTTGGAAATGTACTCAACATAGGAAGTCTAGGAATGATGATGCCTGTTAAGTAAGTGCATCAGATGCACCGAAGTATAAAACGTAAGTGAGCCACATGGATCAAAGTGAAAAAATTAAGTGAGTCAGATGTATCAAGTATAAAAAGTAAGTACATCAGATGCATCAAAATGTAAAAGTAGGCGCATCATCTTTTCTAAACTTCCTAAGTACATCAGAAGCCTTCTTACCGGAACCCACCCTATGGTTACTAATATTTTCAGAATGTGTTTATATGTTACTGATCTTGCGAATTATGTTTACTCGCCATAGCCACGCTCAAGCATGTGAGCAGCTGCCCTTTTGATGAAAAAGTATTTTTGCAGACACTATACAAGGTAAACTCCATTTGTGGCTTCAGACGTCGCTCAAAATAATATATAACATCATGGCTTACTTGCAGGTTCTAGTCTCTTTCTCTGAAACAAACGGCATCATTCTCTATATCAGGGACGTAGAGAGGTTCCTTCAATCACAACGGACATATGAATTGTTTGATAGAATGTTAAGCAAGCTATCAGGGTCAACATTAGTTATTGGTTCCCGCATATTGGACCCACGTGATGAAAGTGTGGATGTCGATGATAAAATCGCCAGCTTATTTCCTTACAATATTGACATCAACCCACCTGAAGACGAGTCTCATCTCAAAGACTGGACAGCACAATTGGAAAAGCAAATGAAGGACATCCGGTTTCAGGAAAACAAAAATCATATTGCCGAGGTGTTAGCTGCGAATGATCTTGAGTGTGATGATCTAGGTTCAATTTGTCACGTTGACACAATGTTTATCAGTAATTACATACAAGAGATAGTGATATCTGCAATTTCTCATCACTTAATGAGTCACAAAGATCCTGAATATCGAAATGGAAAGCTCGTCATATCGTCTACCAGGTACGTATTCTTATTTTCTTCAATAAAGACTGATCAAAATGCTTTCCATTACTGATATTACCATCTCACAGTTTGTCACATGGATTGAGCATTTTCCAAGAGGATAATTGTGGTGGAAAAGATACTCTAAAGCTGGAGACAAATGCCGAATCATCAAAGGTTTGATATATTTTTTACAAAAGTTTCATTCAATATAATGGCTCGTCATGTATACTTTATCTCGTAATTTCTATAGGGGCCAGAAGGTGAAGAAAATGTTGCATCAAAGTCGGATAACAAAAATGAGACCGAAAAACCAGTTCCTCCAAAACCGGTATGCAACTCTAAATCTTACTAATCAGTTATATAGTGTAAATCAAACCTCTTGATACTTTCCATCCAGTGTGTATGACAACAAATTTCATGGTTTACATCACATCGCCAGGAAGTTCCGGACAATGAGTTTGAAAAACGTATAAGACCAGAGGTTGTCCCTTCCAATGAGATTGGTGTAACATTTGCAGACATTGGAGCCCTTGATGAAATAAAAGAGTCCCTACAGGAGTTAGTTATGCTTCCACTTAAAAGACCAGATCTTTTCAATGGTGGACTTCTTAAACCTTGCCGTGGTATACTATTATTTGGCCCTCCAGGTACCGGAAAAACAATGCTAGCTAAAGCAATTGCTAATGAAGCTGGAGCAAGTTTCATAAATGTGTCAATGTCAACCATCACTTCAAAATGGTTTGGGGAAGATGAGAAGAACGTGCGAGCTTTATTCACACTTGCAGCAAAGGTTTCTCCAACTATAATTTTTGTAGATGAGGTTGATAGCATGCTTGGGCAAAGAACAAGAGTGGGAGAACATGAAGCTATGAGGAAAATAAAAAACGAGTTCATGTCACATTGGGATGGATTATTGACTAAACCTGGTGAGCGGATTCTTGTTCTTGCAGCCACCAATAGACCATTTGATCTTGATGAAGCCATTATTAGGCGGTTTGAACGCAGGTATATTTGCTTTCTTTTTCAACCTTCATGGTCCTTCAAATGATATCTTATGGTTAGAGGTGACAACATGGGTGGGTTGGGTGACTAGTCATTTTTAGTACGATTTAAAACAAACTGGATTGGGGTTACCCGACATTCAATTTTTGAAATCTATAAACACTTAGCGTTTTATCTATGATTACAATATAATACTACTACAAAGACTTGTCAATCCATTAGACATTGGCAACTTTCAACCCGGACAAGTAGTAAGGTGGTCAAAGAACACATAGTTTCCAAAAAGTATAGAATGGTTGTTCACACATGTATTTGTTATTAATCTTGAATTTCAATAGCAATTTGATAGAAAGAAACATTGCTTAGAAGCGCCATAAATGTATGATGTACAGAATCATGGTGGATCTACCATCAGTGGAGAACAGAGAAACGATATTGAAAACTCTCTTAGCAAAAGAAAAGGTGGAAGATTTAGACTTTAAGGAGCTTGCAGTAATGACAGAAGGATTTAGTGGAAGCGATCTTAAGGTTTGTTTTCTTTTACCGAATTCAAGATATACAAAAATCACCAAGGAACATTGGCATTAACTACTCATACAGAATTTATGTGTAACAGCAGCCTATCGACCAGTGAGAGAGCTAATGCAGCAAGAGAGACAAAAAGATATTGTAAGTTATTACTTGGTGTTGTACCTTATTTTGGCTTTTAATGTACAAATGAATAAACTTAGTTATATTCATTCTTTCATTTTATTTGGAAGGACAACAAGGCACGCGACGAAGCACAAAGTGAGACGAAAGAAGAAAGTAAAAGTGTTATTACACTGAGATCATTAAACATGGAAGATATGAGGCAGGCAAAGACTCAAGTAATATCATTTGATCCTTAATTTAGTAATCAAAATATATTCAGTTTAGAATACAAAAATGTGGGTCATATATCTGATAATTCGTCGATTGGTGACAGGTGGCAGCTAGTTTTGCGGGTGAGGGGTGCGTAATGGGTGAGCTGAAACAATGGAACGATTTGTATGGGGAAGGTGGTTCGAGAAAGAAAGAGCAATTAAGTTACTTCCTGTAAATCAAAATCAGTGAAACGGCAACGTTCATCTAGAAAGGGTGATACAGACCGACTACATACTGGAATGTGAAATGTAACATAATTTATGTCCTGATAATTGATGTACCATATTTGAAATGAATCTGGGCAGGGAAAATTGGTCTGTTTGTGATTTGAAAGTTAAAGAATGAGGAACAAAGGAAAACTATCATGTCATGTAAATTGGGGATTGATTTGTTTAGTCATATTTCATTGTAAATTATATGGGTTGATTATTGGTTAAGTTGTTCGGTTGTTCTAGCTTAACTCTCTTAAGATCAGCAGTTTGATTTATTACTAATTAGTTTCACAAGTCCATTGAGCTCAAGATCGATTTCTAAACGCTTATTGCAGTTTTTGCCAACGGCTACAATGGGTTTTCACAGAATTCTTGACGTAGATGTCAAAATTCATTTTTCAATATAGATCATGAATGAAGTAGATCGCATTATCAGCCAAGGAATGAAGGAAAGATAGGCATGGTTCTAAGCAAACACTTATCTAAATCTCAGGCAAATTCTGATTTCTACTACTATATAAAACATTATCATGCGAGACCCTTTCAATTTAAAGACAACGGTCATTTTATTAACGAGAGGGGAAATCGACCCAATAAATTCTTGATCTAATCTCACCATTGCATTTCATATATGCTATCAAACATCCTTTGTTTCCATCTTATATAAACCGTCACAATCCACACAACTTTTCCTAACTTTCTTAGTGATCCGAAATTGGCTAACGATTCCCCATCGTCATGTCATTAGAAATGATGAAATTTTAGATGCAGACTACAACTTACAATTGAATGGAATCTGGAAGGTGTATTAGGTTATCTCCAAGCATAGATAGATTAGCACCCGTTATTATACTTGGGCCCATCGGACCTCAGGACTCCTTAGTTAATTTCTACTTATATGTATGTATGCCTAGTTGATACCATTCTTATTTGCTTCTATGACTTGCTGGGAGGGGGTTAAGAGGAGTTCTTGCACATGACACTCGTAATTGTTGCTCCTATCCCACATGCTTGGTTTTATGTAGCGTTATGTCTATTATGTTTTTAGATTGATGTTAATATGTTCAAATGGGTTTCTATTTACTATATATTGTTGGATTTTGCCCTAGTGTGCTTAGTTGTAGGTTTGTTGTTCTTCTCTACTCTTAGTGTAGTCAGGTGATACTCGACCAACATGTATGGTTATTGAACTCTTTACAGTCTCCTGCTCTCTTCTCGTTTGGCCGGAGGTCCTTATGAAAGCAGTCGCTCTACCTCTGGGTAGGGGCAAGACTGTCTACATCTCACCTCCCCCACATACCCCAATAGGATTGGGTCTTGTTATTGCAATGCTAAGGATGTCCTTAGGCGTCCTTTAGCTGCTACATCATATCCTTACAAATCTTTAAAATCTTTTAATTTTACCTCCAACCATACAAACATACTTATATATCCTTATTTCATATACAAAATTAAAAAATAAAAAAATTTAATACTATAGATATCCTAAGGATATCTAGAAACATGTTCTTAACTATGGACAAGTACTCTAAGACAAGCAAGGACGTACATACTTCGAAGTTATGAACAAGGAAGGACAATTAAGGGTATTGAAAGAAGTGTAAAAACACTCCCATTGCAGATAGCCTTAATATATTGTAATAGACCGATATACTATTAAGTGCCCAGAGCAATATGCCTATATTTGTTCTTGAGTTCATAGTTCTTTACTCCTAGTCCCTATTATGACCAAACATTTTATATGTAATTATTATTATTATATGTCAAATCCAAAGGTAGGAAATTTCTCCAAAAAACAAATAGAAGGTAGTAGATAGTGACGCTGTTTGGTTTCCTTTGTTCGATACATTCTTGTTTTTCGCATGTGGAAAGTTAGGTAGTTTTCTTTTCAAGACCAGTAAACCATGTGCAATATGTCAACCACAAAAGAAACCGTCCTATTGTGACCCCAAGTGCTTGTGTGGTACTAAAGTAATGTCTTTTCCAATTTTTTAAGTAAGGGAGCCACTCAAGCCAGAATCCTAATTCCTAACAGAGTGGAGCAAAGGAAAAGGAGCCACTCACCTAGAAGAAGCACATCACAAGACTTGATCATCCCCGTGTGGAGCTCTCTCACACAGCCATCATGCCGTCAAAGGACTGAAACAAGCCACCATCTCATGTACCAGCAAAGGATTTGCCACATACTTTGTCCTACAGCAATAAATTTAGACCGCGGCTTAGGTAAAGGCTAACAGATGCTATTTGTTTACACCCTATCATGTTCGTCTTACAAACACATATGTAAGTATTAAAGTATGTAACTCCAAACCAGGAAAAAAACTGTTTAACACACTTGAACAAGAGCATTATAGCCACGTAGTATTTAAGCTTCCTTTATTTCCATAAACAAAGTAATCGGTTTGTAACTTTGCCACAGATAGTGGCATCATGCTCTGAAATTGTAGATTCACATCTCTTTGAAGTTAACACTTCATAGAAACCTTCTGTAGAAAATTTTAATGCAAATCACAAGCATATCCGTACATTCAACATTTTAACATTGTTTAGCTCACCACAGTGGCAAAATAAAAAATTAAACTGAATTAAGCCGGACAAGTGAAAGAATACAAAATTATATCCCTTTCCATTCATAGGCTTTTCAAAACTAAACAACTGGGCAAAGCAAGAACCATACATTGGCTTCTGCCCACAGTTGCGGTGTAAAGGGAACTTTAAACGTCTAAAAACTTCATTACATGATTACTGAATTTGTTTAAATTATCATGGATTCACCCAAATGTATAAGGGAATCAATGAATAAGACAATTCCTAGTTTAACAATACCACAACAAACAAGTAGAAAGACCCATCTAGTCACCTGAGACTAGTGGCGCTGCTTGATCATCATTTATGCAAACTTGGACTTCAATGACCCTACGGGTACCTTGCTCAAAACCTTGACACTGAATACACCATACTGCTTCTTGATCTCAGCCTCAGCTTTCTCGCAAAATGCATCAACCTTGTCCTCATATCTATCATAAAGGTAAGGCACCGTGTGGAGCAGAACAAAGACTGTTGATAGCCAAGAAAAGTTAAAGATTGAAAAAATGATAACATCTAAAAAAACTCAAACATCACTAGCACAAAAAAATTAATATGATTCTTACGTGTGAAAAACAAGGTTAAGAAGTTCCAGCAGCTTCCGAGAATTGAAACAACCCACAAACCAGCAACCACCTGATAAAAAACAATCAAATTGTCATTTCACATATGACCATGTAAGATACAAAGAGCTTTAATAAACGTGATTGTTGCAAAGATCGATACATACAGCAAGAAATTTTTTCAAGTCTTTCCCTGAGGCAATGCTTTTGAGGATCACTAAACCTTGGTTGATTTCAATCCTGAGGGCATTGGCAACACCAAGAACAACATCTTCGGGGAGGGCAACATCTGGGAATTTAGGAGGAGACCTGATAATCAAAACAATGGAAAAAATAAGATCAGTGTATGAAAGAAACGAAATACAGTCTACTAGATAATGAGGGGGAAAAAAAGCAGCTTACTTGTTAATGAAGCTGGAGGCATTCGACCACAAGAAAAGGACTGCAAGAGCCAATATCAAAGTATGGCATACTAGTGTCAGCAAGTGATACTCAACCAACTCAAAAAGGACCCATATCAAAGTGGCAAATCCAAGAACACCAGCAGAAACCTTCTTGTCCTTCCACAAAAATATATCAGCAGCTGCAATTAAAAATCTCAAATGTATAAGAAGCTGAATAAGAAAGCAAACTATTCAGATTTCTTTTACTTATACACAGAAACATAGATATGAGACAAGGTTAAAAAACGATATCAGTAAGATTATTGTAAAGCTATCTAGTTTTCTAAAACATAATATACACTGACAATCATCATTGTCACATGCTATATATATACAGAAGTGTAGCTGGAGAGTATACTATCCATAGGTGGTCATGAATCCCATGTTGATTTAAGGTTGTGTGTCGTTTAAAAGTTAAGGAATCAAACACTGATTTATTCGCATTATTTTTGTTTGTTTTATAAAGTTGGATTTAGATAATGGGGTTCGATATTGATTCCCTTTTCCACTCTAAATAGTAAGTAATATATAAACCCATACCCAAATTGAATACAAGCAACAAACTAAATACCCCCTAGATTTCTAGGCCAGGTTGAAGTTCATTAAAGATAAAATCATTGATACTTGAACCAAAACATGATCTCAACACCAACGATAACCCCACACAGGATAAACAAACAACATGCGAGAGTAAACTGAGACTAATACCCAACGTCCCAACCCATATTGAATACAGGCAACATATAATATACCTCCTAAATTTCTATGCCAGGTTGAAGTTCATAAAAGATAAAATCATTGATACTTGAACGAACCAAACCATGATCTATACACCAATGATAAACCCACACAACACAAACAAACAACATGGTATAAACCGAGACCAATAGTCCAATACCCAACCCAACATTAAGCTCAACACAAAATCAATATGTAGTATTTAATGAACAAAAAACAAGCTAGATTACTTCAAAATGAGCGAAACATATTAACTTTTGCCATCTAAAATATGCAAAAGTTGCTTTCCATAATCTCTCAAAAACTTCTCAAATTCCAACACAGCAGAAAGTCCATTTTACATAAGCAAATCAGATGTACAGTCATATATATCCATACTAATCATTGTGTGTAAAATCATTCTTCATCTAGACCAAAAACGAACTCTAACCAGCATTCATATAGCATGTTAATAGTCCACAAAATATAACATCCACAAAAGATATAAATTAAATAAATCCTTTTAATACATAGCCAGTTCATCGACAAACTTTGCAGATTCTCAACCTCGAAATCAAATGTCAGCTGAATACATACGAATCAGACATACTTTTTCAATCCAACTAAACTTAACCTAACAATCCGCTATACTAAATTATAAACTTCAATACTTGTGATACTAAAACGAGCATACACCTAGAAAAATCAGATAACCACTGTAGATCTAAATCACAGATTATATAGTCACTGCCTATTACTGACTTATTGTGTATCTAAATACTTCATGTTTAAATTCCTCCTAGGCTCCTATAATATCATCTATACATACAAATATCTATCTATACAAAGTATAACATGTATACCTCGCCTATAGAATCGATTTACAACAAATCCAGATCTGGATCAGATATATAAGATCTGAATCTAACTAAACTTTATTCAGCGAGAAACATAATCGAATCACCAATCTACTACATCAGTTCTTATAAATTATTTACTCAAATCTCAAGTCATTCACAACTGTAAATATATGAATATCAATACAGATATAGAGAGTACTTTATCATCAGATCTACTATATCAGTTAACTTTAATTATTTACTCGAATCTCTAGTCAGTCAAAACTGTAAATACATTAACACTAATTAATACACATATACATATAAACATATATATATATAGAGATATAAATATAAGGTAAGTAGAATGCACATACGTTTACCGCCACCTAAGAGCTTGTGAACAGGCTTCTCTCTTCCAAACAACCGGTAAATCTTACTCTTAACATCTTCAACCGGCGAGCTATCCTTTCCGTCATGATCGGAATCCGATGACGCCGTATCTCCATCGTGAAAAGTTTCAGTGATTTTTTCTTTCATGGATTCAACAAATGATTGCTCGTGTTCTTTTTCATGATCAGCGGCGGTTTTATCGGCCATTTTTTTCGGGATAATCAGTTACCGGATCTTATAGTGCAGATTCGGCGCAGAAAATAGTGGTGGTGAAGAAAGTGTGACTGTGTGTGTAAGATTTTAAAAATATTCAGTGGGATGAAATTAAATATCTGGAGGTAATAAAGAGAAGGTTTGGGTCCGAGCCTGAGGTTCGGATGAAACGAAGCTGGGACCTTTATCACGGGAACCACTAAGGTGTGGTGTGTGTCAGTGTGTGACAAAAGTGGGGAGCGGGAATTCCGTTTAAAGTAACGTGACGGCGTTAGGGTTGACGTTATATTTGTCTCCATTATTATTATGGGCTTTTTTGGAGATTTATTATGGATACACTTCCTGACAGAGGTGCAAAAATAGGTTAACCGGTTCCGGTTATTTTTTTTTAGTAACCGAAACTGGTTATTTTTTTAAAAAAAAATAATCGATTACGGTTAATCTATATCGGTTAATAACCGGTTAGTATATGAAAAAACCTTAACCGGGGTAACCGATTATGGTTAAAAAAAATCGGTTAACCGAAATAGGTTAACCTATTTTCGGTTATTATTAACTGAAGCAGAAACTATAAACAAAAATGGACAAGAAATTGCTGCTGCTGATTTCCATTCAAATGTAAAACACACACAGCAGTAACCAAAAAAGTTAATGAAGAAAGTAAACACTAAAGATTATAAAGGAAATCACATATACCTGTATAATATGGCCCAAACTTAATACCAAAAGTATATCCAATGAACTAAACAAAATCGAATGGCTGCAAAATAAGTTTCATGATCGATTGGGAATGGGGATAATTTAGATTTAAGGGAAATTTAGATTGGGAATAAGGGTTTCGGGTTTTTAGGTTTTTAGATTGTGTCGTGTGTGTGACTGTGTGGTGTTGATATATATAAATATTATTATTAATATATAGGTTAACCGGTTATAGGTTAATTTTACTAAAAAAAACGGTTAATGGTTAACCGGTTAATAACCGGTTCTTGTTTTGAAAGTGATGATCGGTTACTAACCTACGGTTTATAATAACCTATAACCGGTACAGTACAAATCGGTTAGTAACCGGTTAGGTTAACCGGTTTTTGAACGGGTCGGTTAGGTTAACCGGTTTTTTTGTGCACCTCTACTTCCTGATGGACTTTAAAAAATAATATAACTTTTATGGGCAATTGGGCCGGATATACAAACATTACTTATTTCCTTTTACTAAATTTTCCCCCTTTTTTCCAGTTGTGTAATATTGTTAGAGAAATTAGATAAATCAAGATTAAGGTCAAATATTTTATGTATGTAATAACATTTTGTTGACAACGTCTAAATCCCCAAAACTGTTGGCTTCTTTTTACACCGTGGTAAAAGTGTGATGGCTACAATTTTTTTTAACAGATTCGGATCGAATAGCACAATGGATGATCTAGACTATGTTGTTTTAATCGGCTCACGCTAGAGAGCCCCCTCATCTAGTGGCGGATCCACCATGAAATTAGGGTGGTCACCACCCCACCCTCAATTTATTTATTTTAGTGGATAATTTTTCTTTTAATACAATTCGAATTCAAGGGATGTTATAATCTCAGTTTGGAATGATTGAATCCAACTTAATATGTCAAAATATGAAGATCCAACACCATCTTTATTTTGCAAAAATATTTAATCTAAGAGAATTCAAAGATTATATATCCAAGACTTTTTATTTCATATAAAGTCTACTTTTTAGTTATGGCATATTACCAAATGGCTCCAAATTTGTCGAAAAATACTGTGTTATTTTTTGCTTACAATATTTAGTAAGGGCATTATTTGATTGCATCGTCCTGGGATCTAATATATCGAGTTCGAGGCCACCTACCTCATAAACTTCTGGATCCGCCACTGCCCTCATCCAATACCTAATAGAAGGAAAAACCCCTAAGAGTCCGCTTAAAGGCATGACAATTAAGGGAAAAACCTTGCCCTAAGGGCGCGTTTGGTTCACAGAATGTTTTAGGAAGGAATGGAATCTGTCAAAGGAATTGGAATATGAAGGAATGGAATTTGACGGAATGTTTTTGATTTTTTAAAGATTCAAGTGAGGGACGGAATGAAACTCCTTCCCCCATCCCTAAGGAATGGAGATTTCATCAAATGAGGGAATGTTTACATTCCAACGGAATGTGATTCCTTCATCTTTAACCAACTAAACACGCTAAGGAATGGAATTCAATTCCAATTCCATCAAATTCCATCAAATTATGTGAACCAAACGCGACCTTAGAGTCTCCCCAAATCCAAACCTTCTTTTAAGTGATTTATTTTGGTACTTCCAAATTTAGAGTTATTAGTATATTAGTTCGTTGTTATCACAAACTTAACTAGTATTGTGACCTTGATTTTGATGTCGTGACATTTATATGGTTTGGGTGACAACGGACAAGGTAAATTTTTTTATATAAAAGTTAATATTTTACTTAGATACCAGAAGATAATCTGTAACATATAATTCTAAAAGATTAAATATTTAGGTACATGACATGCAGAGCAGGCTCATTTTTTTTGGTGGTCTTAAACGAAATTGATTTTGGGGGCTAAATTTATTAGCATACAAAGTAAAGTAAATAAAAAAAGAAAAAAAAAGTGCATGGTACGGGGAAGGACCACGACTGCTACCACCTTCTATATTGTGTTGCTGAACACCTCCTGCTTGTCACTTTGCTGGTCACATGGTCTGCTTTTTTAGCGGCTGTTTAATTTTTGCCTCGTCCCCTTCTTTTTTGCCATCCGCTTATTTCTTTTTCTCAAGAGTTAGGACTTATTTTTTATTATTTGGTATAATATTAGCCCAAGTATTATAAACCTTAAGTTCATTATACAAAAATTAGGCGCCTTGTAGTCTTGGGGGCTAAAGCAGCTGTTTGACCCATTTACACATTGAAGTCGGCTTTGATGTCATGGAGTAATTTGTTTGAGATATATCCTCCTAATTCGAAACTAGAGAATGAAATGTAGAGGCCATATGCCATTACCAACAAAATCAAAGCACATTGTTAAACAAGCATATGGTTGAATGTAACACAGGAAAGTCCATCTTGGTGCAAAATTGAAGTTAGATTAAAACTACTTATGATATATGGATATTCAAGTATGTCACACTACACAATTGACCTATGCAATCAAGTCATATAGCTAGATCAAAGGTATAGACGTTGAAAGAGAATTAGCGGGAACCATGTGTCATGTATTGTATGAATTATGAGTTACACTTATGTATTATTTTCGGATATTTTGCATATGAGATTACAACTCGACAAGTATATGTACATATAATATGTGCTAATGACTAGAGAACCGAAATATTACCTGGAGTGGAGTCTCAGTCTCTCGGTAGTATTAATGAGAATTGCATAAGAGAACTTGAAGAGTACAACAACAACAACAACGGTACCCAATCCGGTAAAAGCCGGGTTTGGGGAGGTATGATGTAGACCACCTAACCCCTACACGAAGGTGGAGAGGCTGCTTTCAGAAGGACCTCCGGTTAAAAAAAACATAAGAGAACTTGAAGAGTGCCAAATATAAAATGAAGGTGTATTTATCATATCATAACCAAAAGTTAACTGGTCATCTTATATGATGGCCCAAAAACTCCATCTATCTGGTATATGATAAGGTGAGATTGGTCAGCCATCGTTATTTGTTTTACGTTGAACAAACGAAACTAAATATTGGTGGTATGTCTTCATGAGCAAACACCCATTTATGCTTTGGTATATCCTTTTCTTTACTTTATTATTATTATTATTATCCTAAATATAAATACAGGTACATTCTCAAAGAATATACTTTTGAACCAAGTTTCTATATAGGTCCACTTTGATAAATATTTGATTTGATCATCTGGTGTTTTGTTGAAACTATGACTTTCTTTCTCGATTTAGTTTTGTTATATAACCTTGTTAAAGTGGGTTAAGAACGAATTAATAATGCGAGAATAAATTTTGACTTTTGATTTTGATGAAACATTAGGGCGCGTTTGGTTCACGATTTCTGATGGAATCTGATGGAATTAGAATTGAATTCCATTCCGTAGTACGTTTGGTTGTCAATAGATGATGAAGTTTCATTCCATTGGAATGTAAACATTTCATCATTTGATGGAATCTCCGTTCTTTGGGGTTATTGGATGGAATTTCATTCCTTCCTTCTCTTGAATTTTAAAGAAACAAAAAACATTCCATCAAATTCCATTCCTTCGGAATCTAATTACATTGACAGATTTCATTCCTTACAAAAACATTCTGTGAACCAAACGCGTCCTTAGTATTTTCTACATTTATAAGAGTGGATTATTAGGGGTTTCGAGAGTCCTGAGTTTCACCCAAGGCGTGCATAGTTCGAGCTCCACATACTACCCAATTGGATGTTACTGTGTTGCAGTGGCGGATCCAGAAATTTATGAGGTAGGGGGCCTAAAAAAAACTAACCATAAAAACGCATGAAAACTCGATTGTTTAATCAAGGCCGAACTCGATATATTAGATACTAGGATGATGCGATCAAATGATACCCTTACTAAATATTGTAAGCAAAAAACAACACCATATTTTTCGACAAACATTTGGAGCCATTTGGTAATATGCCATAACTAAAAAGTAGACTTTATATGAAATAAAAAGTCTTGGATATATAATCTTTGAATTCTCTAGATTAAATACTTTTGCAAGATAAAGATGGTGTTCGATCTATTAATAAATTGAGATTATGTTTCTAAAACTGGAGAAAAGTTTTTAAACTGTGAAAATGAAGGGACTAAAACAGAATATATTATAAACAAAAAAGGTTATATAAAGGAAAAGGTAATTGGCTTCATCTTCCAGCTCACATCAAAAGCAGCCTGACCTCCCTTAACGGCCATAACAATCTATTCTGTTCTTTTTTCCACTCAAGATTCGTTAGTTGAAATTTAACTAAACTAGCCTGTTTTCTTCATATTTTGACATATTAAGTTGGATTTAATCATTCCAAACTGAGATTATAACATCCTTTAAATTCAAATTGTACTAAAAGAAAAATTATCCACTAAAATAAATAAATTGAGGGTGGGGTGGTGACCACCCTAATTTCATGGTGGCTCCGCCACTGCTGTGTTGTCTCGAATGCTAACTACTAACTCGATATTTATAAAAAAAAACTAATTAAAAAGCTTATAAATATATTCTAAAAATTATACATTAATAATCAAAAAAAGTACATAGGAGTTTTTATAATTCTATCATTTTTCATTAGAGATGTCACATAACGTACTATTGACAATTTTGAAAACTATGTATCTACATATATTTAAAACTTTCTTTATATGAGAAAAACAGCTTCAAATAGTTAGGTTGAGAGATATTTTTGGAATGCAATGTGAAATTGTAATAAAATTTCATTTATAAATGTGATTTTAAACACTTCATATCTTTATCTTTCTTTTAACAGTAGATATCTTTATTGTTCTTATAACAGTAGATATCTTTATTGTTTAATTTTTACTACAATAGATAAAAATTATTAATTTTTGGTTTTACTAATTTTCATATGAAAATATCTAGAAAAAAAAAATGATGAACTCTGTGGGCCGTGGGCCAAAATGAGCAAGAGTTATATTTGAATACCGACTTACCAAATGGTCCAGACTCCTGAGAAACAAGTGCCACTAATAAAGTCTGAGCAAGTAAAATCTTTTTATTACCCGATAAAAAGTGACCAAGTCAGCCTTGTTCTCTCTTTTTTCACCGGACTGCCCCCACCCTTTTGTGACTTATACTTTTCGGAAAAAAAAGAAAAAAAAAATCATTTCATTCCCTTTATTTATTTGTTTTGGAAATATGTATACATTGAAGTTTAGCCATATATTTACCGATCTTGGTTTATGTAAAAGTTGTACACTGAATTTTAAATAATATACAGTTCCAACTGAGTACTGTATGACAAAGTTTGATAGTGTATTGTTGAGAAACAAGATCAATTATTAGCTTATTTTATGGTTTATAACTTATTTTATGGTAGTTTGCTTATTTCTGGGTTAAGATGTTTTGCAGGTAAAAGTACAAGGGTGTTTAAGTGTAAAGACTGGAAAGTATCAACATTTGGACTAAAGTTGTCAAGAAGTAAAAGATCAAGGGTAAAGTGAAGAAATATGTATGCCTATTTAAGCTGCAGACGTCCATTGTATAGGGTTAACAACAAAAACCCAATTATATTTGTTTCGTTCGATTTATATATCTCTATAATCTACATCATCATCTTGATGTTATAGATTGTTCTTTGCTCTATTCAATTTCTGTAATAATAATCACTTCTATATAATTTCTATTACATATTCATAATAATAATTCGTCTATTTGAATCTAGTGATTTAGATTCTGGTAATTTCTTCTTATTATTTAGAATTTTCTTCATGGTATCAGAGCCAATCATCATTAATTGATGATATTTTAGATCGTTTCTTCTATTCTGTTGTTCTGATCTCGGGCGTATTCCATTGTGGAACCCTAGATCTGAATTTTTGGGGTTTTGTTGTTCGATTAAATTAGGGTTTCGTGGTTAAATCCTAATCGTTGTTCTTCCGCTGCTTCATATCAATAATCACGATTCTATTTGTGATTTCAGATCCTGATTTCTTCTTTTGACTAAGTGAATCAAAAGAAGGGTTAGGGTTCCTCATCCTTTTGCCGATTGCGCTGTATTGTGTTTTCTATCCCTTCTCTTATATTACTTGTTTTTGATTCTACTTATACTTTCTTCTCAATCTAAATTTTTTTTTATATATCTATATACATAATTCTTCTACTTATTCACACAAAATCATTTGAGTTAATACTTGACCTGCCATCATCTGAGTGGTTAGGAATCCTGTCACTGGCTCTTTTGAGTGATTAAGTATTATTTTCTACAAAAGGTTTTTTGAGAAGAAGGTATTTGTGGTTTCATTAGTGTATTATTTGTTTTTTTGTGTTCTGCTTGTGTAGTATCTGGTTGTGTGCTTATCTTATTGGTGTTTTTCTGATATTTGTTTAATTACTTGTTCTTGATTCTACTTATACTTTCTTCTCAATCTAAATTTTTATATATATATATACATAATTCTTCTACTTATTCACACAAAATCATTTGAGTTAATACTTGACCTGCCATCATCTGAGTGGTTAGGAATCCTGTCACTGGCTCTTTTGAGTGATTAAGTATTATTTTCTACAAAAGGTTTTTTGAGAAGAAGGTATTTGTGGTTTCATTAGTGTATTATTTGTTTTTTTGTGTTCTGCTTGTGTAGTATCTGGTTGTGTGCTTATCTTATTGGTGTTTTTCTGATATTTGTTTAATTACTTGTTCTTATTTGTGTTTATATTTTGTTTACTATAATGGTGAATACTCCACCTGGTTCTGTTCATGGTAATACTCCACCTCCTTCTGTGCATAATGATTCTGATTATGAGGATAATTTTGATTCTAATACTAGGATTAGTAAACTTGATTTTAGTGATCCTTTGTATCTTCATGCTAGTGATACTGTGAGCACACCTCTAATCGCTTTTAAGCTGCTTGGTACTGATAACTATAAAGTTTGGGCTTCTGCTATGGAATTGGCTTTACATACTAAAAACAAAATTGGATTTATAACTGGTACTTGTGTTAAATCTATTGATAATCCTGTACTTGCAAATCAGTGGGATAGATGTAATGCAGTTGTTCTTAATTGGATTTTAAATTGTGTGTCTCAAGAATTATACTTAGGACAAATATTTAGTAAGAATGCTGCAAATGTTTGGCAAGAATTAAAGGAAACTTATGACAAAGTTGATGGTTCTGTTGTGTTCAATTTGCATCATAAGATTAATTCTCTATCTCAAAATGGTTCTTCTTTATCTGAATATTATCATAAACTGTGTTCTTTGTGGAAACAATTTGATGTGCTTGTTAAACTGCCTGCTTGTTCTTGTGATGCTGCTAGAGATATTCAGAAACATAATGATTTGATCAAGTTAATGCAGTTTCTAATGGGACTTGATGATGTTTATACTCCTACTAGAAGTCAAATTCTTACTACTGATCCTCTTCCTTCTGTGAAGACTGCTTTTTCCTTAATTTCCAGAGAGGAGTCTCACAGAGGGGGGATTTTTGGAGGATCAAAACCTTCTTCTTCTGTTTTTGCTGCAAAAAGTTTTCAAAACAAGTCTTCAAACAATTTTAAGGCAAATTTTGACTCAAAAAAGACTTATGATAATAATTTTGAAGCAAGAAAAACTTTTGATCAAAATCAAAGAACTTACAGGTCTCCTAATCCTAACTTCAAGTGAACTCATTGTAATAAAATTGGACATACTATTGAAAGGTGTTTTCAACTTGCAAATCAAAGGAATAATAATAACAGGTTTAATAGTCATAATTTTGTGGTTGATAAGTCTAATATTGCTAGTTCTTCTAATGTGCATCATTCTGCAAACTCTTCTAATATGCATAATTCTGGTGCTAATGGTTTTACTTTGACTCATGATCAAATGAGTAAATTACTTGTTCTTCTTGGTGATAAGAAAGATGAGTCTTCTTTGTCTGCAAACCTTGCCAATATGGCAGGTATTTCTTGTAGTACCTTTGCTCATATTATGTCTAATAATGCTTTACTTAAGCTAATTTATGATTGGATTATGGATTCAGGGGCTAATCAACATCTTACTCTTTCTGAAAAAGGTTTAACTGATTTAGTAGAGGTTTCAGATTTGAATTTATTAATTGGACATCCAAATGGTACAAATGCTAAGGTTCAAAAAATTGGTAATCTTAGACTTAATGCTAATCTGGTTTTGTTTGATGTTATGGTTGTACCTGAATACAGTGTGAATCTTATGTCTATTCATAAATTGGCTAGAGATAATAAAGTTTGTGTCTCTTTTAATGAGAATAACTGTTTGATTCAGGATTTTCCTCTAAATCAGAAAGTCCTGGGGACTGGTAGTCAGAAGAATGGATTATACTTTTTTGATGAAACTGCTAATTGCTCTTCCTCTGTATGCAATGCTGTTAATGTTCCTTGTGAGTCAAATAATCTTTGGCATGCTAGATTAGGTCATCCTTCTGATCAAGTTTTAAAAGTTTTAAAATAAAAACTCAAAATTGATAGTCATTCTAATTTACCTTGTGATATTTGTCATAAAACAAAGCAAGTTAGAGAACCTTTTCCTCTTAATGAACATAAAACTGAAAGGCTTGGTGATTTAATTCACATTGATGTATGGGGTCCTTATAAAGTAACAAGTAAAGAAGGTTTTAAGTATTTCTTAACAATTGTTGATGACTTTACTAGGGCTGTTTGGACTTTTTTGATGAAAACTAAAGATGAAACTTATGATCAAATATTTCTTTTTTATAATTTGATCAAAAATCAGTTTGGAACTAGTATTAAAACTGTTAGAAGTGATAATGGAAAGGAGTTTGTTAATCATAGAATTACTTCTTTGTTCACTAAAGAGGGTATTGTTCATCAAACTACTATTGCTTACACCCCACAACAAAATGGGGTGGCTGAAAGAAAGCATAGACATCTTCTTAATGTGGCTAGAGCTTTGTTGTTTCAGGGTGGATTACCTTTGTACTTGTGGAGTGAATGTGTGTTAACTGCTACTTACTTGATAAATAGAACTCCTTCCTCTGTTTTAAATGGTGTCACACCTTATGAAAAAATTTATGGTTTTGAACCATCTTTAAAACATTTGAAAGTGTTTGGTTGTCTTTGTTTTGCTACTGTTCTTAATAATTTTGATAAATTTAGTTCTAGAGCAGAAAAATGTGTCTTGGTTGGTTTTTCTAATTCAAAAAAAGGATATAAACTTTATAGTCTTGAAAAAAGAAGTTTTCTATATTCCAGAGATGTTAAATTCTATGAAAACATATTTCCTTTTACAATGACTTCAAAGAATGTTTTAGAAAATACTAATTATGATTCTGTCACTCAACTTAATTTTTTTGACACCATTTATGAAAAGTCCAATGATGAAGAGGAAGAGGATGATACTGTGATTGAAGGTAGAACTACTCAAAGTAAATCAGATTATTCCTTATTTGTTAAAGGTCACAATGAAAATTTTGTGGCATTACTTGTTTATGTGGATGATATTGTGCTTACTGGTTCTAATGAAAAGGAAGTAAGCAAAGTTAAACAGTTTTTGAGTTCAAAGTTCAAAATTAAAGATTTGGGCAAGTTAAGATATTTTTTGGGTATTGAAGTAATTGATACTGATCAAGGTGTTTGCTTGTCACAAAGAAAGTATTGTTTGGATCTTTTAAATGATTTTGGTCTCTTAGGGTGTAAACCTGTTGCTACACCTTTGGAGATGAATTTGACTATGAAAACTGATGCTTCTAAGTCAAAACCTCTTTCTAATATTTCTGTTTATCAAAAGCTTATAGGTAAGCTTATTTATCTTATATTAACTAGGCCTGATATTAGTTATGCAGTGCAATGTTTATCTCAATTCATGCATGCACCTCTTGAGGAACACTTGATGTATGCTTTTAGAATCTTGAGATATTTAAAATGTGCACCTGGAAAAGGTATACACATTCAGAAAAGCAGTAAGCTTGAATTAACTGCTTATGTTGATGCTGATTGGGGAAGGTGCTTAGGTACCAGAAGATCTGTAACTGGTTATGCAATATATTTGGGAAATAATCTTGTTTCATGGAAAAGCAAAAAACAACTCACAGTTGCTAAGTCCTCAGCTGAAGCTGAGTATAGGGCATTAGCAGCTGTGACATGTGAAATCATTTGGCTTTTGAACATCTTAAATGACTTGAGAGTTAAAAATCTGCTTCCTGTTAATGTGTTGACTGATAGTAAAGCTTCAATGCAAATTGCAGCTAATCCTGTATTTCATGAAAGGACTAAGCATTTTGAGATTGATTTGTTTTTTGTAAGAGAAAAAATTTCTGCTGGTGTTGTTAAAACTGTGAAAATTCATTCAGATTTAAATGTGGCAGATTTGTTGACAAAAAGTCTAAGTTCAAAGCAACATTCTTTCTTAAGTAATAAGTTAGGTTTATTGAATGTGTTTGGTAATTGATCTTGAGGGGGGATGTTGAGAAACAAGATCAATTATTAGCTTATTTTATGGTTTATAACTTATTTTATGGTAGTTTGCTTATTTCTGGGTTAAGATGTTTTGCAGGTAAAAGTACAAGGGTGTTTAAGTGTAAAGACTGGAAAGTATCAACATTTGGACTAAAGTTGTCAAGAAGTAAAAGATCAAGGGTAAAGTGAAGAAATATGTATGCCTATTTAAGCTGCAGACGTCCATTGTATAGGGTTAACAACAAAAACCCAATTATATTTGTTTCGTTCGATTTATATATCTCTATAATCTACATCATCATCTTGATGTTATAGATTGTTCTTTGCTCTATTCAATTTCTGTAATAATAATCACTTCTATATAATTTCTATTACATATTCATAATAATAATTCGTCTATTTGAATCTAGTGATTTAGATTCTGGTAATTTCTTCTTATTATTTAGAATTTTCTTCATGTATATACGAGTATATCACCTTCCTATTTATATTAAATTTTGCTATACAATAAATATTATAAGCGTCCGTTATGGTGCATTTGGTGGTTCAACATGGAGACGACTAGCCACTTAATGTGGTCGATGGTGGCACGTCAGATGGTGTTCACGGTGACATGTATGTGGTTGTAAACTTCCCTATGAGGTTCGGATTGGGAGTTAATTAAAGTGGGCCAAAAAATTATCTTTATGCATGTCAGGTGGTGTTCACGGTGACATGTGTTAAAATGTTGTGTTGTGGTGAGAAAAAAAATGACGTGTTATTTCCGGTCGTCTAGCATCGTCTTTTCCCATAGCCAATGGAGTTGTGGGATTGATGTCTCCATCTATACTTACTATGCTATAAAACATGTTGGTTGTATCTTAAAACTTGAGATTTTAAGTGAAAGATAGTCATTACCTGATTACCTTACCTTTTTTACTTTTATATTTATTTACACAATCATTTAATTTTTTATTTTTTTTTACCATCAAACAATAACTATCAATGTATCACCTATCTATATTAATTACCTTCACTTTGTCATGCACTTTATTTCTGACCCATTACTCACTTTTTTTTTCTTTTACATTTAGCTCTTTTAGGTTAACCAATACTTCCTTTTGCTTTTATTCTATGCTGGTTGGAAGTTTCTTACTATCCTTGGCCCGACATCCATGGCTAAGTTTCTTTAATCAAAATGTTCTTTTACACCTTTGTATTCTAGTACTTTTGACCTTGAAAGGACTCAATTATTCACATGTTAATAGTTGAGTGCAAGCCTTTTATTTATAATCGTTAACGATAGGAAGGGTTGCACACCTTTTTTTTTTCTTTTTTTTTCCCCCTATATTATTAATATAATATAATACGATTAAAATAAAACTTAGTGTAATTAATGATAATGTGGTAATTATGCGTTACACTTACTCTGCCTTATATAAGAATGTAGGTTGCAATTTGCAAAGATGGAATTTGTTTGTGCTCAAGGCATGTTCCATTTGTGATGTTAATATACAATGTTTGTTAGTTAGCGCGAGTTCATCTGTGTTTGCTTTTGTACATTTGTGTTCATTTGCTTCAATTGTTATCGTTCATTAACACAAACGAACGAATATGAATAAACAAATTTGCATAGTAACCGAACATAAACACAATGTTCGATCGATTATCATTTCGTGAATCGTTTATTATTTAACAAACGAACATGAATATATATAGTCTCGTTCATGGTTGTTTGTTCGTTTGCAACGTTAGATATGAGAAAACAACAACAATACCTTATGACATAGATAATAGATGTAAGATACTAAAATGTAAAAGTTCATATCCCTAATCAAGAAAAGATCGAGAAACTATCATTTAAAAGAAAAGAACTCATGTCAATAATGTGTGGAAAGTATATTTGTGAAATGATATCTTCAATCATTTATTTGACTAACAACAATTATAAATGGTTAATGAGTATATATATGTTACAATTCAAGCTAGTTCGCACATTCGAAAATATAAATTATCATCAAGTAGCATTGTACTTAGACTATTATATTAAAGAGTATAATAATCATACCGTTATTTTTAATTCATACTTCAAATGACATCACGATTGATCTCATAATATAAGTGAGATCTTTGAAATTTGCAAAAAAATAAATCGGAAAGAGCGTTAATGTTTATTCATAGCATGTAGCCGCGGGGTTATAGTCACATGCTCCCTCTTCATTTCCTACATGACTTCATTTATATATATACCATCCAACCAATTCAAAAAAATACACACACTCAATTCACTCTCATTTTACACACACAAATTAAACACTTTTTTCTGTTCTCACTGAAAAAGCCCTTCAACTTTTTTTTTAGACCCATTTCAATTACTACTCTGGCGTTCCCAACTATGGATGTTTTAAGCTTACTAAAATTTTGGAAAATTGCTGGTGGTGGTGGTGGCGGCGGCGGAGATACATTGTCTGTTCGTGACTACGATTACGATTCTTCGTTCGATGACGAAGAATCGTTTTTCGATTTAGTCTTGACAGACAATGACAAAGAAAATGACATTGAAACAAAATCCAGTTTCAGATTTGTGTCTCCTGAGGAAGTTTTTGTTACAAATAACAAAAAAACACCTCAGTCGCCTTTTCGAATGCTTTTGTTGGGTTTACAAAAAACGACCAACAAAACAAAACAAACCAAGCCCGAAAAAGAAGTAGAACAACAAATACAACAACAAGAAGAAGTTAAGATTGGAGCATTGTTGACACGTGACAACAGTTTAAGACATAAGTTCGAAACAGAGAAATTGATAGATAGCAATGAGGCCCGAACGCCTTCAAAGCGGTTTTCAAAAGATGTTGTGAATAAGTATTTGAATATTATGAAACCTTCAAAAAGAAGTAATGAAAAATCAAGGTTTAGTGATAAATGTAGCACTCCATCTTCGTCGCCCGCGTCATCTGTTTTTTCTCCTAGGAAAGAGGAGAAAAAAGGTGGACACGGGGCGGTATTTAAAGGGGTACGTAAACATTTAGGAAAAAGCCGTTCGGCGTCTGCTATTTTGCAGACGCCAGTAACGAGAAGTGATGATTCTGCTTTAGAACAACAGAATTCTATCCAAGGGGCTATTCTTCATTGCAAAAAGTCTTATAACTCGCCTTCACAAGGTATAATTATAATATAGTTAGATTATTTACACATTATATTACTAGTTTCTTACTTTGTTCTGTTTAACTAATTTTTGGTTATTTTGACTGTCAGATTGTTGTGTTCTATCAAGATCAGGAAGTGCACCATCAAACTTTGAAGAGGATGATAGAAGTAGCATTTGAAGAAGGGCAAATTAGAGGGAGAAAAATTACAAAAAAGTTGTAATTGTAGTTAAAGTTGTATCTAGTAATCTAGTAGTAGTAAAGTTGTAGGCATGATGTAAAAAGCTTCAAATATGTGGCCTGTTTTTGTGTATTGTAAAATGGAGCTACTATACATAATCTCAACTCTGTTTTTAGGGAATCATTTTCTATCTGCTTGCTATCTCTGACTATATTTATTTTGATCTTTATTACCAAGAACTATTTGTGCATTCACCAATAATTCATAACTTTCAAAAAAACAAAAATATATATATTTCATACACTGTCCTGCATCTCATATATGTGTCTTCCTTCTTTTTCATTTTAAGTCAAAAGTTCGTAAACCAAATTAGACAGTAATGAACAATTAATTGAACTGATACGAAGTCGATCAAAGAGAATTTATCTATTAGAAATCTTAGTTTCTGTGTTACATTTACAAAAACACCAATCGTACCCATAAAATTTACTGTATCAGCTTTTGGAAATTATGCCAATCATACCGATAGGTATCGTTCGAGTGGAAAATGCAAGTTTGTATATGCCGAATGGAGTTTCAAAAGTTTATATCAAATACGTTATTTTTTTAAAGGTGAATTTCGCTGGAAACTTCGTGTCGCGATTCGACAGCGGGAGATCTAGCATACGTTGTCTTAACCGGGTCCGCGCTAGAGAGCTCTCTCGAAGTAGAAATGTCTATTTCAAATACCCGATGGGGGGAAAACCCCCTACTAATCCGCCCGAAGGCACGACAATTAATAGGGGTAAACCCTGCCCCCTCATACTTGAACATGAGTATACTGTAACACCCCGAGCTAGGGCTCGAAGTATTACGGAAATCATATAGCACAAGGTGGAATTAATGTAGAACATGAACTAAATGCAAATAAAGGATCCGGTGAATCCATAAATTAAGTTAATTCAAGTACAAAATGCATAAGGAGCAAGTAACCATCAAGGTTTACAAAAGATCATCAAAAGATGGCTATCGATCCTAAGCATAATGCAAAAGTAGGCAAATGAATCCTTGATCCATGTAAGTCCAATATCCGGGTCCAAAAGCAAGCAATCAATCATACTTCACGTCCTAGGTTAACCTGGTTACCTGAAAAGTGTACTAAACAAGTCAACACGAGGTTGGTGAGTTCGTAGTAATGGTCCTCAAGGAACCATCGTCAATAATCACATAATGTATGAGTAAAGGCAATGCATAACTTACAAGTAGCCTTTAAGTGTCACACTATCAAATACAACAAGATTACACGTCATAAAATAATGCATGTAATAAAATATGCACAAGTGATGTCAATATCAAGATATGTGCCGTATGCATAATATGTCATGGTGCATAACATTAGTGTGACCATCAAGTCAACCATGCAACGATACTCACATGTCATCCCAATGAACAATGTGGCATCTCAAAATCATCGGTGTATATACGTCTATATACCCGGAGTCATGTACGTTTCATCAATTCAACGCAAGTGTATACGTCTATACACTCGGATGTACTTATTCATCTCATCAACATCCACATCAATACATATGCGTGTTTGTCTCAACCACAAGTCCATCAATCATCAAACCATCAAACCTATCAAGACGTACATACACTTAGGAGGATTCTACTTTCAATGAGTCCTAGATGCTTATATATAGGGTCACCCGCAGCCTTCCCACCACATCTAAAACCCCTTGAAGGCATAACCGACCTTCATGTACGTACAACTAACCTAAATAACCATTCACTACATTCATATACGTAATTCCATCAACATACAATCAAATCATCCATCAATACACAATCAATCAATCATAAGTCAATCAAATATTCAATCACACAATCAAACAACCAACCACATAAGTGTACACTTTTCAGCCCGAATCTCAATTGAGTAGGGAGCTACGGAACTCACCTTGATCGGCAAAGAGAAGTGTAGTTTTGATATAAGGTCGAGTTAATGTCGTTCAATGTTCACTTCACGTCCACCACCTATATATTGATAATATATATACACATTAATATATATATATATACATATACGTCATTTACTTGTCAAAACCCTAATTAGGTTTTAGTTCCTTACAAGGCTTCAACCGACTACTAAGGCCCGACATGGTCACTATAGGGGTCAAGTGTTAGTTTGAACCCAAAGAAAGTTGTTTAAGAATCGTCTCGAGTCTTTAAATAAATTTTGCCCATTTATATATATTTATATATTTACATCACTTTAGGTTAAAAGCCCTAGTTAAGGTTTCATATGTGTTTCAAGAGTTAATGTGATTTCCAAGGCTCATTACATTATTAACGAAGTTGGGTAGTGGTTCAGATTGAAGCCCGGTACGTATCTAGGGTTTTGGTGGTCAAATAAAGTCAAACAGGAAACCCTAAGAAAATAGGCCACCGTAATTTACGGCCAAAGCTTCCCAGCGTAGGTTACGCCCAATGCCACCGTAATTTACGGTAGCCTAGAATCCTTCCTTTTTGGCGTCTCGACCAACATAAACAGAGCCAATATAGCGTAAGGTATTTAGAGAGAAGCGTAAGGTACGGTCATTTTAGCGTAGGATACGCCACAACCCAGCCACCAACGTAAGCTACGCCCTCCCACGCCGTACCAGACGTCCATGCAATACCCAGGAGCGTAGGTTACGCCCCACATGGGCGTAAGATACGCCATGCAGAAAGAAGGTCGAGCAGCAGCAGCAGATTGTGCAGAAAATTTAACCCAAAACCTATTTTTTTTAACCAAGAACCCTAATTCGACTCATGAAGTTATGGGGCTCGTTTTGAAGCAAGACTAGACATTTACAAACATAGTTACACTTACCCCAACTCGAAATTCCATCTCAAAAGGTTCAAATCATCATCAAATCAGTTTTGACCCATTTATACACAAAACCCTAATTTTTATGCTAAAGAACCCTAGACCCGATTTTTGACCCAAAATGTGATTGTTCTTGACTAAAAACATAATATTAAGTAATAATTAATGAATTTAAGGCTAGTTTAACTTACCAAAGTCACCTCCAAAAGTCCAAATCCGAATTTGAGCTCTAAATGAGATTTTCTTGCACTAAATAACCAAGCTTTTGATATAATGGATTAATGATGATGAAGATAATGATTCTTGCACTAAGTTGACCCAAATTAACATTAAATGATGTTAAGAATTTAGGGAGAGAAGGTGAGAGTGTGTTCTTGCATTGAATGAGAAAGAGAAAGAAGGATAGAAATGAGTGAATGGGTGGAAGAATGGATAAGGTTGGGTCTTGGGTTGGTTTGCACCCATGGGTTGACCAATCAAAATTAACTAGTTACTTCACCAATCGTCTTGTATCATTTCACATAATAACTCAAATAATCGACCCGTCAACATATTTCTCATCATAAATTCACGAAATGCACATAAATATATCATTTATTAACGTCGTTAGTCAAATTACATATAAAGTCAAACGGTCAAATATCGCGGATGTTACATCATTCCCCCGTTAAAAGAATTTCGTCCCGAAATTCAACAAAACACTAATTACTAAACAAATGTGGGTACTTAGACCTCATATGGTCCTCACGCTCCCAAGTGAACTCGGCGCCACGTCTTGCATTCCATCTAACTTTAACAATCATGTAGCGTTTATTCTTGAGTTTCTTGACTTGGCGATCTAAGATCTCCGCCGGCTCTTCAACAAAATTAAGCTTATCATCGACTCGTATCTCGTTCATGGGCACATGATGAGTGGGGTCCGCCAAACATTTACGTAGGTTACAAATGTGAAACACATCATGCACACCACTAAGTTCTTGTGGAAGTTCTAGTCGATATGCAACTTTTCCAATTCGTTCGAGAATTTTAAAAGGGCCAATATACCTTGGCCCGAGTTTGCCTCGCTTCACAAAACGTGTAACACCCTTTCATGGAGATACCTTCAAAAGTACATGATCACCAACTTCAAACTCTAGGGGTCTTCGCTTCACATCGGCATACTTCTTTTGTCGTTTACGGGCTAGTTGTAACCTCTCCTTGATTTGAGAGATCACCTTTGTTGTTTCAACCACAATTTCTGGCCCGATGAGTTGACTTTCTCCAATCTCCGCCCAAGCTAGGGGAGAACGCCATACTCTACCTTATAGAGCTCTAAAGGGTGCCATTTGAATGCTTGCATGGTAACTATTGTTGTAGGAGAATTCTACCAATGGCAAATGATCCTCCCAACTACCACCAAAATCAATAGCACAAGCTCTCAACATGTCTTCAAGAGTTTGTATCGTTCTTTCACTTTGTCCATCTGTTTGAGGATGAAATGCCGTGCTCATATTAAGTTGTGTACCCATAGAATGTTGAAAGGCTCTCCAAAAACCTGAGTTATACCGGGCATCTCTATCGGAGAGGATAGAGACCGGAACTCCATGTTTAGACACCACTTATTTGATATACAATTGCGCTAGGGTGTCAAACTTATCGGTTTCACGAATGGCCAAGAAATGAGCCGACTTCGTTAACCGATCCACAATCACCCAAATCGTATCACGACCACTTCTTGTCTTCGGTAACTTCGTGATGAAGTCCATTGCAATATGTTCCCATTTCCATTCGGGTGTCACCGGTTGCACCAACAATCCGGGTGGCTTTTTATGATCGGCTTTCACTTGCAAGCAAGTAAGACACTCGCTCACATATCTAGCCACATCCCGATTCATGCCCGGCCACCAATAAAAATCTTTCAAATCAAAATACATCTTATCCGATCCGGGATGGACCGAATAAGGTGATCGATGGGCTTCATTCATGAGAAGTGTTCTTAGATTTCCGAAAATGGGAACCCAAAGCCTTTCAACCAAATATAACCCGTTGTCATTCTTCTTATCAAATTGTTGCTCCATGCCATCCAAGTTTTCATAGCCAAAATTCTCCGGTAGGGTGGCTTGTACTTGTGCTTCAATGATCCGGTCGCGAATATTTGGCCCTACCGTGAGACTCATAACTCTAGCCCGTCTTGGTTTAACCCTTTCCTTTCTACTAGGCATCTGGCCACAATATTTGCTTTGCCCGGATGTGATAACGAATTTCACAATCATAATCGCTAAGCAAGCCAACGCCTTTGCCTCATGTTCAATTCACTTTGATTAAAAATGTGTTGGAGACTTTTGTGATCGGTGTAAATCACACATTTGGTGCCATAGAGATAATGTCTCCAACACTTCAAAGCAAATACAACCGCTCCCAATTCCAAATCATGTGTCGGGTAGTTTTTCTCATGCACTTTTAATTGACGAGAGGCATAAGCAATGACTTTTCCCCTTTGCATAAGAACACAACCCAAACCTTGCCCCGAAGCATCACAATACACTACAAAGTCTTCAACTCCATCCGGAAGAGTTAAGATAGGTGCTTCACACAACATATCCTTAAGAGTTTGGAAAGCTTGTTCTTGTCTATCACCCCATTCGAATCTTCTTTCTTTTTGAGTTAAGAGTGTAAGAGGTTGTGCAATACGGGAGAAATTTTCAATGAATCTTCTATAATAACCCGCCAATCCAAGGAATTGACGGATCTCGGATGGCGTTTCGGGTCTTCTCCAATCCTTGACCGCTTCAATTTTGCTTGGGTCCACATGAATGCCATCCTTGCTCACCATGTGACCAAGAAAGTGGACCTTCTCCAACCAAAACTCACACTTAGAGAATTTAGCATACAACTTCTCCTTTCTCAACAACTCAAGCACTTCACGCAAATGTTCGGCATGCTCTTCTTTTGATTTAGAGTAAACAAGTATGTCATCAATAAAGACAATGACAAACTTGTCCAAGAAAGGTCGACACACCCGGTTCATCAAATCCATGAACACCGCCGGTGCATTAGTCAACCCGAAAGGCATAACGGTGAATTCAAAATGACCATACCTTGTACGAAAGCCGTTTTAGGAATATCATCTTCATGTACCTCAGAGTTGATGATAACCCGAGCGAAGATCGATTTTGGAAAAGTGCTTGGCACCTTGGAGTCGATCAAATAGGTCGTCGATGCGAGGAAGAGGATATCGGTTCTTCACCGTTAGCTTATTCAACTCCCGGTAGTCGATACACATTCTAAAGGACCCGTCTTTCTTCTTGACAAAGAGAATGGGAGCACCCCAAGGAGATTGACTCGGACGAATGAAACCTTTTTCTTGGAGTTCTTTGAGTTGAGTTTCTAAGTTCTTGCATTTCGGTGAGAGCTAGCCTATAAGGAGATTTTGCCACGGGTGCGGCTTCGGGAATAAGATTGATTCGGAAGTCAAGTTCACGAGATGGAGGTAATCCTGGTAAGTCATCCAGGAAGACATCGGGAAATTCACAAACAATAGGAACGGTCTTCAATTCCACCTTGGTGACGGTAGCACTAAAGACTTTAGAATTAGGAGAATCGGAAATTTCGCCTTGGACCCTAAGAATTCTACCATTAGACAAAGGTATCCTAACAACTCTCTCACCACAATCGATAGTAGCATTTACCACTGTCAACCAATCCATACCCACAATAATGTCAAAACTACCAATATCAAGAGGCATGAGATCAATGAAGAACTCGACGTCGTTTAGAGTCAAAATACAATCACGAAGTATTTGACTAAGTTTTGTTAGAGCACCATTTACCATTTCTATATCAAGCACATAACTTAGAGCACACAGATTCACATCAATCAAGGAAACAAAACTAGAGGAAATAAGGCTAAAATCGGCTTCGGAGTCAAATAAACCGTTGCATAATGACCATTGAGAAGAAATGTACCTGCAACCACATTGGGATCATTACGGGCTTCATTGGCATTGACCGCAAAGGCTCGGCCACGGGGTTGCACTTGGTGGCCTTGTTGTCCTCGGTTTTGATTAGGCCCGGCAATTTGAAGTTGGTTGGGGTGGACGGCTACTTGAACTTGTTGTCCAACCCATTGAGGACAATTATGGCGGTAGTGATAAGGACTACCACATTCATAGCATGCACCCTTTTGTTGATTGGCACGAGGAGAAATAGTTTGAAGATGAGCTACATTAAGTGGGCCCGCCCTTGGCACCCTACAATCCTTGGACATGTGTCCAATCTGGTTACAGTTGAAACATGCCCCACATTAAACATTGGTGGGGTGGTGTTTGGTACATCTCCCACATAAAGGGTGGGGTCCCAAATAAGCTTTTTTCACCGGCTCCACCGCCGCCATCACCCTACCCCGATTAGCATTCTTGGGATCAAATCTCCCCATCTTCTTCACCCACTAGATTCCGGCCACTTCTTTTCTTTTGGATGATGACTTGCTCAACACCCCACTTCTCAAGAGATCTTCGGTAACACTACCGGCGGTTAATAGCCTCGGCCAAAGTAGTAGGCATGACCGAGTTAACAAGAGAACGGACTTGTGGATTCAAGCCCAAAACAAACTTTTCAATGGCCCGGGACTCGGGGTGCACCAAGTGTGGAATGAGAGTAGACAAGTCTTGGAACCGTCTAATATAGCCCTTGTAATCGGCTCCTTCCATTTTAAGATGGACAAATTCAATGGTCAAGATTTTGGAGTTCATAAGGAGGGCAAAACTTCTTTCACCATGTTCTTGAAGTCGGCCCATGACAAGTTATAGGCCCGACCCAAGGTTATCTCTTGGTTCCACCGACTCAAGGCATCATCTTTAAACATACCGGATGCATAATGAATTTGGTCATCATATGTGCAATGGCTCCTTTCAATCACCGCTTCAATCCTCTCGAACCATCTTATACATTCCATGGGACCACCTTTCCCATCAAACTCCGGTGCCCCACAACTCTTAAAATCTTTGAATGAACCTTTGCGGTACACACCATGTTGGTTAAACATGGGAACATAATTATCTTGCACCGCCGGTGCTTCTTCTTCTTCCACAACTTGAGGTTGAACACCTCTCACATTCATATTAGCCGGGGCTTCATTGTTTTGAGGCACATTGTTTGGTGCCATTATTTCCTCCAAGAGTTGACGTGACTTGGGCAACAATAGTTGGCAGATATTGGTGACCGTTTGAGCGATCACCTCCGCCAAGTTTGGCCAGGGGGCCTCACCACGACCCCTACCTCCAACACGGCCCCTACCACGGCCTCTACCACCACGGCCTCTTTGTGCCTCCGGTTGAGATTCCGGTTGAGGCTCTTGAGAGTTAGCCCTATAGTTTGTTCCGGCTCTCCTTGGTCTCACCATTTCTATAAAACAAGTAACACGTTGACCCGAGAGTTAGTCTCAAAATGCTCACATGTTAGTCACACAAGTAGTCAATGCTCTCGGGTTGATATAACATACACATTTCTTATCATTATGCTAAGGCAAAAGTGCTAGAGTTCTAAGGGGATTGTTACTTATCATACCATCATGCCAAGTTCACTACAATCGTCTATCATCAATCCAAGTACTCATGTTCAACACATCATACAATCCAAGCAACTAGCACAAATGGTTCAAAGTATAATGCTTTCTAGTTATTGACCGGGTTTGTATACAGGGTGTACCAGCGGCTAACCCTCCACCCAGTCAACTCCAATTAAGCATATCGGTTCCTTATTAGACTCCAAGCCAAACGGGTGCAATCCGTGGTGTCATTAACTTGTTATAATACCGGGTAACCATAAAATAGTTGATCAGGCTTTTAGGGTTGCCACAATGTTATACTAAGTTAATGCCATAACTTCATTTTGCCCTAAATCATCAAACTATCACCAATCAATAAAAACAATCCATCTCAACCACAATCAAGTTCAAATCAATGTACACGTTAACCATATTGTACTCATCACACATTCATCACATTGTAATCAAGTCATCACATAAGTGGTCTTAACTACGAACTCACAATGTACACCTTTTTAGGGTTCACATAATTCACATTGCACACAAATTCCTAACCATGCATGCTATATGAAGAGTTTTAACTTAAGCCGTAGTCTAGGTCAAACCGCCTAATTCTCTACGACCACGCATGGGCCACCATTCTGTAACACCCCGAGCCAAGGCTCAGAATATTACGGAAATCATATAGCACAAGGTGGGATATGTAGCAACTGAACTAAATGCAAAGCAAAGAATCCAGTGAATCCATAAACAAGATAATTCAAGTACAAAATGCACAAGGAGCAAACGACCATCAAAGTTTACAAAATAATCATCTAACGATGGCTATCGATCCTAAGCATAATGTAAAAGTGGGCATATGAATCCTTGATCCACATAAGTCCAAGCCCGAATCAAAAGCAAGCAAAAATCATCCATCACGTCCTTGGTTCACCTGATTACCTGAAAAGTGTACTAAACAAGTCAACACGAGGTTGGTGAGTTCGTAGTAATGGTTCACGAGGAACCATCGTCAATAATCACAATATGTATAAGTAAAGGCAATTATAACTTACAAGTAGCCTTTAAGCGTCACAATATCAATCACATCAAGATTACACAACGTAAAGTAATGCGTGTAATAAATAAGCACAAGTGATGTCAATATCAAGATATGTGCCGTATGCATGTCAATGTCATAATGCATATCATAAGTGTGACCACCAAGTCATCAATGCAACGATACTCACATGTCATCCCAATGAACAATGTGGCATCTCAAAATCATCGGTGTATATATGTCTATATACCCGGAGTCCATGTCCGTCTCACAAATACAACTCAAGTGTATACATCTATACACTTGGAGGTCCATGTCCGTCTCACATGTGTCCATATCAATACGTATGCGTGTTTGTCTCAATCACAAGTCCATCAATCATCAACCATCAAACCAACCAAACAATACGTACATACACTTAGGAGGATTCTACTTTCAACGAGTCCTAGATGCTTATATATAGGGTCACCCGCAGCCTTCCCACCACATCTAAAACCCTTTGAAGGCATAATCGACTTCCATGTATGCACTACTATCCTAATTATAACAATATATATCACAATCATGTACGTAACCAATCAAACGTGTCAATCAATCCATATCATTCAATAAAATCATACACAGAAACTTTATTATTGACTTTGAATTTTACTCTTAACAAGCAAAATTGTAGAAACTACAAATAAGCTTTTTTAATAGTTAGCTTATAGTTTACCGCCTCATGAGCAAGTCTAGCAAATGATTTCGTCCCAGTGATATGAGGCTCTTCCATTTTTTCACGGCTATCCCGTTTTTGCTCACAGAGCTCCTATAAAATAAATAATAATGTATAGTTGATAAATACTTAATAGAACATAAGGTATCACTGACTAAAGTTGGTACCTGATATTTAGGATCCATCCACTTGGTCACCAGATCCTTAAACTGTTCCGGGTTCACTCTTTTATCAGCTTGTCTTGCCACAATTTGATCAACCGTAAGACTTGAATCGTAATTTCGTGATTTTACCAAGTTTCTCCATGTGTTCAACTTTTTCCCCATGCTAGATAAAATCCATTTTTTGATAGCAGGTGTCTCACTTGGAGCAAAAACAAATTTTTCCTACATGTCAACAAAAATATATAAGAATACTTAAAATGTCCAACCTTCATGTAATTTTCATTTTAAAAATAAGTGTACCTTTACTAACGAATACATGTCTTCCTTCTTGTTCTTGGGAACCATTCGCCAATCACAACAATTTAGATCAACATTTGCGGATATCCTTACAATGGATCCTAAGAATTGTGTCAATTCATTTCCTTCATCTCCAATTGGTTTCCCATACCTATTAAATGTGACTTTAATTTTTTTATTTTTTTCCATGTCCCATAACTCTTTTTTCTGAGTAGGACCTCGAGGCTTCTTCTGTGAAACTACAACAAGAAAATATACGCAAGTGTGTAATTTGAAATAGTTATAAATTGATGCTATTAAACTATTCTTTGACGGTAATGACAAATAAAGAGAGCAACCATCAAATAAATTAATCTTACTGCCACCTATAAAAGTGTGACATCATGACTTATTACACCTACAAAAAACCTAACCGTTTTGCCCCAATAGTTGGTGATTATCAAAGAAAAACGTTACTTGCATGGTGAGGAATATACCTTCTGCTACAGGATGATGTTCAGAGCTTTGTTCAGCATTTTGGATGTCTTGTTGAGAAGAATCTGCATTATCTATGCCGTGGCTTTGGTTTTCAACTGACTCAACTAATGCTTCATCATTATGTTGCTCACCTTCTGGTTCAGTTGAGACCATGCAGAGCCTCTTGCGCTTGGCCATCCTGACATATAAACAGATAAAATACTTGAAAACTATGACGGCATGTAAAAGTTAATATAGCCTTTTTGCTGCAAAATATCTATATACAAAGACTATGTAAACATTTACACACAATGCATGTCAAACTAACAGTAAACAATGAACTTGACAAGAAGATAGAAATAGAATTAATACTGGAACATTGACGAAAGCGTTTAACTTGTTCATCTATCAATATCCTGTCATGGCTTGCTGTTGTAACAGTTTTCATAACAGTACATTTAAAGTAACTTCTTGTAGATTTGTTGTGTATTTGTTTTTCATGAAAGTTTTGGATTATATAGTTTTTAATTGTTAGATATATTTTTTATTAATATATAATCATTGATAATTTGATAAGTTATAAGTATAGCTTGATGAACACTAATTGTAATTAAGTTGGTTTTTTTTATTTATTAACAGGTATTTTTTTATTATTTAATTAGTTGGATATCTAGGATAAACATGAGTTGTATATTTTATATATTTTATTTTAATAAAATTATTTTTTTAAGAAAAAGGTTTAAAAGTGTAAATTGGTGATGAAAAACTAAAAAGTGTAAATTAAATTAGACATGTGCTGATTTAATTAATATTGAAAATTTGAGAGCTGTAATTGATCAATTGATGTTAGGTCAGTTGCCTTTTAGTATCTACCAATAAACTAAAACAGGATTGCGGTATTGTTTAAACGACAAATGGCGTATTACTTGAGTGACAAGTGTCCCTTTTAATATTCTTAATTAAATCAAATTAAAATCCTAATTAAATTCTACTTACCTTTTACCTTATAATTGTTATTAACTAAATTAAATAAAATTAAAGTTCCTATCATATTATATTGAGGATGATCTTGACCCTTCTCAAATCGTTCCAAAAGAAAACATATTTGAGCTATCTAATTCCTATTACAATAAAATAATAAATCATATACTCCCTCCGTCCCACTAATTGTGTCCAGTTTTGAATATTCAAAGTCTATTTTTTCTAAGTTTGACCTTAAATATTTTTTATTGTATTATATAATACTTGGCGAAAGTTATACCAAATGAAAACACATCTAAACCTCTATCTATTCATATAACTTTCATCAAGTATTACGCAATACAAATAAAAATATTTTTGGTCAAAGTTGTAAAGAAAGGACTTTGAAAATTAAAAAGTGGACACTATTAATGGGACGGAGGGAGTATATAATAAAAAAAACCCAACCATAAAACATCAAAGTATTGATTACAAATCATAGTTGCAGGTATATATTAACAAAAAACCAATGCAACTATTTGTACATCAAAACTCCAAACTATATCATGAGTCTTAGGTACTTAGTATACTAGAGCTTGAGGGTATGTATTTCTTCTTCTTTTTCTAGATCGATCTGTAACCTCTAAGTAACTTCAATGATTAATTGTATGTTATTTTACGATTTATCGTATTATCAATTTATAAGCTATGTTTGTATTCTTTTAATGTGCATTGTATCTTTGATTTTATTATTGTTAGGTATTAATATATTTTTAAAAAATTTATACTATACGTAACTAAATAAACATTACACAATATGTTATTATAATATCTATAATTTTAACTCCGTTTATATTTTATTATATTATGTATAACAAAATATAACGAAGCTTCTTTACGGTTTGATCATGGATGTATATCTTTTGTTTACATATATAAATCTTTACATATTTTTTGAAAAGTAACTTTTATTTCACAAAGCCTGGCAATGAATGGAAAGGCCATATATACATACAAATTCATACAATACTTACACAATATTATAATTACACCAATTTTCCTAACTCATTGACATCTTCTTTCTATGCCTATACCAAACGTAACCACATGCCTTAATTTTATGCACGATCCGCGTGGGACACAGCTCAATGTTTAGAAATATTTTGTTACTTCTCGCTTTCTAAATATACCAACAAGCCACCAATTATATATATGTAGAAAAACTCAACTAAATATAAAAAATCCGTACATCGTACGGGTATTAAATAGTATATTAAATTTATAAAACAGTTTAATAATGCTAACAATTAAATTAGATTACGGAGTCTATATTAAAATATTAAGTATCTACCAACAAACTAAAACAGGATTGAAATGTTTTTTAAACGACACGTGACGTAATCCTTAATCGACACGTGTCTTTTTAATTTATTTATTTTTAACTAAACATATATTATATTTATCATTACCGTTTATTATAACTTAGCTTCAATCATCGTTTTACTTTAACGACAATTTATTTCATACTTACGAATCATGTATGAGATATATTCGAATTTCTTTATTATACAATCTATATAGTTACCGTACATCGTACGGGTATTAGGACTAGTATATTATATATTAAGATAAGTTAACTCACCAACATTCGATTATTTTTTTTACATACGAAACTAGGATTCAAATTCATAACATAATTTCTTTTAGTACAAAAAAAAAAAAAAAACAGAACAATGGAAAAAAATCTGTTTTGTTGTAATGATCAATTAATAAAAACACAAGATTTTGCGAGAAGGTTAACACGACCAGGGCAAAAAAGGTCAAACCCGACCAGGGCATTAGCGGCGACGTCGCCGCTAATGCTGCGGGCCCCCCATGTCAGTTATGGCTAATCTGGCAGAGTATAAGTGGCCCCCCCGTCAGTAACAGAGTATTAGCGGCGACGTCGCCGCTAATGCCTGTGACGGCGCTGTCAGTAATTATTGCTGGCATGTGGGGTCCGCCACGTCACCAGCATTAGCGGCGACGTCGCCGCTAATGCCCTGGTCGGGTTGACCTTCTTCCTGGTCGTGTTACCCTGTGCCTTAATTAAAGTATGTTTAGTAGCTAAAACTGGTATTCTAGCTTTTAAGAAACCAGCTTCCACTCCTGTAGTTTATCTACCAATAAACTAAAACAGGATTGAGATGTTCTTGAAACGACACGTGGCGTAATCCTTGATCGACACGTGTCCTTTTAATTTATTTATTTTATTAAGTTATTATATATAGATTCAATTTCCTTATTAGACTTAGAATTAAACTCTAACTCTTGACTTTTTAATACAAAAGACATTATAACCTTATTTAATTGATCGTTTTCTCATTAATAAATTGTCTCTTTTTCTTTCTCAATTTTCAACTTCTATTACTTATATTACTTATAATAAGTTATTAACATGAAGACTTCAAAAATTTGAGTTTACGATCCGAAATCACAAGGCTATTTGCCGTCATCCACTATGCTTACAAGTTCCGATTTTGATGTGATTCTAAAAATTTAAGGTAAATCCAAAACTCTAACTCTTGGCTTATTAATACAAAAGACATTATAACCTTATTTAATTGATCGTTTTCTCATTAATAAATTGTCTCTTTTTCTTTCTCAATTTTCAACTTCTATTACTTATATTACTTATAATAAGTTATTAACATGAAGACTTCAAAAATTTGAGTTTACGATCCGAAATCACAAGGCTATTTGCCGTCATCCACTATGCTTACAAGTTCCGATTTTGATGTGATTCTAAAAATTTAAGGTAAATCCAAAACTCTAACTAAACATATATTATATTTATCATTATTGTTTATTATAATTTAGCTTCGATCATCGATTTACTTTAACCACATATTTCATACTCATGAATCATGTATGAGTTATATTTGAATTTCTTTATGAAACAATCTATTTAGCTACCATACATCATACGGGTATTAGGACTAGTACATCTATATATCTATAATAATTGAAGTATATTTGAAAGCTTTAATGGTTTCAAATGCAGTGATTAAAAACTTTTAATCGTCGTTGATCGAGATTCATTTAAAGCATATTAAAAAAAATAGTGACGAACTCATAATATCTTATTGTCATTTACAATAAGTAAGTACAAATACATGACCAACATAATATACAACGTGTTTAAAACAAAATTTGTTGTATGTAGATGCCATATTTATATTATAAGCTTTTACTTTGATGTGATTATTACACGTGGATGTAACTAACTATAACCAAATATATATGTTCTGTAAAAATCTCGTAAAATATCTATGTCATGCAATAAAATATAAAATCATGGTTATTGAATATACCCGAGTATATGTGTCAACCATATAAGCTTTCACGTGTAAGTTTTTAATTGATCAGTACATCCAATAACCAGGATTTGAAAGTTCATTACATGACATATAAATTTTACGAAATCTTTATATAACATAGACATTTAGTTATAGTTATTCGACTTAAAAGAGTCGTTTATATAACTATATCAAAAAATAATTATTGAATTGTAGTTAGGTAAACTCATACTCATATCTTTTGATAAAGTTAAAGTTATAAGTATTTATTTATACCGATATAAGTTAAAGTGTTGTTTGTACGTTATATGTAGCAATGTGATTAAGGTCCTTTTTTATTGATATTTAACCGTTGATGTTGTTCTAGTAGCTAGAGTACAAAAAGTCCTAGCGATTGGTCATAGTCATTGTAAAAAATTTATAACAAGGACATGTTTTCACAATAGCATTTTATCCTCCTGCGGATAAAAAAAAGGAAGAAGTCAATAAAAAAAGATGTTAATGAATCAAAGGTCCAACTGTCTCTATTGGTCTTATTCTTATTGTGCGCCTTGTGAGCGTGTTTGGATCCGCAAAGGAAAATATCAATATCAAAGACATACATGTCATCGCAAGTAGTATGGTTGACTTAAGTGGGTAGCATCCTTGTTTTGGAAGACATAAGTCAAAGGCTCAGTCGTCACCTACATACGTAAAGACCGGAGATCCTTTTCAATCATTTAGATAGAACCTGAAAATAACATCTCTATCTTGGTATAAGTAAAGTTGTCTATATCTCAATCTTCCCTACACCGCCATTAAGATATATTAAGACCCAACGTGGAAAACGACATTGGATGTTATTTAGTTACTTTTTATACATGTCCTCGTAATAGCATTTTGTTGCATTTTGTCTTATATATTGTAGTGTTACCTAAAGGTAAAAAAAATCTTAAATTCACTACAAATTAAAATCAAAAATTTGACTAATGTAAAAAAAATTAGAATGATGAGTTTCCAAGTCAAGATGCAAATATGATGTCGATCTGTCCGGTGGCAATAACCGTTTGATGCCAAAATTAACGTGCTAATTCATGCCAACTGAAATAGCCGATACCACTTTTTTTTTGAAATTAAAAATACTAATATTACATTAAATTAAAAAACAAACATTAAAAAATAGACTAACACATTTAATTAATAAAGAAGATAACCCTACCTTGTATCAACTTCCACGTCTAGATTTAAGCTCGCGATGTGCTCTGCAAAATCACGACACAATGGAATAATTAGCTCGGGAAAAGTAAGTATTCATTTGCACAGTGCTTTAAATTAAGAGGCGAGTAGCGGGTCTGAAAAATTCAAATGCTGATTAGGTCGATCTGCATTCGTGGCATGATGCAACGTGTGTTCGATATAGTTCATGGGAGGTCATTTGGTTCGCATTTTGTCTTATATATTGTAGTGTTACCTAAAGGTAAAAAAAATCTTAAATTCACTACAAATTAAAATCAAAAATTTGACTAATGTAAAAAAAATTAGAATGATGAGTTTCCAAGTCAAGATGCAAATATGATGTCGATCTGTCCGGTGGCAATAACCGTTTGATGCCAAAATTAACGTGCTAATTCATGCCAACTGAAATAGCCGATACCACTTTTTTTTTGAAATTAAAAATACTAATATTACATTAAATTAAAAAAAAAATTAGCACAGGAAATTCGTTGTCGGAGATTTTTGCCAAGTAAGTGAATGAAGGATGTTTTGAATTATGATTTGTTTTTCTCTTTTGGCTAAAATAAAAAGAAAGATATGTATATTGTTTATATAGATGAGAGGTATAAATTTATTTTACTTTTTTTTAAAAAAAACTCAAGCACAGGAAATTCGTTGTCGGAGATTTTTGCCAAGTAAGTGAATGAAGGATGTTTTGAATTATGATTTGTTTTTCTCTTTTGGCTAAAATAAAAAGAAAGATATGTATATTGTTTATATAGATGAGAGGTATAAATTTATTTTACTTTTTTTTAAAAAAAACTCAAGCACTCTCCTAACGTTTTTAGTGAAAACGGTCAAGCACCCAACTTCTCTTTCAATTGGCATAGTAGTGCTGATAGCCTGATAGATGTCAATTTTAATGCTTGCCGATACCTAAGGAACGGAGATGTCGTGTGTCGATCATCACCCTGGTATACTTAAATAAAAAATGATTTAATAAGTCGGGTATGCACTTAATTTGCGCCCTTAATTAAACTAAGAAATTATATGGATTCTTTCCTTCGATTCCTCAGTTTCTCGAATTTGTGGTTTCTAATTGAAAGAGTTTCTTTTATTAGGTAAGTAAAGTATGTTTCATTAAAGTAAAACCACTAACTTATATTGATGCTCAATTCTTTTAATAACAAATATGTTAACATGCAACTAATGCCTAATGCAATCATCTAAATGACATGTATCCCTATTTTTTTAGCTATAAAACAATGTATCCGAAAGGTGAAACATATCACAAGCTATATATCACTCGTGTAACGAGTAATACCACTGATATTTAATTGGAGGGTTAACGTCTTTATCAATTGTTATATATTGATGATAAATAAAGAATTACGTGCAATATCCGTTATGTATAATACAAATTACTATAATAACGTTGTTTTCTTTAATTTAGGAAGGGCGCTAACGAATAGCAACTCCACTTTCACCATTCTTATAAGTAAAAACCCTGATTATGACTCAAGTAGTTAAACTGGCACTATTGGTCTTACTATAATAACGTTAACATGGATATAAGTGTTGCACGCAAAAATAAAGTACGTTGTCCATATATATATATCACAATTAAAGAACAAATAATCTAATATAATAATTTGAAATGCCACATTTTGAAGCCATCTAAGATGTGGTAAGGGGGTTTTTTTTTAAATGTAAATTCAGTAAGAAATATGACAACAACTACAAATAAATTACAAACAAATTTTTACACACCGATAGAAATCAGTTTTACATGTAATTGGTCCACCTAATTATCACATCAATTGGTGAATTATATCAACGACTAGCGTTTTTTTGGAGTCAACCTATAAAACAAGCATGGTCAAGTTCTATGTTTGTAAGGCCTCTCCCAACAGTGACCCATTAATTTCTCATATCTTCCTTATGGTCACATCAACGTCAAATTATGTCTTCACATCTCATGACACACTACTACTATCAACACATATTCCTCGTTTCCTCCTTACTTCTAGTTCACTATTTTTTTTATTTCCAATTAACTAAACCGAAAAATACAACATTACATGCACACATTTATTAAATAAAAATATTTTATTAATAAAATAAATTAAACATTACATTTATAAAAAAATATTACATTAATAGATAAAACAATACATTTTAAAAAACTACATAAATAAAAAACATGACACTAACTGAAAAAAGCCATTACATGAAAAAATTCTATGACATTATTAAAAAATTCACATTAACATTGAACGAAATTTGTCAGGTTAAAATACGTTGTACTAGAGCCAAATCATGAGTTAATGGAACCGTGAATGACTAATGAAAAATTGTTACACTTGTTAGGCCTTCATATAACAACTACTCCTTCCATCTCACATTAAGTGTTATAGTTTGACTTTTTGAGTCTTTTTCTTTCAACTTTAACACAAACATATAACACTTGATATAACATATATGAATTGATTGAGTTTTAAATGTACTTTTCATTGATATAACTTTTATCAACTAATATATAACACAAACAAAGATGTTTAGGTCAAAGTCGGAAGATAAAGACTTGATCAGCTAGTCAAAATAGGACAACTAAAATGAGACGGATGGAGTATAATTTTTTTAGTTAGCATAAACCACAATAGAGGAACCCCATTGGGGGTGTATTGAAATGTATTGAGAATGTATTCACTTGTTGGGAGGAGAGTGTATTGAGAGAGTGGTGATGATCACGGAGTGTATTGGGATGTTTTTCTTTTATTTTGTTTACTCCTTCTCTCAAAAACATAGTATTTATTAATTTAAATGATTAGTGTTGAAATGTATTGGATATTTGGTGTGAATTGAAGGAGAATGTATTGAGAAGAGGTTTTACCGATATGACACTAATATGACACTATATTGAGTGTATTGGGGGAGACCATGGAGGGTGCTTTTAGGACAAATATTCACATAGAAACTACTCAACTAGAGAAAAGTTCAGTACTACAATATTATCTCATGAGAAATAAAACATATTAAAAGATATTAAAAAAATATATAATTACAATACGGTGGCACTCGTCTTCTTGTGACCGGTATACTAAAAACTGCGAGTTCCAGGCTATGCCAAATTATTAAAAACTGGAATGGTCACTTCCGGATTTTGTGTCACCCAACATATAGTTGTGCGGACCAGCTTATAACAAAAACTGTTTTGGTATCGTGACATATATTAATTATAGTACACACAACAAAAACTTAACAACGGATCGGGTTTAAGTTAGACTTAAAGAGGTATTGGTCAATTTTGGATGCTAGTCTTAATTAGTATTGGTTTGTGCATGCATGCATGGGTCACTCTCTTAGCTTAGTTCATGCTGCCTTCTCTTGTTTTTATTCCATTTGATTTGTTGTTTGTTACTCCATATTGTAACAGTTTTTATATTGTTTAATTAGTTTATTTCTATTTCCAAGCATGGAAATGTGGGCAATCTGTACTGTATAATTGCGTGTGAAAGGGTATGTAACATAAGGGCAAAAGTGCAGTGTCAAACATTGGCAATTTGGTAAGTTTTAGCAAGTTGAACAACGAACAACGAACAAGAATGTGCTACGTGGCCTGTTGGTTTTCTTGCCAAAACTTGCCAAAACAAAGGGTGAAGTAAACCAATTCTTGCCAATAGTTGCCAAAATGTCAATGCCGGAAAAATAATCAGTTGCCGGATTTTAGAAAAGTAACCGTTTTTATATAAAAAAAAAAGTAAACTACAAATTGGGGGTCGGGAATTCGGAAGTCGAAGACGCCATGAGTGCCACCCCGAAGGTTTACCCCGCCAAGATATGGCCCGGATTATCCGAGTCTCATTTTTACGAACATTGTGTATCATCTTCACCCATTTAACGTAACACCGACAACCTAATTGTTCAACGATATCATCACCGACATAATACTACTTTTCCGGCCATATATTGCTTTAATGGAACAAAAGACGGCAACACCACCACGGAAAAAAATTCCAGCAACGCTACCGCTAAGTTAACACTACCAAGCTAATCACAAACATGCAATTAACGGCAATATTAAAGATAAATATACATATAATCATAAGCATAAGCAGCAACAGTTAACCGGAAAAACCAAAAAAGACTCGCCGGAAAACCGAAGCAACCAAAAACCCCAAAAAGGGGTCACCGGAAACCGAAGTAACGTTACCAAAAACCATAAAAAGGGGTAACCGGACAACATGCAGCAACGAACCGAAGTAACGTTACCAAAAACCATAAAAAGGGGTAACCGGACAACATGCAGCAACGGCAACCATACACCCCAAAAAGGGTCACCGAAAAAGATGTAGCAACAGCAACAAGAACCATACACCCCAAAAAAAGGGTCACCGAAAAAGCAGCAGCAACAAGACAGAAACCTCAAAAAGGGGTTGCCGTAAAAGTGAACAACCGTGGCCGGCGACGAAAAGAAATCCCAAAAAGGGGTTTCAGATCTCACCGGAATAAGGGTGTAGTACGTTAGGAGCATCGGCAAGTCGTTTCCGGCATCGATTCCGGCAATACAAGTCAAGAAAACGATAGTATTTGCCTCAAAATCGAAAACCCCCAAATTAAAAAATAGGTTTCCGATCAAAGACAAGATTGGCACTACAAAAAAAACGGTTACATAGCACGCTCCCAACGTTCACAAGGATCGGCCTAGTTTGGCCGATATATATAGTCGATGCAAAGTGTCGATGCTTGCCGATGGATAGGGTACAATGAAGCCAAAGAGCAGATGCTTGCCAATGGAAGGAGCATATGCAAAGTACTGACTGCACCCTTGCCCTTAAGGTTTTCTCTCTATTAAAAAAATAAGATCGACTTAAAAGGCTGAAATTGGCTGGCAATTCTCCGAACACCACAAGTGAAATTTTATTTATATTATAAGTTCGTAAAATTAATATAAAATTAATATAGTATACAAATATTTATCATGAAATTTATGCATTGATCCATAAAAACCGAAAAAACCACCCTTTTTGATTTATGCATGTATCCTGGATGCATTAGCATATGCATGAAATTTATGATTCTTTAAAATTCGATAAATAATGAAAATCTACATCAATCCAGCTATGTATTAGTGCTTATTTGAAATGCAAATGCATCAATTTGATGAATTTAAATTACGAATTCATTTTTCACAAAAGATTATTATGAAGTTTTTTTAAAATTTTTTTGTATAACATACATTGTTATAGCATTTCACATGTGGATGATGAACTTTAAAAACATAGTGATTCAATACACAGTTTTAGAAGGGTGGAATTTCTCACATACTAATATTTTAATTTTTTTTGTTTAATAAATAAATGTTTGGTCCCCATGAATTTTATGATTAAAAAAAATAGTATGTGAATGCTTGAATAACCATCCCATATATAATATATGTATATGTATATTCAGATGCAAGCTAAGTATGCATGCATTAGGTCCAGAATCACGAAAAGAGAAAAGTGTAAAAGATATCGTACACTAAAATAACTCTCAAAAGCACCAGTAGTTTCTTGTTTCCTTTCGATCTCTCTCATTATATATATTATCGAATTCATTGTGTATAATTGATAGTGTTTGTGTTTCTGATAGATTCCATCTCTCTTTCTTTCTCTTTAAACGACACTTGCTTGCTCTTGAAGAAAACCTGATCGAAAGCTAGCTAGCTCATCAATCTCGGATTTCTCAAAAAAAAAACATCGTTGTTCTTACTCTGATTATTCTCACTTCTCATCAGGTTCGTTCGATCCTACGTTAAATTATTTTACTTTGTTTAATGCTAAACCGGTAGATATATGCTAAATTGTGTGTATATATTGTGTTTGTTTAACTATATGTGATTCATGTATCACATACTTTTGAAGATCATAAATGGCTACCCAGTCACATTTTCGAGTTTCATCATCATTTCATTTCCTCAACATATATATTAATTCATAATGCTAATTCCAACTATCGTTTAAGTTGTTGATGAAAGATCAGGAATATTCTATATATATATATGCTTTAATTATTTATATACACATAGATTTTAAACTAAAAATTAATAATGTACAAATTAAAAACGGTATGATAAAATCGTATTTACATGCACACAACGTACATATCAAAATATATTGAAAACACATTAATTAATACTCCGTATGTGTTAGGAGGTACGGAGCATCAAACCCAAAATAAGCTTAATGGAGTTCCATTCTCTAACCATATAACACTAGCGTAAATAACACATAATAATTAAGCTTATGTATATGCTTTGAATTTATTCATTTTTCAATGTGGAACGACTTGGGTCTACACCCAACATCTTGGGCCCTTTACAATTGCTCATATATATTGCACTTGCTCAAAATACAAATTTAATTAAAACAATATTTACATGATTAGTATTTTGATATGGGCTTGGCTTGAATGATGTTGACTGCATAATTTTTTGATGCAGTTACTTTAAAAATTAGAGAGACATTTTTGTAATATATCAATCATCCATTTGATCTGTGTGTGTGACTGCATCTATCAATTTTGTATTGCATAATTGATTTTCCCATTTGATATATTCCTGTTTTTGATTATACAAAATTTCTGATAGTCCTTAAACATATCATGATGCTGGCATCGTGATCGTTGGGTTTATTAAGGTGACAAAGTTATTTGTATTGAATTATTCGATCGTACCGTACAATATATATTGTTTAATTATACACATAACGTATGTATGTATATAAATAAATATGTATAGTTAGGCTATAGAATAATAGGATGTTTGGCAGGTTTAGGGGACACGAAAAGAATGAAAAAAAAGATACGTACAATCGAATCAAACTTTTTTGTAACACCACACAACAAACGAATTATTCACCAGATTATTTATCTTTTACTTTGTGCTGTGGTTGGTAATGATGTTACACATGTCCACTTTATAAATATTTACTATTTTGGATGTATATAATGCAAATAACCTTTTACATGTGAGTATATTTGAGAATATATATATTAGTTAAAGTTATATTTTCTTCAATAAAAATATCGGGGGAATTTGAACACAACTAATACTGAGGGGACAAAACGTATTATTCATTTTTGGAGGGGTTATATTGTAAATGTTTAGCTCTAAAAGATATTTACGCTAAATACCATATTTACCTTCAAGTTTTGGAAGGACCAGGACGTACCCCTGCTTTTTTAAGTTCATCCCTTAAATGGAATTCTGTTTATCTTCAAATTTTACGCTAAATTAACATATTTATTTTCAAGTTTTACGATAAATTGGTTTATTTATCGATTTAGAGAGTGTTTGGATTTTTGTTTGAAATGAACTTTCTAATTATTACGTTTGTGATTTACAAATACTTAAACAATAATGTTGACTATAAAACTGATTATTTGTATTTACTTAGAAAAAAAACACACTTTTAAAAATGAAAATAGAAACATTTTATAAAAATAAAATAAAAAAAACAGAATTTTTTAATAATGCATTAATGCACAACTGAATTTGAAAATTCTAACTCCAAAGATCCCCTTCGTGGACGTGAAGGAAATACAATCGTAGACGTTTTAAAGTGGTGACCACCATATTATGCATAGACAATTTTGTCGACATAATCTGACCCTTTTTGATACCGTTTAATCAACACACAGTTTTGATTTGAAAAACATAATATAAATAAACGAGAAAATATCTATAATTGGCTCATTCAATTATATACAGACACAGGAACTTATGCATTATATCTGCGTTCTCAAATAAAGAGTTGTAATCGGGCATAGTCGAGTTAATACACTATCAAACTTAAACTCAATTTAATTACTAAATTCAAAGCTCAAAACTCGACTTGAGTTCAGTCAAATATTTTCAAAGCTTGGCTTAAGTAAGTAATTGACATTTCGAGTCCGACTCAACACTACTTGATAATCATCAACTCAACATTTTACAACTTAGGCACTTTCTAATACGATCTATGTTAAGATATACGAGAGATAGTGCCCGTGCGTTGCGGCGGTGAGATGGTGGGGTGATAGGTCATAGGAGATGATAAGTCATAGAGTGTGATAGCCAAATGCTTTAGCCGTACGGGCTCCGCCATCGGATTTAAAAATTCGTCGAAAGTATATCGAATGACATCTCTAATGAAAGAGCATGAAATTTTAAGAACACCCATACAATTTTTATAACTTATCGATATACGGTTTTTGAGATAAAAGATTTTGAATGAATTAGAGGAATAAAATGATTTATGAGGAGAGAGAAAAAAATGAGTGGTTGAGATTTGAGGAGAGAAAAAAAAATGAGTGGTTGAGATTCAAGGTTATTATAGGTATATTAGGTAGAGATGTTTAAATTAGTGAATAAGGAATAAGGGTATTTTGGGTAGTTCAAATCATCTTTTCTTAAAAAAAAGGGCAAAATGCTTTATAAGATAGTATTAGATATAAAGGGTACAATTGTAAATTTATGTAATTTTAGTAAGACTCGTGAGCTTTACGAGCTAAGTATTTTGTTGGATGAGCTCTGCTCGGGTAGCTTGAGCTCGACTCAAATTACACCGAGTAGATTTAGAATATTTTGCGAGCTGATCATGGAGAGCTCATAAATGTGAACACCTATATGCAAATTTTAAACTATTTATGTTCCGTTCTCTTTTTTCTCTTGAAATTTTTTTAGATATATAATATAAAAAAGAAACAAAAGAAAATGTTATACTTTCGTATATTTGTTCTCTTTTCACTTTTTTTCTTTTACCAAAAGTATTTCAAACAATTAAACATTCCTTGACTCAAAAAAAGAGAGGACACTTTAAAGTAAGGTTAGAAAAAAAAATGTAGAGATCCAATCCAAGTCATGGAATCTAGGATTTCGTAGTGGAAAGGATACGTATGCATATCATTTGTAATATACATATTGGTTGGTGTTCATAACAACATAAAGATTATTTATACTTCATTTCTATATATCTAGAAAAAGTTACAAGTAACCAAAACAATTTAAAAATATCTAATTTGTACTTTTTCACATGTTTTGCCATTTAACCACAAACTTAGCAGAGAATCTCATTATTGTTTTGTCTCATTTTCCTGTTCTTTTACATATCTTTATTTTTGACAAGTCCAGATTAGTAGTACTATAACTTTTTTCTTGGTGTCAAAAATAATTTTGGTCACAAGTTGTAGAGAAATTTTTAATTTTACGATATACGTGAAGTCGTAGCTCTAGAAGTTCCGGCTATTTGTGAGATCATCACAAAGACACAAACTTATCTCACTGCAAGTGATACGGTATAATTAGAATAAGATCGTCCGTGGTAGTAGATAGTGTTTGAACGTGTTTCTAGCGAATCTAGGCTTGAAAAAACATGCAGTTTGATTCCGTGTATCAGAATATATGATTTTTAGCCATAATGCCATGTCTATGTGAAAGAAACTACTAATTTCAGGTTGTTGTTCCTTAGAGGTCTTGAAAGACTAACTAGAGAAGAAACGTCTTTTAGCTTGCAGATGAGAAGGGAGCCAGTGGAGTAATTTCATTCGGTCTTGGTATGCAGTGATCCCATGAGTCTAGGAAAACTTGAAGGTGGGATGGTGGAAACACAAAACAGTATCAGAAATCGGTATGCTAAGCTTTTAGAGGGTTCTTGGTTTACCCAATTTTGTCATGGATCGAATCCTTGGATGGCTAGATACGTCTACAGTGTGTTGTTTCTTCTTGCAAATTTGCTTGCATGGGCTGTTCGAGATTATGGACCTAGTGCATTGACAGAAATGAAAAGTAAGATTCATTCATATCACTATTTTTTTTTTGTAGATTGCAAGATGGTGGTCGGGTAACGTTCTAAAATGGTTTTGGGTTAAACGGGTCATTTTAGTATGGGTCAAACGGGTCAGATTGCTCAGGTTGACCAGGAAATACTTAACTTTTTTTCTCTCTTTTTTTAAAATTATATGTATTTTTACAAAATAATACTTATTTTAGTAGTAGTACCTTAAATCTTTGAAAAAAAATAAAAAATATATATATATACTCTTTCGAATCGTTTGACCCATTCGGTCCATTTCATCCCTCAGGCTTTTAGATAATTTTGTTAAAATCATAAGAATTTCCATCTCTAATAGCTTACATTTTCTTGCACTTGAAATTTTTTTAAGAAAATCTATTCGTTGCAGGATTGAAAAGTTGCCAAGGCGGCAAAGACTGTTTAGGCACAGAAGGAGTTCTAAGGGTCAGCATGGGATGTTTTGTATCCTTTTTTTTATAAAAGAAAAAATCATTTGCAGCCTATTTTTTACAATATTTAACATACAATATTATATTGCTTATATAACTTTGGGCAAAACCTTAACATATATTAGATATTTTATTTTACAATGTTTCTTTCAACCGTTGGTACCTCAAAGTTGCATGTTAAAAAAGAATTATGGCATTCTGGTTGGTGGTCACCCAAGGTTTTCCTCATGATTGCGCTAATCGTATTGACATTTTTTCTTCCTACCGAAATGATTCTGATATATGGTTAGTTTTGTAGAAGTATTTGAAGCTAGAGCCTGTAGGTGGGAAATGGGCAGGTTGGGTAAGAGGTCATACTGGGTAATTATTGATACCAGTCAAAATGGATAGGGCTAGGCGGTACCAGGATAAAATCTCGGAGGGGGCAAAATTAAAAATTCATGAAATATAAATCTAAAAGGGGGCAAAATGTTAAAAACCTATAGAAAATTTTTAAAATCCATGAAAAATTTAAAAATACATAACAAAATTTAAATTTTGAAGGGGGCATTAGCCCCCCTTGCCCCCCCCCCACTGTATATGTACCCCCCCCCCCCCCCCCCCCCCCCCCCCCCTTTAGGCACGCCTCTGGCCGAACAGCGGATTAAATACGATAAAAAGATTATATTATTCCTATTATAATCTTCTTTTTTAACAAAATAGTTAGGAGGCTTCGTGCATTAAAAAAAAGTATATTATGATTGACCCATGTATTACGTTACAACTATTGCTGCAAATAATAATTCTAGTATATTTGATTTGAGACATTTTTTTATTTGGCAGGTGATGTTGCACATTTTGGTGCAGGGTACTAATCTCTTTTAATCATTTGCATATATTTGTCATTTAATGACTGCTAGTGAAAGTATGAAGACATCTAAATATTTTTTGTTAATGATCATGTGCAGGGTATTCTTGCTAATTCAGCTAATAAGTATAATCAGCTTCATTACGTGGCTAAATGATTGTTGTCTATCAGAAAAATATGCTGCAAGATGGTAAGTTTTTTCCTAAAGTGTCAATCATGAAAGTGTACTGTTAAAAGCTTGAATCCTAATCCAAAGTGGAATTATGTGTTCAATACAATAGTCCATTTCCTATCAAAAAGTGTGGGGGGTTCCAATATATTTCTTTTGAATAAACTAATTTGAAGAGGTTTTATTGTTTATGCATGAGAACATGTTGGAATAGGCCCATGTACTTTAAAGCTAGCTTTTAACCAGTTTGACCCATTGGAGTTGTACTTATCCAGAATCGACTCATTTATAAGTATATGGGCCAAAATTTCCACTTCCAGCAAAAATAATTTGCTGTAATGATGAAACCACGATGGTTGTTGTTGAAACATGCAGATATCGGATATCCAGTTTATCGTTTTATGCTATGATTACCTATTTGTGTGATTATGATCATGAGACTTGTTTTTTCTTCAGCCATACTCATTCAATGCTGCTTGCAACAGCTGCATACATCGTGTCCATTCTCGGGATCATTTTAATGTACATTTGGTACACGCCACAGCCAAGTTGCCTGCTCAATATTTTCTTCATTACATGGACACTTGTACTCCTACAACTTATGACTAGTGTTTCTCTTCACCCAAAAGTAAGTTCAATCCGTCAGAACACGAGGTGTCAAAAAGGGTGGGTTGAGAGGGTTGGGTATTATGTCAAAATGGGAATGGATTAAAACGGGGTGAATTAACTGCTAGAGTATGATTATGAAAACTGTTATGTCAAAAAATATCAATAATATGAATAATCAGTCTAAGAGAGCGACTTTCCATCCACTCGACCCGTTTGTCACATCTTTTGTAAGTTTTGACACGTTATAGATAAAACTTAACCCACGCTGACATATCTATAAGTAAATGGGTTGAAACTGCCACCCTTTGATCATAATGTTTATGTATCATCTCACCAAAAAAATACTGGCCCTCTTTTTTGTTTTCTGAAACAGATCAACTCGGGGTTATTGACTCCAGGTTTTATGGGACTCTATATTGTGTTCCTATGCTGGTCTGCAATCAGAAGGTACAAATTTTTATTTTCATAATCTTGTTATTTTGCATTCTGATGTTTAAAATGTGACCATATCGTTGTGGCTACAGCGAACCACCAGATGATAAATGTCTCAGGAAATCGGAAACTTCAAGAGACTGGCTAACCATAATAGTAAGCCTCAGACCTTTCGTACATATTTAAGTTAGAAGAATTGTTATTCCAAGAATTTTAATGGCTCGATGCTAAACAACACATACTTAAAGATGCCAAGTTTTGCCCATGAATTGATGCAGATTATGTTTTATAACTTTTGTAAAATGAGTTAATTATAATATCAAACTAAAAAGGAAATAATCCAATTAGAGGTATACAAACACAAGACCTTCTGAATTGCTTTTTAAAAAGAAGTTTGTATTCTTATTGTGTTACTATAGTAACTTTGTAATCAAATTCAAACACATTAGTTATTGTAACCATCACCAAGTGGTCTAGTGGCAAGAAGTCTTATTTTTTCACAAGAGATCTCAAGTTCTAATTATGTCCTAGGCAAATAACTTGGGGATAGTCAGGGAAATGGTTGGAACTAGCCACGGGCAACAACCAAAAAAAAAAAAACCGGTTAGGCCTCTAAAGCTAAGTCAAAAAATGGTTAGCCGTCGCTGGGTAACGCCAACAGAAAAAACCTTCTCCATTTACCCTTTTTTGGTTATTTCCAACAGCGCTTGTTTAAATACGGAGTACAATCATAGATTTTCATGTACTAAAATAATTTGTATAAATAGTATCTAAAAACAAGTCATTTGATGCTCAAGATTCAATTCTTATTCTTTTCAGTTCATCTTCTTGTCAACAGAGCTTTGTTGTTGCTGTACTCGCCATAGTTATTGCTACATTTTCAACCGGAATTGATTCTAAATGCTTTCAGGTAGTACCTCTTCATTAATTTAGTTTTTTTTTTTCTTTCTGAAAACATGTACATAAGTTCCCTTTCTAAATGTCACTAAATAAAATGCAACATTGTTCATGCATATTTCAAATCCAAAATCATCTCATTAACCAAAATATATACTTTTCAGATTATATATTTTGTCTATTACTCAAAGCATTATATATGTAAAAAGTTAGAAATCCAATCAAATGTTACATGGTCTGACAGTAATAACACTCTGCAGTTTAAAAAGGATGAGCCACAAGACGAAGACGACGTGCCATATGGTTTTGGATTCTTCCATCTTGTTTTCGCAACCGGAGCCATGTACTTTGCAATGTTATTAATAGGCTGGAATTATCATCACCCCATGAAAAAGTAAAACATCTTAATTGGGAATTTGATCCATCTTTCATTAGTCTCAAATTTACTTAACAATCTTTTGTGTGCAGGTGGACCATTGATGTTGGTTGGACTAGCACTTGGGTCAGAATTGTAAATGAGTGGCTTGCAGTCTGTGTTTACTGTGAGTACTATTAACTATAGCTATGTTTCTTGCAAGTTAAATTTTTTTTTTTTAACTGCATATGTTAGTTGTTAGTACTGTAGTTATTTTTTCCCAATTAAACGTCAAATGTTTGTTTTTTATTTTTTTGTTGTGTATTCGAAAAGGGTTCTTAAATCAGTAATCTTATGTTTGTAGTATGGATGCTAGTAGCTCCAATCATATGGAAAAACAGACAAGTCGACGATTCAACATGAGAAGAACGTACACTCCACACGAAGCATGTCAGCTCGTTCTCCACCAAATATGTTACCAAATACTACGTAAAATCGAGGATGGGGGAGGTATATGCCCCTGTAAATATTTAGCCAGAAGATATACAATTGTTTGTATCTGATATCCTATATGTTGCATATGAGACACATGCTGGGCCAAAACAAAAGTAACCATAACCAAATGTCTGTCTATTCTTACTGATGTAATGCAATATTTTGTGTTTGGCATAATACAAACAGGATGTAACAATATTGATGAAAATTTGTTTTATCATTATAGTGGAATAATATTTGTTTTGATTTTAGTTTTGAATATTATTGGGGTAAAAGAATAAGTACATAGAAAATTTGTTTTATCATTATAGTGGAATAATATTTGTTTTGATTTTAGTTTTGAATATTATTGGGGTAAAAGAATAAGTACATCAGAATTAGAATTACAGAATATCGTGTGTAGTTATAGAAAACTCTTCTTTCTTCATACAAAAACTTTCGAAAACTAGAATAAATAGAATTGTATGTTTTTAAAGCAAACTGTCTAAGAAAACAAAAAAAAAAATCATCATTTTATATCTTATAACATCTTTTTCTAAGGAAAAAAAAAAACTTAATAAGAATTAATAACTATTGTATTTTTTTCTAATTTAAATGAAAATATAAACGGGTAAACAAATGAGATCTTTCGTGTTGGATTATCCGGGGATGATAGATCTTTTTTTTACTCATATGTAAACTGAGACACTTTTCTAAAGAAACATAACACCTAACCATTAGGCCGATAGTTTGAAAATGAAAATATCAAAAACTTGCTTTATTTAATTCCAATATTGTAACTAAACGCATTGCGCAGTAACGCATACCTTCTAAAAATAGGAAGTAACTATTGGGACAAATACATGTTTGATGTCATGACTAAAAGGTATATGTTAGGTTATGTACAAATAATGATTTGTTATAACAAATCCATGATTTCAATAGATGATAGAAAAGTAATTTATAATTTAATAAACAAAAGGGAAGGCACGAAATAATGTTGGAAAAGAAAAGCTAAGGATAGATCATAATTGTCCTTTGCAACGTAAAAAGTGACTCACCAGAATTTGTTGTTAGCTTCTTATTTGACACTTTGACAAAAAAGAAAAAAAGGTATCATCCCTTTTTTGTAGAAAAAAAGATTGCTTATTTTTTATGAAATCTTTTTATTTAGGAGCGGTGCCATGTAATGTATAGTGCAAAATTCTTCTTGGATTAATTAATGGATAGGACAGTTGAGGGACAAAAAATGAGGAAATTATTAGTAGAGCTGCTGCTCATTTATTTTTGTTCTATATTTTATTTTACGATGACACTCATGATGCATTCTTTCCATTTTATTTTATTTTATGAACAATGATAAATGTATAGGAATAAAAAAAAAAAGTTTAATAATGGATTTAATAATTTAAGGTAGTGATAAATTCATACACACATTTTTACACAACTATATGCTTTAGACAATCGTACTAAAAACAAAATATGTAATAAGATTTTGGTTCAAATAAAACAAATATTGAAATAAAAGTAATTAACAAACTAAATGTTGCAATTTGCAAATTAGATAAACCAATTTTTTTTTTGAACGGCAGTCTATTTTACTTCTACTCCTAAATTACACGTATGCCTGGAAACCAGGACTCTCGAAAAACCCCCTATTAATCCACCCCGAAAGTGGGACTCGAACCCAGGTGGATCCTCCCAAAGTCAAAGACCTTACCAATGGGCCACCAACCCCATTATATTTAAAACTTTTTTTTTTTTATTTTCTCTCTTCATTTCCTTGGTAACAAATGAATTTGTAGAAAGTATTTGATTAGTTTGTCAATGTAGCATTACTCGGTAAGTATAAAACATATAAACAATCATTACTGAAATTCATGTACCATGAAATTGGCTAAGTTACAGAAGTCAATCCTACTTTTAATGGTGTGTCCAAGAGTTGGCTTGCATTTAGATATGTAGAACCAACCAACCAAAAACCCATAGATGACAGAATCAATATGAATCAAAAGTTTTATTTGTACATCCAAAATCATTACAGAATACAGATACCACTATCTATACCGAAACTAGAAGCCCGGAATTACAACTTGGAATTATACAGCTTATAGTATCCTATAATTACCGAGCTCACAACATTACAAGGTCACTTGGGCCAAACCAAAAATATATAAAACTGAAAATATATAATAAAGATCACTACATTCCCACCCAATATACCATACAAACAATAATTAATATAAATCGCATCTAGTAACAATAATACAATTTATGAGGGAGCATCAACAGAAGCAAACCACATCACCAAAAAAGCAAAAATCTTAGAACTTCGTCCATATTTTCATCATCGTCCATTTTCTCCCACTTTTGTTTTTATTTTTTTCCCATACATTTTTACATACAACCCTTAAGTTACCCAAAAAACAGCACCTACGATTTAATCAACTGGCGTCGTCGCTAGACACAATCTACAACAAGAAACCCACCAAAAGAAGTCTTTTCCCTTTGATGATTAAGGTGCAAATAATTAGACTATTTGCATACTCCCTGATCCATTAGCTATAGCAAGAAGCTGGCTGTGACTTACCCAAAAGGATTAGAAGAGAAGGTGTTCGATGTACCAGTAGGAGTAGTATACACTCCACTCTGTTGTTGATTTGCATTCAAAGAACCAAAAGATGTCATGTCATATCCAAAACTTGCTACTTGTGGCCTGCAAACAAACACGGATTTCTTTTTCAAGGACAGTTGAATGAAGAAAGCGGTAGAATTCTTTCCATAATGAGAAACAAGAAAGAGATGAATGCAACAGGGAATTACCTGGGTTGAGTGGAGATGTTCTGCGGTACTTGTCCCATGAACGGAGCTGACACGATAAAAAAATTATGTCATTTCAAATGACGAGAGTAATTTGTAATATATAACTTTGGCTTATGAAATGTGAGATAAAAATACATAAGCATTAGGAAAAAAGGGAGGACAGTACCATTAGACATTGATGATCCATATGATGGCCCCTGAGTTGGCATTGCTAAAGGATGAGATGATTGGTGTGGCATCCATGTTGGTGCTGGAGTACCCAGGTTCGAGGTTTGATGTATGCCTGATGGCGGTGCCATATTTGGTAAAGCATTTTGTAACGGCACCATTGAAGGAAACTACAACAAAAAGTATAAATACCTTGTAAGAATAACAGATTAACAGCAGATCCTTTACACGAAATTGTTGAATTTAATTTACCTATAGATATAATGATAGTTGTTTCAAAACTAGTTTTCATTCATTTTAGACGCAATATTCAATTAATCCTAGATGTCAATACTTATGGTCTTTGATTAATAGTTCACTAAATGCTGTAACATGTGGTCAGAGGTCAGACTTCTAAGCCACATACTATTTTTTTGGACTAAACATTGCTTCTTGTCACATCTGGTTTCTTCTGCATTTGAATGTTAAGTATGTGTTTGGATTGTGTAAATTGATGAACTCGACCTTGATGGGACCAAAATGCATTGAATGTCAACGACTTCAAAGAATAAATATCAAGTAATTACCATGTATTATCATCGATTAACTGGGGTGGTTTAGAAAAACAGATGTTGAACAAATGAGACCTAATTACAAGTACCCTAGCAATATACCAACAGCTGATTGTCTTTATTTCTATTCTTCCACTAAGAACTCATTCAAAACGTCATTCATATGAAATAAAATTTTATTATGAATAATAACTTGTGGTGCAAGATTATAAAGAAGCTATATGAGCCTTAGTACTTGCCGACACTCTAATATGAATCAGATTGAATAAACCAAAGTGGGAAACACATACTTCAGTATTATTTATAGAAATTAAAGAATACGTTAATTAGTTATGAATGTCCCTTAAAGCAATAGAAACAGCCACGTTGATTTTAACTGATTTAAATCTTTCGCTGTAGAAATAATGTATGATGCAGACAACTACAACCAAAACTTTTATTAGTGTATCGTACTAAAGCTCAAGCTCTATGATAAAATAAAACATAGAGAAACAATTGTAACTAATACTTACTGTTGTCGCTTGAGCTGTTGGTGAATCATTGATATCAAACGGATTTGACGACTGTGATGGCTGTACAAAAGGTGGTGGCATGGGTTGCTACAATAAAAGCCACAGCAAATTTAGTCGTAACTCATAGATGAGTATGAACAAGAAACATGATCACAAGGGATGTTGTGGTGGTTAATTGCATCAGACCTGAACATTATACTGCATATTGTACCCCATGCCATATTGTGGAGCAGGGTACCAACTTGGGGCCTGAGCAGCGTAGGGTGAATAGTTGGAAGTAAATAAATCCTGCATATGCAAAACACAACTCATTAGTAATGAAGAAAAAAAAAACATTAATACTAGAGGGGGCAAACTTCAACTATTTTTATCAATGGGTTGATTTGGGTTGTGTTTAATCTTAAATGGGCCAAATCAAACGATTTAGCTACAACCGAAAGGTGTACAACTCATCCAAGTCTACTTCTAAAGCATAGAACCTACTATAACGTTTTATAATTTAAATTATCATTTTAAAAGTAGCGTTTTTGTTTTCATACTTATCGTACCAAGATTGATAACTTAAATGGACACAAAAATATCATATATGGGTCAACCCACATACCCCGACGATCGCTTCAACCCAGGCCCACTTGGCAAGCTATGCGGCCCACCCAACCTACTCATCTTTCCACCTTTAATAAATACAGCAGATATACAAACACATTTACCGCTGGTAGTTCTTGTTTAGCAGCAGGTTTAGCATCGATGCCGGATGTAACTTGAGAATCTGCTTTTGGTGCACTAGAAGGTATATTGGTATCTCCACCCCATGACTGCATAACATTGCAAATTGGTAAGAAACAGTAAAACCATTATACAAAGAGCTTGAGTTGGCAATAACGACCCACTATCTTCAACTAAGGTGGCTCACGGCCATTTTGAAGCATATAACCTCCTATACCATGTTAATTCAGATTTATTTGTAACAATATTGTATTTATAACCATTATTAGGATTCGCTTTAATGATTGACTAATATATTCTTCCAAGATGGATAAGTGTTGGTGTGTCAGCCAGATCCAAACCCGACCCTTTTGGAACCCAACCCAAGAATGACACAGAACCAAACGTACCCATCTTATCACCTCTACAAAGAATTGTCTACTGAAGAAAGACACTCAAAAAGCCAAACCTGATTAACTGATGAAGTAGGAGGTTGGCTACCACTAACAGGGGGGAGATTTTGCTGAGGATGCACATTTTGCCATTGGCTTCCACTAGCAGAGCTGCCAAAGGCATCAAATGACGTTGGTGCCGATGTTGGTGTTGGTGTAACAGCAGGAGCCATTGAGCCGAAGGGTGACACTTGTACACCTGAACTTACTGGGTTGTTGACAGATGCAGGAACTGATAAATCAGATAGCATGTCAAGCAAGTTGGCACTTGAAGGAGCTTGAGAAGCTTTTATTACTGGTGATGCATCAAAGCTTGCCCAATTATCATTTGCTGATATTGATGGTTGTGCCACAAACGTAGCAGGAATAGGAGCAGGAGCAGTATGTTGTGTTTGTGGCACAGGAGCAGTTGAAGGAGGTTCAGGATCAGCATCAAAATCAATTAATGAACTTTCTCTTCTAAGTTCAGTTGGATTCCCATTAGAAGATGCTAAACTACTTGAAGAAGCAGTTCTCTGCACCAGAAATGATTTCAGATTATGCTTAAAATTATGTGGGGGGGATTTAAAGAGAAAGAAACAACCACAAACTTGTAAAAAACTGTAACAGTCAAATATATAGTTTTAGATGATACAAGGGGATTTGACTTTATAAAAAATAGATAATACAATAGGTGCACTCGCATTAAAGGGACTTCCATATGGCAAGAACAGCTTGTAAACTTGCTAAACAAATCAGAAGCATTTAATACTCACAAGAAGGCGATTTTTTTAAATAAGTTAGGACAAGGGTATTTCGGATCAACCCACTAGCCTGATCCGTTTCAGACCATGCCAAGTAATCTAAAGTGATTTGTAGTGCATGAAACCTTTCAAACCATTATCAAAAGATCATAGATTGTGTAAATATATTAACATATTATTTACTAATTTTTTAATGATTTTGGACAAAGGTATTCCAGGTCAATCCACTAGGCTGATCCATTTCAGACCCTCGCTAGAATTACACATTTTGACTTTAAACTGGTTTGACCCTTTAACCACCCAACACGTCATTTTGCCACCTTTAAACTAAATGCATAATTTTGCCCTGGAAGTTTTAACTGCATTACAAACCAGGTCACGAATCAACAAAGCTATTTACCAAAAGACAGCATTACATAGCTTAATGTAAAGCCTGATGAATAATCCTCACCTGTGTTTTAAAGGAACCATCTGCTGGCCTTGAGCCGTTGGCTTTCGGAGGTTCTATAACCCGAAGAGGAGAAACACTATCTCCCAGTATATCCCTAACGGGTCTAACTACTGGTGGGCTAGAAATATCTGGATCTCTTCGGTTATCAGGAGAGCTACCTTCAACCTTGGAACCACCATCAGAAATTTTCCCATCATCAGATCTCCTTCCATTCGCAAATCTATCTTCTCGTCGCCAATCATTAACAATATCCACACGGGCAGGACTTTTCTTGAAATCTTGATCATAGCCCGGACTACGTCTTTCATCGTAGCTATTTCTGGAACTTCCATCACTTCTTCCACCAGGACTAGGCCTATCACTATAACGACGTTCATTTTCATAGGGTGGGCTTCTTGAACCACCAAGATATGTATCTTCTGTTTCCCCCTATTTTATATACAAATGCATCCAGAATCAGAGAATGGTACAATATACATAATAGTTTAAAACTATTTTTACTATAGAAAAGCTCAAGTAATTTTCTTTGTAAGATATCATCAATAAAAATTAGACATGGCAACTTCGAATGAATTGACTTGGGTCATGTTTTCTCTTTAGCGAGTAGAACTGTAGAAGTATAAAATTAGCTTTAGAAAAAACGGGCCAAACATACAAAAGTCACCCAAAGAGTGCTTAAAGCATAAAACCTCCACAATCATTCCATCACACTATTAGATTATTTGTAATCATATCTGAATAACTATATCTACAATAAAATAAAAAACTAGATTTTAGTTTGGCCATAAGTGTTTTACGTCAACCTAATACAACCCATTTTAAACTTCTACCCAACCTGGCTGGCACGTCCAAACTATTGGAATAGGCATGCCTATTGAGCATAAACCCTCCACAATCATTCAATCACTATTAGATTATTTGTAATCATATCTGAATAACTATAACTATATCTATAATAAAAGAAAACTAAAATTTAGTTTGACCATAAGTGTTTTACGTATCCGATCCGCAAGGACCATGATTGGGAATTGTTTGATCGTCTTTCTCTGAGGAAGAGGCAAAATAGAATCAACTTGAATTCGGGACCACTATTCGAAATCTTCGTGAAACACTGGATTTGTTATCTCATGTCTGCTTTTCGTGAAAAAATACCAATTGAAGTGGAGGGTTTTTTCAAACAACAAGGGGCTGGGTCAACTAACAACCCATTTTAAACTTCTACCCAACCTGGCTTGCACGTCCAAACTATTAGAATATGCATGCCTATTTAGATTATACTCTATACCTTCAGTGCATGTATTAAATAGATTCTTGTTTGGAAGGTTATGTAGGCATACCGATTTCGCTCTTGGAGGCTTGTCAAAACTTCTCTCACCAGAGTATCTTCTATCCACATAAACATGCTTGATGAAGTCCCGAAGTCTCTCAACATTACTGGAAGCAGGCAAAATCTCAAAATGAAAGTTTCTGTTATAAAGTAAAATATTCCATTACATTCATGATCACAGACCTGCTGTCAGGGAAGGACTGGCGTTGTGCATCCCATTCTTTAAAATAAATTTCCTTGGCACTCTATTATTACAACACAAAAAGAGGTCAAACCAAGTTTATGTAGTTTGTATCTGACGGTAGGTAAGTAAATAAAATATTTATAAGAGTATTCACATAACAGCATTACCGCATTTCCTCCTCCTTGAAGTGCACTAACTTCTTGCGTAGTAAACTTGGCCATAGATACAGATTTTACCCTGTGAGTGAACTCGCGACTGTAGAAAATTAAAATAGATGGTTTAATACATTAACATGAACAGGCCTCAGACGTTTCAACTAACACGCCCAGGCAATTAGTTCATCTAAAGGTAGCAAAATGGGTTGGGTTTCGATACCAAGTCAAAACCTTTTAGTGTGTCAAATAAGACTAGAAAAATTATAAGATAAATCTATTTGAACAATCTGATTTAAGAGGTTTAAGCATATAAATACACTTTGAGCGACTTTCTACACAATTCAGCCGCCTCCTTTAAGCTATTCTCCCTATTTGATACATTATAAATAAAACATAACCCGGATGAACCCACTCAAAATTCCACCTTTATTATCATCATCCAAACAAAAATACAAATGCAATCCATATTCACCACAAAAAGTTGGTACTTACTGAATGCCACTGCAAGTTGTGCAAACAAATGTCCAGAAGTTTGTGCATACATACTGAGGTCCCTGTTAAACAAATGACAAGAGACGTACTAACAGGATCAAAATCAAGGTTTCTGATTATATATCAGTTAACTTTAATGGTAAAAACCAAAAAATAGCTAATCAAAGAATGTATGGTTGCCTTGGTTGAACTGCAGAAGTTACTAGCAACAAAAAATGTCAAGATTTATGGTTACGTTTATATCACCTATAAAACTGCAAAAACTGACAAAATCATCGGAGTTTAACCAACAGGTGGTGATATTAACACCAACCATTTTACTTCATACACCATAATGTATGCTTTAAAGTGTTGTATAGTCTGCTTTTTAACTTGTGCATTTTGGTGTCAGGAGCAAACTATTTGGTTTAAATATCACCTTTGACCTTCGGTAACCTATAACTAAGTAAGGGCTAAGTACAAAGAAGAGTAATGGCTAGATGATTACTGCTGCCTGAGGTTGGTACACAATTATTCATTATGTCATGTTCCGGACATTGAATCAAATTCACATTTCGTTGTTCAATGTTAATTGTTAAAAGATAAGACCAAATCCGTGTTACTGAGGCACAAGATAACTAATTGGCATACATTATGATTGCATATGAACCACTAGTCACTACTAACAGACAGCAAATACTCTTTAATTTGATTACTAGTCATCAAGATGGAGTGAATTATCACCATAACATACGTACAATTGAGCATTACGAAGAAGTACGGGAGAAGTAATGTCATTTTCTATGGCATATAAGGTGTCATGTCCATGAAAATTTGTAAAATGTTATTCTCTACATTAAAAGTTTGACCAACTTTACATAAACGACTATCACATTTTGGAATCTTCAAACTGACTTGTTTCGGAAGAGATATGATGATGCAAGACATACTGTGAGGATCTATTGTAGCGATAGACGTAACAAAGAAGACCAATTCCGGCTACAAGTGTACAAACGTATATCGATATGTCTAGCAGTTCTAAAATATAATAATAACATTAACAAAGGAGTATGCCGCGGGGTCAAAAATGAAAATACAAGAGAGTGCAATGACTAACAAAGATCGGGTTCATATGGTCTAAGGCTTGTTTGGATCAACCAAATTAAATGAATTTCAACATATACAAACTTGCGAATTACATTTTTCATTTTTGAATGTCGTACACCAAGATAAAGTTCAGAGTTGTAGAATAACAATTATACACCTTTACATGCCAATTTATTTATACGCCTAACATAGATATCCCTTTTTGTATAATATATGAAAGAAAACATACTTTCTAATTTCAGAATTGAGAAAATATCCATATAATCCAGCAAACTATAATTACTTTGCATGGAATCTAAAAACAAGATGCCATAGCAACATAATGCCAGGTTCAAGAAACTTTATCTCAAACTTCACTTAAGTTTTGGAAAGCTCAGCCTTGTCCATGTATCCCTTGAATGCAATTGATATGGAATCTTATCATTTTCAGTTCGCAATTAATCCAACTTCCTTGCTTGGGTACCACTGATAATGATGAACCGTGTAACATTAAGAAACATTTACTGTCAACGCCTATAAGATGCGTATAATCACCAAATGCTCTAACAATCACCGTATTGTTACCTAGTATAGTATAATCTATAAATGACCAGCATCTTCCAAATCCTTCTATAAACGGCAGAATGAAGAAAACAAATAAACTCCCAAAATCCGACTCCACATTGCAAAACAACATGCCTTCTATAGAAAGAATCCTAACTAGTACAAGAGTCGTACATATAATACAATATCGCTCACCTATACATTATCTTCAACTTTATTTCCACTAAAACATATATTTCTAATAATAACATACAAACACTAAATTATACTACTATAAACTTACTACAAACTTCATGAAAAGATTAAAAAGGAAATAAAGTAAAATGAGTATTAAAATTACTGCAGTAAAAAGATTCGGCTAAAAAAAATTTACCAGACTATTGCAGTTAATACACCGCCGATTCTCGGCAAGTTTCATTAGATTCCTTATATTCCTTTCATTTCTCTGTTCTTCCTTCAACCTGCTCCCCATCTTCTTCAATCAAAACCCTAACTGTATCCACAACATATACACATATATATACATATATTAGTGTGTGTGTATATATATATACATCAATCAATTGTTAAATTCAAATTCAACAGTAAAACATCAAGATTAAGTTATTACATATATGTAACGCATCAATCAACATATAGATTTCTTCATAAATAGCAGATCTATAGACGTTAGATACATATATTGTGATAGATACATGAAATTAATGAATATATATATACATATATAGATATAGATATAGATATATAATTGTAAGGTATTAAAGTGTACAGAATCTATACAAAAACTGACCTTACAAAACGGATGATTGGATTTTGAGAGAGATTTTGGGAGAGATTTTTTTTTTTTTACAGATCTTTTTAGTTGTTCCACAGCTTGCTTTTTCCGAGAGAGAGAATTTAGCGTGCATTTGTAGTATCTACCGATAAAAAAAATATAAAATAAATAAATAAATAAAAATAAAAAAGATTGGGTGTGTGCGGGTACATGGTAGAGTAGACTACGGAATAACAAAAAAGGATTGATGGGATGGAACTTGGAAGTTTTGACCGGTATGAATTTGTGCTGACTTGTCAGCTCCAGCCAAATTTTATGGTTGAATCATGTATTGAATCAGTGATAAATATTCTGGTATACAAAGATAGATTTAGCGATTTGATCTTCATTCCATGCAAAGGACGGAAGATCTTTTTCTATCATTTAGGTAGATACTAGAAACAGTTTCTCTATCTAAGTAGAGCCGTAGAGGTAAGATCTGTTTACATTTTAACCTCTCTCATACATTATCAAAGTGTTGGGGTCCAAAACCCATGGTTCGTGGAAGACGGCACTGAGCAATTTTTTTCCATTTTTTTTAATCCACGAGTAAATGAACAAGGTTTTTATATACTAGGATTATTTAAATAAAACAAATCTATTTGACTCACATGTATATAGTTTAATGAAGATAGTGCTCAATTCCATCTGACCAACATAAATTCATATGTAAGTTTATTCCCAAGTTAAAGTTAACGAGATTTTCTCTAATGTATCTCTCTCAATCAACTGAAGGTCAAATCATGGATCGTGTAGAATATATATAAATAAGTATAAGGTTTATTCTGTTAATTCTAGAAGTATAGGGTATATTAAGTAAATATAGTTGTTAGAGGCGGTTAATATTTGTTTTGAATATATAGTTAGAAGATAGTTAGAAATATGTAAGAACATAATCATTTTTCCTTTCTTCTTGTAATTCTTGATTAATGAGATATGAAGATTTTCTCTCTCAAATTCGTTTTCTTCATGGTATCAGAGCACATGGATCTCTGAAACCCTAATTTCTTCTTTTCCGGCCAATTTTCCGATCAATTAACGATCGCTTATTACGGCTATCTTCGAATTCATTTGATTTCGTTCTTTCCTTATATTCCGATCAAATCCTGATCAATTTCATACTCCATAATCAACAAATTAGGGTTTCGAGTTTTGAATCGTTTTAATGGCGGTTCCCGATCCAAATTCCGGCCAATCTGGCCCTAATTCCGCAATTACATCTAATATCAATGATCCTCTGAGTTTAACTAACTCCGATCATCCAGGAATGCTTATTACCAACACTCCTTTCAATGGAAGCAATTTCTTAGGGTGGAGTCGCAACATAAAGATGGCATTAGGAGCAAAACTCAAGTTAGGGTTTATTGATGGCACTTGTGTTAAGCCAAATAATAATTCAGTGGATACACAAAGATGGATACGCTGTGACTATATGGTTATTTGTTGGATACTCAATTCTATGATTTTTTGAATTGTCAGATGCTTTCATGTACAATGAATCGGCAAAAGATCTTTGGAAGGAACTTAATGAAAGGTATGGTCAAAGCAATGGACCTCTTATTTTTCAGTTGGAAAGAGAGTTAAGCAAGGTTTCACAAGGTAATTTGACTGTTGCTGCTTATTTCAATAAACTCAAGAAATATTGGGATGAATTGAATAATTTGAATGGAATATCTACTTGTAACTGTGGGAAAATGGCTGAATGCACTTGTGATTTGATTAAAAAATTTCTTGAGATGGATAGTAAATCTAAGTTGATGCAGTTTTTGATGAAATTGAATGATGATTATGAAAGTGTTAGAAGCCAAATTCTGTCCACAGACCCCTTGCCCTCTGTTAACAAAGCTTACTATATTGTTCAACAAGTGGAGAAACAAAGACAAGTAACTACTAATCCCATAGAGCCTGCTGCTTTCTTTGCAAACAACAACCCTAAGAATAATTTTGGTGTTAAAAGGGATTTTAAGAATGGGAAATTTGATTCAAAAGGGGAAACTAAAAGGGTTTGCACATATTGTAAGCAAGATGGGCATCTTTATGAGCAATGCTTTGAGAGGTTGGGGTATCCAGATTGGTACAAAGGTAGTAGGAAACCTAAAAGAGGTCTTAGAGTAGCTGCACAAGTAGGTTTTGAAGACATGAATGGAGATTCTCCTTTGGATGTTCAAATGATTCATGATAATCCTGGTGGTGGCAAGTCAAATCTGGATCAACAATTGGTGGCAGCTGTCTGTCAAGAGGTCATTAAGATGTTTAATGGCAAAAATCTAGTGATTGATAATAGCTCCTCACATTATGTCAATTCCAATCATGCTAGTACTTCTGGTCATGCAGGTACATCTCATTCTTTGCCTCCTGCCATAGCATATTTGCTAATCTTGTAGCATTTTCTATGATGTGTCATCCCTCTTTTGATATCAAAAATGATTGGATATCAGATTCAGGAGCAACTGATCACATGTCACCTAATTTGTCTTTATTTCATTCTATTCAGATATTATCTACACCAATTCTGGTGAAATTACCTGATGGGTCATATAAAAAGGTTTTCATTATTGGTCAAGTCACTTTAACTCCTTTTGTCACTCTCACCAATGTGTTTTACATTCCTGAGTTTCAAGTTAATTTGCTTTCTGTTGGTACTTTGGTACATGCAAATAAACTTGTTGCTCAATTCTATCCTGGTGACTGTGTTTTTCAGGACCCTTCAACTAGACAAGTTGTTGCACTTGGCAAAGGGTCCCAAAGGTTGTATATATGCAAGCCTACATCAAGTATGGATGCATTTACTGCTTCAGTCACTGCCTTTCATGCAACATACTCTGATTCTGTTCCTTTTATTCCTTTGAATAAAACTGCTTGTAGCAACTTTGTAATGCCTAAAACTTCTGTTGATATAGATGTTATTCATGCTAGACTTGGATATACTTCTTTGTCTAAGATGGCACATCTTCAGGCATGTAAGAACTTTGATGTTTCACAATTTCATTGTGATAGTTGCTCAGTTTCTAAAAGTCATAGACTACCTTTTCCTTCTAGCAATTCTACTTCTACAAATTGTTTTGATTTGTTGCATATGGATCTTTGGGGTCCATATAAGGTTCCTTGTTTGAATGGTGCTCATTATTTTTTTCACAATTGTTGATGATAAGAGTAGAGCCACATGGACATATTTGGTTCATACCAAAGACCAAATCTTGAGCATTGTTTCTGATTTTATATCTTATGTTGAAACTCAGTTTCACACAAAAATCAAAGCCATTAGGTCAGATAATGGAACTGAACTTGTTAATAAAAATTGTCTTTCTCTGTTCCATTCCAAAGGAATTATTCATCAAAGATCCATGCCTTATTCCCCCCAACAAAATGGGATAGTGGAAAGAAAGCATAGACATCTCTTAGATACTGCTAGAGCTCTTAGAGTCCATGCTAATCTTCCTTTAAAGTTTTGGGGAGATTGTATCTTGGCTGCTACCTACCTGGTAAATAAAATGCCCATGCAACTTTTATCCTGGAAAACTCCTTATGAGGTTTTACATGGCAGTTCTCCTTCTTATGATAATCTTAGGATTATTGGATGTCTTTGTTATGCAAACATTCCAAAACCTCTTAGAGATAAGTTTGAGAATAGGGCATGGAGATGTGTTTTCATAGGGTATCCTCCTTGTAATAAAGGATACAAATTATACAGTCTGGACACTAATGAGGTGTTTATGAGTAGAGATGTCATTTTTAAGGAAAACATTTTTCCCTATAAAGAATCTGCATCTCTTTCTCAACTTCAATCTCCAACTTTTTCTGATTTTCCTTCATTTGAAACTGAAGATTGCCCTGTTCAGGATAATATTCCTGCATTCAACACTTCTCTTAGTCATGAAATTCCTTCAATCATACCTTGTGATACTTCTTCAATCCCTTCAACAAATGTTGACACTTCTGGTATACCTTCCTCTGTGCCTAGTAATACTTCTACTTCTAATCTGAGGAGATCTAACAGGAATGCTAACAAACCTGTATGGCTTAAGGATTTTGTCACTAATACCTCTAAAGTCACAAAGCAATTTTGTTTCCTCTACAAAAGTGCTATATCCCCTGTTTACCAGTGATAATACTAAATCTATTCCTCAAGATCATCTGTGTTTTTTGGCCAATGTAATGGCCATTCAAGAGCCATCTTCTTACTCTGAAGCAGCAAAGAGTCCTCAATGGGTTGCAGCAATGGATGCTGAACTCAATGCTTTTGAACAGAACAATACTTGGGATCTCACATCTTTACCCAATGGACATAAAGCTATTTCTTCTAAATGGGTGTATAAAGTGAAATACAAAGCTAATGGGGATGTAGAAAGATTTAAGGCAAGATTAGTAGTTAGGGGTTTTGTGCAGCAACCAGGTATTGATTATAAACATACTTTTTCTCCTGTGGCAAAATTAGCTACTGTTAGGGTTATTATTGCCTTGGCTACAGCTAAAAGATGGTCATTGCATCAGTTGGATATAAATAATGTTTTTTTACATGGCTACATTGAAGAAGATATCTATATGTTGCCACCAGATGGATATCAAAAGGCAAACGAATGGTGAGGTCTTCAAATTGAAAAGATCACTTTATGGTCTTAAATAAGCTTCAAGGTAATGGAACCAAGAGTTTACTAAATTTCTTCTTACTTTGGGTTTTACTCAGTCTAAACATGATTACTCATTGTTTGTCAAACATGAGAATGGTAATATCTTAATTGCCTTGGTTTATGTGGATGATGTACTTTTAACTGGTACATGTGAGGCTGATATCATTTCAACCAAGGTTGCACTTGATGCAAAATTCACCATTAAAGATTTAGGTCCTGCAAAATACTTCTTTGGTATCGAAATTTGTAGAACTTCTACTGGCACTTATCTCAATTAAAGGAAGTACATCGTAGATCTCTTGCAAGATTCTGGTTTAACTGGAGCCAAACCTGCCACCACTCCATTTCCATCTCATACCAAGCTTGGTCCTAATACTGGTAAACCCTTATCTTCTGCAGGTTCTTTTAGAAGATTGGTGGGCAGGTTACTTTATTTGACTATGACTCGCCCAGATATCTCTTATCCTGTACAACATCTTAGTCAGTTTGTTTCTGCTTCTACTACTGACCATATGCAAGCTGCCAGACATCTTTTAAGATACTTAAAGGGTTCCATTTGTGAAGGATTATTTTACCCTGTTCAAACAGAATTACAACTAACTGGATTTTCTGATGCTGATTGGGCTTCTTGCATTATGACACGAAGATCTCTCACAGGTTATTGTATATTTCTGGGTCATTCACTTGTGTCCTGGAAAACCAAGAAACAACCAACTGTTTCTAGATCTTCAACTGAAGCTGAGTATCGTAGTATGGCTGCTACTACATGTGAGCTTGTCTGGCTGAGTTTTCTTCTTAAAGATCTTTATGTTCCTGTCAGACTTCTAATTACACTCTTTCGTGACAACAAATCTGCTCAGTTAATAGCTGCTAACCCATGTTTTCATGAACGAACAAAGCACTTGGACATTGATGTTCATTTTACAAGAGACAAAGTTGAAGATGGTTTCTTGCAAACTGCTCATATCCCATCCAAACTTCAACTGGCAGACCTCATGACTAAACCCCTCTCACAAGAACAACACTCTATTCTTAGTTCCAAGCTGGGTCTTTCCAAGCCTCCAACTTGAGGGGGGATGTAGAATATATGTAAATAAGTATAAGGTTTATTCTGTTAATTCTAGAAGTATAGGGTATATTATGTAAATATAGTTATTAGGCGGTTAATATTTGTTTTGAATATATAGTTAGAAGATAGTTAGAAATATGTAAGAACATAATCATTTTTCCTTTCTTCTTGTAATTCTTGATTAATGAGATATGAAGATTTTCTCTCTCAAATTCGTTTTCTTCATATCGGCCTTTATGGGGTATCTTGTGACTTTTTTCCAATTTTTTTTTCTGGTCATTTAAATTATAACAAGTCGGATTCGAACTTGGCAATTCTTGTAAAGAAGTTCGTATTAACTAATAGCTTAACTTAGAGGCGGTTCTAAAAAGTAAATAAATAGGATATTCTCGCCAATAATATTGTTTGGTTTAATATTTGGATTTGAGAACCAAAATATTAAAATAACGTAAAACATAAGTTGCTCATGAATACTCTTTAAGTCTTTATCCAAGATTGAAAGCAAAATGCACAGTTTGTCAGTTTGAGGCTTTGAGCCTACAAAATTAGGGCTGTAAACGAACTGAACAGTTCATGAACAGTTCACGAACCGTTCGGCGGGAAGTTCGTTCGTGTTCGTTCGTTTAGTTAAATGAACGAACATGAACACAAAAATTTGTTCGTTTAGTTAAATGAACGAACATGAACAAAACTTTCGTTTAGTTAAATGAACGAACATGAACACAAAAATTTGTTCGTTTAGTTAAATGAACGAACATGAACACAAAAATTTGTTCGTTTAGTTAAATGAACGAACATGAACACAAAAATTTGTTCGTTTAGTTAAATGAACGAACATGAACACAAAAATTTGTTCGTTTAGTTAAATGAACGAACATGAACACAAAAATTTGTTCGTTTAGTTAAATGAACGAACATGAACACAAAAATTTGTTCGTTTAGTTAAATGAACGAACATGAACACAAAAATTTGTTCGTTTAGTTAAATGAACGAACATGAACACAAAAATTTGTTCGTTTAGTTAAATGAACGAACATGAACACAAAAATTTGTTCGTTTAGTTAAATGAACGAACATGAACACAAAAATTTGTTCGTTTAGTTAAATGAACGAACATGAACACAAAAATTTGTTCGTTTAGTTAAATGAACGAACATGAACACAAAAATTTGTTCGTTTAGTTAAATGAACGAACATGAACACAAAAATTTGTTCGTTTAGTTAAATGAACGAACATGAACACAAAAATTTGTTCGTTTAGTTAAATGAACGAACATGAACACAAAAATTTGTTCGTTTAGTTAAATGAACGAACATGAACACAAAAATTTGTTCGTTTAGTTAAATGAACGAACATGAACACAAAAATTGTTCGTTTAGTTAAATGAACGAACATGAACACAAAAATTTGTTCGTTTAGTTAAATGAACGAACATGAACACAAAAGGTTGGTTTAATTCATTCTTACCATGTTGTTTATTTCAGGTTAAAACCCGATACTGTACCACCTTCAGATTCATTGACGATGAGCTTCCTAGTGAGTACTACAAAGATTTATTGTTTGATCTTCGCTCACAGAATCGAATGAAGGTGGAATCTGTTTTGTTGGAAAAGGAGGAGGTGTCTTCAGTGAAATCAACGTTTGGTTTCTTTGAAAAATTTGTGTATGTTTGTACCGGATTTCTGGCCATGTTTTTCCTTGTACTAGCTTTTGTTTTGATGAATTAAGAATAATGGTCATGTGAAATTGTCAAAGTAATGCATGTATTTTATCTACTTTTGTGTTGTAATGGGCTCTGATTAAATAATGGAAGGTATCTGTTTTGGTTATCTTTATGCTTGATTGAATTATAAGTTAAAAGAAAGTGTTTGATTGTGTTATGAGTATATCCATAAAATTTGACATTTTGAATGCAATATAATGGCAGCAGTTTAAGCAAACAAAGAGAAAATAAACATAAATAGAGGCAAACACATGCAAATTAGCTACTAACTGCAACTGCATTACATATCATGGGTTCATCAAACCATGATATACAAAAGATTAGTGTTGTCACATGTTAGGTACATAAAACCCAACAATTCAGTGTTTTTGTTACCTGCAGATATGCAGAAATACCAAGGCAGTTTGTTACTAGATACACAAAAGAGAAGTTACACAAAATGGTAACAAACTGCCCAAACCATCCATCTAGACCTACATATTAGAGTACAAAGTACAAAGTTACATAATTTAGAACCAAATTACAATATAGTAATAGCATCATCTTCAGTGAGTCCAGGGCGATCATCATTTTCCTTCCTGCACAGTTTCTTCTCCATGATCCTCTGGCTTGGTGTCCTTCTCTGCAATGGTGGTTGTTGCTTCTTCGGTGTTGCTTTTTTGGGTGTTGCTTTTTTCCTTGTGCCTTCATTCACTGACTCTTGTGTTCCCAGTTGTGGTTCAGCCATCATGTTTGGTGCAGAAACTTGCCTTTTTGGTTGCATTTTTCTCCTTATTGTAGAAAATGTGACTTTCTCAGATGTACCCACCCCACTACTTAACCATGACATTGTCCTTCCAAATGCAACTCTTGGTCCACCCCTTCCTAACCCTAAGGTACCACCACCCCTCTTAGTTTTTGGGAATCTAGGAGGCAGTTTGTCAACACAATCTATCAAATTTTACATGCATATTAGTAACACTGTCTTCACTATATACAAGTATAAAAATGCATTTCACAAAGAAGTAACAAAAATATTGTTGCATACCTGTTTCAGCTTGTGGTGGAACAAGAATAGGAAACCTAAATCCTCCTTTGGTAACTCCCATTCTTCTGCCTGGACTCTGTGGACTTGAAGAAATACTTGCTTTGAATTGAACAGGTGCTTGTGTCTCTTGAGTTGAGGTCATTGGTGCTTTACCATGACCGTTTGATTGACTTTGATTAGTTGGTTGATTCTGACTCTCTTGAAACAATCTCTTTTTCACACTAGAAGTTTGACTTTCATTTTGTGGAACACCAGTGTAACTAGTACCCTGAGGTTGTGGTCCCTGGCTAGGTTGAACCTGGTTGCCCTCACTCATTACTTGTGCACTTGGTCTCTGACTTGGAGCAGCACTACCACTACTCATGGTTTCACTAGGTTTCTGCTTTGGTGGCCTCCCTTTGGTCTTTTTAACCACTGGTTTTTCAACTTTTTCATTCTTACAACCTCTGGCATTGTGGCCCTTCTGCAAACAGTTTGAACAACTCATCTCTACCCCATGTTTTGTTACCCTTGAACCATACACTCTAGGCTCATGAGCTGCCCTAATCCTTTTCTTTTTTGGTCTTCCAGGCATAGTTCTTGGCCTGGGTGGCAGTGGCACAATTGAACCTGGGAATGATAACCATGTGTCCATTCCCCCTACAGGATTCAAGTAGTGCTCATATGCATACATAAAGTGAGACTTCCTGAACCAAATGGCTAAGAATTCCTCAGGATTCCTGTTCATCTTATACATTGCTTGCATAGCATGAACACATGGTATACCACTCAAATCCCACATTCTACAATCACAAGTACCCATGTCCATATCTACACCATATGCATATCTATAGTTCCTAATCTCAAATTTGTTTCCACCAGCATGTATCACTAACCAATCTGCCCTTCCACTTTTTATTACTTCTAACTTTTTTCTTATAGCAGGACAAATATCATGTTCCCAAAGTGAGCATTTCTCTCTAATTGTTTCTAATCTAATCATCACAATAACTCTTAATGCTTCTAAGAGAGTAATAATTGGTTTGGTTCTTACCTTAGTCAGCACAGAGTTCCAGCATTCACTGAAGCCATTCTCAACAGATTCACAGCATACACCAATCTTGAAAAATGCCCTGCTCCATGATCTTGGGTTCCTTTCCATCAAGTACTTGAAGGCATTTGGGTTGGCAGCTTTAATGTCTTTCATCACAGAGTCAAATTGTGCAGGGTAACTAGCTTTAGCAGCTCTCCAAAACAAATTCCTGAATTCAACCCCACTATATACTTTCCTGAAGTTCTCATATATATGCCTTGCACACTGCCTGTGCTCAGCTCTTGGCATCACATCTTTCACAGCTTCAATCAGTCCCTGTACATATATACATCATAACTAGTAAACAGATTATATAATAACTAGTAAACAGGTAACACTAAACAGGTAAGTAATTGCATACCTTATGTCCATCTGACATAAGTGTGAGGTCAAATCCATTGGGGGCAGCAAGGTCATTGCTCAGTAGTGTAAGAAACCATGTCCAATTGTCCTTGTTTTCCACATTGACAATTGCCCATGCAATAGGAAATATCTGGTTATTTCCATCTCTCCCAACTGCATTCAATAACTCCCCTCCACATGATGACTTCAGAAAACATCCATCTAAGGCAACTATTCTCCTACATCCCTTCTTGAACCCTTCCTTGAGACCAAACAGGCAAACATAGAACCTATCAAAGTAAGTCTTCCCATCTGGATTTGTGGTGGTCCCTAATTGCACAGTTGAACCTGGGTTTGTCCTTAACAGTGCATCCCCATAAGGCCTCAGCATTGCATAGTGCTCCTCCAATGACTTCTCATACTCATTCAATGCCCATGCTCTAGCTCTTTTGACTTGCTGTTGTGTTACAAAACATTTATATTTTTTCATTACCAGTTCTTGAAGTAGGAAGCATTTGATATCAGGTTGTTGTCTGATTCTGTCTGCAAAGTGTCTACCTATCCACTTGTAGTTAATCAAACTGCCATACTTGAAATTCCTTGCACATGTGTGGGAATCAATCAGCTTCTTCACCTGGAAAGATCTTTCTGTAGACATCCATGAAGCAGACAATCTCCAATTGCATTTTTGTACAAGGGGCTGATATCTAATGTTCTTTCTCTGTTTGCCAACACTGGGATCTTTAATCCTTGGTGGTCTAACTCCACATCTTGCAATGATGTGAGTTTTGGAAGCCCTCTCATACCACAGTGAGTAACCATTGGCCAATGCATAATAAGACAAGCATTCTTTCAATTGTGCTGGACCCTCATACCTCTCACCAACCTGTGAAATTAAAGTACTTTAAACTTAGAAAGATCATTTAGACAATAAAAACTATAGAAAGTATCATAATTTTAAAGTGTTGCATACCTTGGGTTCCTTCAATCTCCAATGGGTATCTTTGTCATGTATTGGAAACTTTGGCACATCTTCAGTGGGTGGTTCTAAGGGATCAACCCAGTCTGAAATGCTATCATCTTTCAATGCATTCACTAGTTTGGAAATAAAATCATCATGTTCTTCATGTAATACTGTCCTGTCCTCTCTATGCTTAACTTGACCACCAAGTTTAGGCAATTGTTTACTTGTGGGAATCCTAGCAATAGGATTACCCCTTCTTACCTGTTCCAGCTCTTCCTCACCCTCACTAAGATGATCTAAAGAAGCAAGAGATTCAGCATCTGATTCATCTGGTTCATAGTCCTCATCTTCAGAATCACTAAGGTTGCCATCTTGTGGTTGGTTGCTAGATTGACCAGCCTCAGGTGTCCTAAAAGAGTCTTCTGGTTCATCCTCATGTGGAGGCTGATCATCATGATCATCCTCATGTGGAGGCTGATCATCATGATCATCCTCATGTGGAGGCTGATCATCATCATCATCCTCATGTGGAGGCTGATCATCATCATCCTCTACCAACTCAACCTGCTCTACAACCTCATGATTATCATCATCTCCTAACTCATCCTCATGTTCAGGAGGGACATTATTTATATATGCTTCTAAGTTTATATTCAAGTGATCCACATACAAATGCATAGTGCCATAGCTTTCACCAACATCATAAAATACTTCCAAATCATTACTTGAAACTAACCTCATTATAGTTCCAAAATCATCACTGGTTAAAAGGTAGTAAATGCCTACTATAGGGCTACCTGTTTCAGCTTCAATGTAACTTCTAAGCTCTTCTAATGAAACTCTTGGAATGTTCAAGAATTTGGTTATCCCAGCTTCATAACGAAGTGGCATGAACTCGAATACACCATCGTGGTGTAGAGTGATAGGAAACGGTCCAGGATATACCATTTCTACAATATAAAACGAAAAATAATTAATTATTATTGCAAGAAATAAAATATTCCAATAAATCATTATTATAATCAGAAAAATGTGTTTTCCCCCATTTTAAACCCTAATTTATGCGATTGTGTGTTACTTACATCGATACATAAAGAATATTGCAAGAAATAAAAGGTAAATAACATAATGGCAACGAAAAAACAACGATTATTAGGGTTTTCTGAAGCAAAAATAAACCCTAATTTTTACTGTTTCAATTTAGGGTTTTCTGAAGCAAAAAGCATTTAGTGAGATCGATTATTAGCATAGATAGTGATAAAATACCTTAGATTGTGTAGATGAACTGTTTTAGGTCATTGATCGGACCGGAATTCTGGATTTCAAGCTTCAAATCGATCGATCGCCTTATCAGTGTGTGAAAGTATGTGTTTGTGTGTGTGTGTAACTGTGTGTGTGAAACTATGTGTTTGTGTGTGTGTGTAACTGTGTGTGTGAAACGATGATATACATATAAATATCTATATATGTTTCTTTTGTACTTATTTATTTAAAATATGCAGGTTGTGCGGTACACGTAAGCAAAACAAGTTGAAAAATGAAAAGGGTTACCGGCTAACGTAATAGCAGGTCAATCGTGTATTCTATAACGTTTCTGATTTTGTTCATGCATACAATAGAGGTTCTGTAAGTTCATGCACACAATAACTTTTCGGCCATAGTTAGTTACATTCCCATGCACTTAACCCTTTTTTTGTTAGATTAATTATGTTGTATATTCGTATCATACATAGAAATATTTCGTAAAACTTTTAGCCGATGGATATTTGTAATCTTGAATTTAAGTTCTAATGCTTATAACTGTATGTTTATTGTTGTTCGTTCATTAGTGTTCGTTCGTTTGTGTTCGTGAACATTCGTTCATGAACATAAACGAACGAACATGAACAAGACAATATGTTCGTTTATCCGTTCGTGAACACTACAATATGTTCGTTAATCCGTTCGTGAACCGTTCGTTAAGTTAAACGAACGAACATGAACAAGGTCCCGTTCGTGTTCGTTCGGTTCGTTTACAGCCCTATACAATAATAACATAACACAGATTGGGTAGACAATAGATAATGTCAGTTCTGTTTGGGCCTAAAGAAAATCCAAAATGTCCTACGCCAAGTGGGCCTGATCATGTGGATATAGTTTGAACTTTGAAAATTCGGTTTCAAGTTTCAACCAAAATCTCCATTTCTTCCAACTTTCTTACTTGGTGAATTGGAATAGTAGATAGGTATTGAGTGAGATTGAACTGTATTTTATATTTACAGTGTTGAGCATTCTTGTAGACTTGTACCCATATCCTTACTGTAATGATGATGAAATTCTGAGTGATTTAATTTGTTTTTAGCATGTAAACATATTTATTGTGTAACTTTTTCTTTTTTGAAGCGTTGATATTATTTACCAGCATTATCGCAACGACACAAATTACATCACTAATCTACGTACACCATTTATCCCAAGTAATCAATTTTTGTCTCCCTTTATTTCTATACCACAAAAATCTTAAAGCTTTAATATTGCCTATCATATCATCCTTGTAAATAGCCATGTTAGAGATTTCTATTCGTTTCTAGCTTTCCATATACACCAACAAGCTACCATAATGATGTTTTTCACTACCAACTTCGTTTGTGAGTTACACCCTAAATGCGCGTGAAACTCTACATCTTTGACATAGAAAACAAAGAATGGCCTTGCCTAGCACCACAAACTAATATGATGCTAGACCTCCATTTCTATCCTACAAGAACAAAACAAGTGTTCCACAATTTAATTGTCTGAACCATATAGCCCACAAGAAGTGTCACCAAAGTTACAACTTACAATTACGAGCCCGGAGAGCAACCGTCTTCGGAATTCAATTCATTACCACCATCCACATGAAGATATTACACTTCTTGAGAACCCATTTGGACCATTCAAAGACGTACGTGTCACTGAAGTCGACCACCTGTAAGGATTGCTAGACAAAACAACCATGCTTAGAAGCTTAGATAAGCTAGCCCATTTCTCCTTTTTCGTCCCCGCAGCTTGTATCTAACCCATTGCCAAGTATCCTCTGATCTGGTCACTCCTCTATGAACCCGATCTCTAACTAAACACTTTTTATCCTTTTCCAGCCCGAACATATTAGGAAAGCGGTCTTTAAAAGGCTCATTACATAACCATGGATCAATCCGGCCAGAACCTTATTCGATTGACATCCCCAGCAATTCCTTTACATAAATGATTAAGATCAAGATTCCCGAATCTTAAAATGTGTTTATTAGAAAGAAAAAAACGGCCAATCACACTAAAATCGTCAAAATTATCTTCCTTGGAGTCCTGCATATGATTGTCATTTGTATTTTTGAGATTGATCAAACTTTGATCACTAAGTTATAAGAAAAGATGATATATATGCAATAATATCTCGTATAGATTTTTGTTCAAACACAAATGTTCTATGATAGAAGTAAATACTAGGATGTGCGTTAAAATGCCAAATCCGAAATGACCATTATACGGTGCATAATTATCTAACTTTTTTATACTAGCATTGTACCCGCGCGATGCGCGGCGGTTTGGTGACGGTGACTGGCGGTGGTAACGGCGGTCGTGGTGGTGTTGGTGGTGGTGGTGGGTGTAACTGTGTAAGTAATTGATGTAAATGGGTAGTGGAGATAATTTAGAAGAGTAAACGACATAAATCGTCCCTGTGGTTTACTTAAATAGTCACC
>CM067172.1:77219718-77269718 GCA_034093135.1 Erigeron breviscapus | reverse complement strand
TTTTGTTTATGATTTAATGTGGTACAGGCCCAGCTTCAGGAATCCCAGCGGATACTTTCCCAACAGCCCAACACCCCGCCAACGCAAGCATTTTTGGACACTTTTGGGGCCCGATCGGGACATACCCGCGGGGTTGGGCGTATTGTTAGGGGAACCCGAGGACTGAATGTCCAGGTCCCGCGTCCAGATGACCCTCTTTTGGACGCCCCAGCCCAGCAGCACCAAGACCAGGCCGACCCAGCTGGATCACAGTCGTCGGGCCCATCTGCAGCACAGTCGCTGGGCTCTGATTACGTGGACCAATTCTTCAACCCTTGGGAGACTATATATATATATATATATATATATATATATATATATATATATATATATATATATATATATATATATATATATATATATATATATATATATATATATATATATATATATATATATATATATATATATATATATATATATATATATATATATATATATATATATATATATATATATATATATATATATATATATATATATATATATATATATATATATATATATATATATATATATATATATATATATATATATATATATATATATATATATATATATATATATATATATATATATATATATATATATATATATATATATATATATATATATATATATATATATATATATATATATATATATATATATATATATATATATATATATATATATATATATATATATATATATATATATATATATATATATATATATATATATATATATATATATATATATATATATATATATATATATATATATATATATATATATATATATATATATATATATATATATATATATATATATATATATATATATATATATATATATATATATATATATATATATATATATATATATATATATATATATATATATATATATATATATATATATATATATATATATATATATATATATATATATATATATATATATATATATATATATATATATATATATATATATATATATATATATATATATATATATATATATATATATATATATATATATATATATATATATATATATATATATATATATATATATATATATATATATATATATATATATATATATATATATATATATATATATATATATATATATATATATATATATATATATATATATATATATATATATATATATATATATATATATATATATATATATATATATATATATATATATATATATATATATATATATATATATATATATATATATATATATATATATATATATATATATATATATATATATATATATATATATATATATATATATATATATATATATATATATATATATATATATATATATATATATATATATATATATATATATATATATATATATATATATATATATATATATATATATATATATATATATATATATATATATATATATATATATATATATATATATATATATATATATATATATATATATATATATATATATATATATATATATATATATATATATATATATATATATATATATATATATATATATATATATATATATATATATATATATATATATATATATATATATATATATATATATATATATATATATATATATATATATATATATATATATATATATATATATATATATATATATATATATATATATATATATATATATATATATATATATATATATATATATATATATATATATATATATATATATATATATATATATATATATATATATATATATATATATATATATATATATATATATATATATATATATATATATATATATATATATATATATATATATATATATATATATATATATATATATATATATATATATATATATATATATATATATATATATATATATATATATATATATATATATATATATATATATATATATATATATATATATATATATATATATATATATATATATATATATATATATATATATATATATATATATATATATATATATATATATATATATATATATATATATATATATATATATATATATATATATATATATATATATATATATATATATATATATATATATATATATATATATATATATATATATATATATATATATATATATATATATATATATATATATATATATATATATATATATATATATATATATATATATATATATATATATATATATATATATATATATATATATATATATATATATATATATATATATATATATATATATATATATATATATATATATATATATATATATATATATATATATATATATATATATATATATATATATATATATATATATATATATATATATATATATATATATATATATATATATATATATATATATATATATATATATATAACAATTAATATAAATTTATCTATAACTATATTATTAGGATATATATATATATATATATATACCCTTGGGACCAGGCCGGGTCTAGCACGTCGGGATTCCCCACACAGCGCTTGGGGGATGATAGTGATAGTGATAGTGATAGTGATTAGTTTGTATTTTTTATGAACTTCTTTATTTCTGTTTGTAAAACTTTGATTGAATGAAACTAATCCCTTTATTCAAAATAGTCTTTACAAAAAATAAAAAACACCCACATAAAAAAAATCAAAACTTTAAGGCTTCAAGGCTAATGCAAATGTAAAAAAATATAGGATTTGCATCCAGGGCAGAGGATGTACAACATTTCATTATATTGCATTTTAATCTGACTAATAAGTTGTATATTTTGCAAAATTTAGATATTTAAGTACAAAAAAAAGGCTTAAAACTTGAATTATCCATGGAAGATCATATGATTGGGAGAAATGATCCTGATGCCTCTGACGTGGCACCTGTGAAGGCAATCATAAGATTGGGAGAAATGATACTGAGGTGCCACGTGGCAAGCATTAGCGGCGACGTCGCCGCTAATGCCTCTGACGTGGCACCTCGGGATCGGTCGTTGTCAGTCATTATTGCAGGCGTGTCGGTGGAATGTCGGTGGGAGCATTAGCGGCGACGTCGCCGCTAATGCTCTGGTGGGGTTGACCTTTTTCTGGTCGTGTTACCCTGTGCCTTATTTTTCAATTAATATTGAATATTCTCATGCTAGTTATGCTTTTCTCGTTTTCCATATTATAAAATCCGTATTATTATAATAGAATCTGACGTATTGCTTGCTCACATGTACATCAAACTTAATATTTTAGTCCTAAAATATTATTGGTTTTTATATAAAAGAACCGAACCAACACATACGGAGATTAATAAATTCAATATAGTTCATATGAATAATTTAACTTTAATGTAAGATATAAAATTATATTAACAAACTCACGAGCAAAGAGTAGACTAAAACACGGTTGAGTTTCTCTTCAATGATTAAGATTATTAGATTATATTTGATTATATAAGGGAAGCTTTTAAATTTGATATTATATAATGAAGAAATATATGTTATAAATTTCACAAACAACAGTGTTGAGAAGTGATCGTGTTTTCTTCAATCTTAGCTTCGGTTCAAACTAAAAGTGTGCTCTATGTTATTCGTGATCAAGTTGAAGGGCTAAAAGAGTATTTCACTTGAAGATAAAGGGTCAAATATGAGTGTGTCTTATACCTTCAATACACCTGTTAGTACTTGATCACTTGCAATGTTCATTTACCTGGCTAATTATGTATATACACTATCAGCACAATGAGGAGCTGGGGATCACCAGAAAAAAATACAAAAACATTAAAGATGTAGATCCCTTTGTGTATTTTGTTCCGTTTATGGGCTAGTTTTTTATTTTCTGTAATTGAAGTTAAGTTTCTATAATAAATCTTTTGATTTCTAAGTTAAATCTATCTTATTTCTATTATTTAGTTTTTGGTATTATGATTGAATCATAAATCTTTACAATTTATTTGCAAATCAAACCTTGAAGATGTTAATCCTTTATTAGGGTTTTCATTCTCAATCGATTGATTATTATATATCCATTATTATCTCGATTTGGGGATATCTCTTATTAGGGTTTTATTCTCAATCGATTGATTATTATATTCTCCTTTTGTCTCAATCTGGAATCACTCTCCTCTCTAGGGTTTGAATCTTGATTGATTGATTACTTATATTATCATGGCACGTGAAAGTAGAGTATTTTTTTTATCCTTCTATAAAAGTTGTATCTCTGCCTCTTGAAGTGCAATATTATTGATTTATCTCTTTGATTTGATCTTTTTTAGATCGTGTCAATCTGTAAATCTCTTCAATCCCCAAGTTTAGTGATTTTTACTTAGTATCGTACTCTTGATTTTGACCCATTCCTTTCTAGGATTTGGTTTTGATGTGTTTGATGTCCGAATTTCTATAGGTCTCTTTGACCTAAAACTTTGAAACGTTTTTGATTTATTATATAATATTAATTTGCTTTTGTATCAAGTTAATTATACATAAAGTTTCTGTACCTTATCACTGTGGGGCTGTGAGCTCTTACCTTTCTTTTCATTTAACCTTCTCTTCTTGATAGTGTATGGTTCCTTGACTGTTTGAGTATATTATATCTACTTTCTCAACTCGATCTTACTAAAGACCCGTGTTGTGATTGTTGAGACTCTGTTTGTATTCTCCATTTTCAATCCAAACTTTTCGAGGTTTGGGTTTGATTATTGCAGAGTAAATAACCTCAAGGAGTTGGATCTTCTCATCCATAAAGGCATAACAACATTTGGGTTGTTCCTTAGCTGCTTTAGGATCATTTTGTCGTTGATTGTTATTGGAATTACTGTTGGCGACCCCACTGTAAGCTTCTTTTTCCTACTATTCTCGGTAGCAAACCTTTTCTTGGTCTTGGAGTGCTCTGAGATCAAGAGGTTTGACCTATAGGTTGAGATCTCTCTATATTTCTGTTCCTTGTTTGTTGGTATATCTTGATTATCTGGTTTATTTGTGGCTTCATTATGCTTCTTATGGCTATCTCTGTTTTGAATCTATATTAAAGTTGTTGTTCTCATTGCTTTGCCTAGATACTTTGTTGTTGTTTCTTTGTGTTAAAGCTACTAGAAGTTATTTGCTTTTCTGTTGTTATTTACTTATGTCAGTTAGCAAAATCCATATGGGTAATGACTGATGTGAATGATATTGTAATCTGTGATGATTTCACTAAAACCTTTTTTGTTGAAAAAGTGGTTAGTGTGCATGTTTTGTATGGTTGACTCTGAAAGGCTTTGTCTTCGCTATGACTAGTTTAATCCATTAAATGAAAGTCTGGTTTGTCATGTCTTGTCCTTATGGTTGTTTGTGTATTGTTATATTTTAATGGTTTCTTATGATGTTTTGGTGATACAAGGAGATGATGGTACTTAATATCTGCCGTGGATGCTCGTTTTTCTATCCTTCTACCTTAATTAGGATGGTCCCATACAAATGTGTCCACCCTTCATGGTTTGTTTTGTTCTTTGGTTCTCTTTCCTTGCTTGTCATGTTAAGTCTTGGTCCTTTAAGTATAACATTTTAATTTTTCGAGCAGAACTAGTCCAAGGTATGATTGTCAAGGTAATGGGTTGTTGTTTATAGTTAGCAGAAGTTCTGTGATGATCTCTGGATTCTTAACTATCATGAAAAGTTTGTATTTTATTTTGGATTGTTGAGTTTTCTGGGGGTCTTTCCTGCAAAAATTCTTTTTGGGCAACATTATGAATGATTGTTAATAAGTGCTGTAATTTTGACAGCAGTCACGTATGAAGTTTCCTCAAAGTTTACAATGTTTTTGTGTCGGGAATTGAGAAATCTGGTAGTGTTTTGGACTTGTCTTTTTGAGAAGTGCAAGTTTTGACTTTCTTAAGTCAAAGGTTACTTGGATTATATTGAGTTATGTTGGCATAATTTTTTCTTATATACTGGTTTTAGGTAGTAGCTTTGTGATACGTTGTTTATAAAGTTCTACCCATGACAGTTTGTTTTTATAAGCAAAAGGTACTTTAGTGTTTGGAAGGTGAGCCTCATTGATGGAATTACAAGTTTTGTTTTGAGATTTTGTGATTTACTTTATCACATGGAAAATGCTAAAAGGGTAATATTTATAGATATATTTCCTGCATATTATTGGTGTTTGGACAATAGAGTGTTTTGTAGGATTGTTGGTATTGCATGTTTTTCGATTCTCTGATTATTGTCTTATATGACCAATTTGTTATTTGTGGATCTTAGACCCTTTGTAACCGTTCACCCCTTTCACCTTCTTTTTTCCCTTACCACTTCACCTTTAAATTTAATATCTCATTGTACCCCACAATATTCAACTATACCTAATCAAACCAAACAAATTATCAAAATTAACCTTTTGCCATCCACCTTATCACCTACTTTTTTACAAACCTTTAACCTTAAACTTTAACCCTTACTTTTTTTCCACCTTCTTATCACCTTTAACCTTTAAAATTTTCCATTTTCACCTTCCTTTTGCAAATTGTCTTATAATCCTTATGTGTTGTCTTCTTGTGCTTTGTTTATTGATTGGTTGTTATTGGGCATTCTTAGCCTTTCATGGCAGCCCTTCTTTATGTGTTATGGGCATTCTTAGCCGATTATGGCAGCCCCTTTTATCTGTCTTGGGCATTCTTAGTTTTTATCACTCTTTTGTGTAGTATTGTTGGGAATCTTGACCATCTTGTATTTGCATTGTTTTTGTTATCTCTAATGTCTTAAATGTCTAGATGAATTATGTGAACGTAATCTATGGCTTCTTACTTGTTTGGTTGTTTGATTTTAGAGTCTTCTATTCAATTAAAGGTTTGTATCTCATATATGTCTTATTTTCTCATGTCTAAATCTTTTGAAAATATGTTTATATAATGTGCTCTGCCAAATTTCTGTCTCTTCTCCTAGAATGATTCTATGTCTAATATAAAATCTTGAGGAATCATGTATCTTTTATCTTGTTTGTTGGTATGAAACCTGTGATTCTTTGTTCATTGGATTTTTTTTTAATATGTGGTTAGTATGATGGTTGTTTAGAGCCATATTTCTTTTATTGGTTTTAGATTCATACATGTTCTGTTTTTGACCATGAGACTGTAGTCCAAATTGGTGCAGACAATGATTGGAGTTTTTTTCTTATTTGGGTGTGGATACAAAGTCCACATTTCTGTAAGATGGTTTTTTACTTATAAGAAAACCGTTTTATTATGTTCACAAGTATGTTTGTAGGGTGATGGATGTTTGGTTTAGGTTAAACTGTCCCTATTGTTTGTGATATATCTTTTATGATATTATTCTTGTTCTTCAAAAGGTCTCCTCCCATTTGTGTTGGTTTGGGAGTATCTATGCCAGGGAAGTTTTTCTATACCTTTCTTCTATTTTATTCTTTCAATCTTGTTAGATACACCTTTTTAGTTCAGTCATTGCTATATCTTTGGTATCTAATTACAAGATTGAGTGGGGGAATGTGTATGTGAAGGGAAGGTTTCTTGGTCTTGAGGTTTTGTGTTTCAAATCCTTGAGTCTTAAAACATTTTTTGAGTCTAAAACATCTCTTAATCTTAAACTTTGTTTTATCTTCATCAAATCTTAAAGTTTGTTTTTAAAGTCTTGAAATCTTATAATCTATGGGAGATTTCTAAACCTCTCTTTATGGTCCAAAGTTTTTTTTATTCAAACCTTTGGTTGCAAAATTTTTGGTCTTGATCTTTTTTGTTGTTTTGATTGTAGAATTTGAACTAGCTGGATCGCGAGTTCTCTTTGCTGCTGATATTGTTAATCCTGCTGATCTGGTCGAAAGCATGGTTGCCGAAATAATTAGTGCCATGATACGTACAGGAACCATGGCTAAGGACTCATATATAGAAGATTTGTCGGATCATCATGAGAACAATGAGTTGTGAGTTCTGCTATGAATTGGTATGCTGGCATGTAGATCTCTGCAGATTGTTGTTGATGCTGGTGTTTTTTGTGTGTTGGTGGTTGTTGGTATGGCTATGATTGGGGTAGTACTCTTCTATGCTACATTCTATTTTTGGTTAGGAGTGAACATGTGAGGCTGAATGAAAGTTTGAACCAATTGAACTCTATGATGAGAAGTATTCAGAGTTGTGATATAAAGATCTCACAAATAGAACTCAATCTTGGTTGATGCTGCCCTTAACTCTTGCTGACTTATCAGCATACTTGCTGCCCTTTCATACTTGTTGATCCTTAAGCACTCCTGAATCAGCAAATCAACTTTGAATGAACTGGGAAAGTTGTCGAGATCTCAGATTCAATCCTGGTATGTTTCGTTATGTTCTCACCTTCTGTAAGTGTAGCTTCCAAATCTCGTCTTTGCAGCCAAAGGTCACTCCGATTCTTTATAAAATTTATTGCTATCTATTTTTAGCCCATGATAGTGCGCTTGGGGTGAAAGAACTTCGGCGTGACTATCATTCCGGCCGCCCACATTTAGTGCATTTGGGGATAAAGACCCTCAGTGTAACTAAGTGTTCCGGCCTTTCTAAACCATTTTTCTCGCTTTTTGAAGATCTAACTTCTTGGTTGACTCGGTTCTTGTTCCATTGGGTCAAGGTTTATTAGTATGACATCTGTTACTCTACATTTGGTAGGAGCATTACTTTTTGGTCAAATTTGTTTATCTTGAGATACCCGTCGCTAAGATTGTGGGGGGGTGTTGAGAAGTGATCGTGTTTTCTTCAATCTTAGCTTCGGTTCAAACTAAAAGTGTGCTCTATGTTATTCGTGATCAAGTTGAAGGGCTAAAAGAGTATTTCACTTGAAGATAAAGGGTCAAATATGAGTGTGTCTTATACCTTCAATACACCTGTTAGTACTTGATCACTTGCAATGTTCATTTACCTGGCTAATTATGTATATACACTATCAGCACAATGAGGAGCTGGGGATCACCAGAAAAAAATACAAAAACATTAAAGATGTAGATCCCTTTGTGTATTTTGTTCCGTTTATGGGCTAGTTTTTTATTTTCTGTAATTGAAGTTAAGTTTCTATAATAAATCTTTTGATTTCTAAGTTAAATCTATCTTATTTCTATTATTTAGTTTTTGGTATTATGATTGAATCATAAATCTTTACAATTTATTTGCAAATCAAACCTTGAAGATGTTAATCCTTTATGAAACACGAGCATAGTGCCCGCGCGTTGCGGCGGTGGTGGAGATCGAGGGAGGCGGTGGAGAAGGAGGGCGACGGCGGAGGGTGATAGAAGGTCGATGAAAGTGTGTTATGATTAGAGAAATGGGGAAAGAGGGTATATAAGGGTTTTATGTTTAAATGTTTAAGGGGTATTATGGGAATACTGAAAAAGGTGCTTAATTTCTAAAAATAAAAAAGCCAATATGTTTTATAGAGGTTTATAGATGTCTATGCGAAGGCGGTAGCAGGAATTTTTTTTTCAAAAAGACAAAATTAAAAAATTCATAAAAAATAAATCTAAAAGGGGACAAAATATTAAAAACATATAAGAAAATTTTAAAAATCCATAAAAATTAAAACTACATTACAAAATCTAAATTCCGAGGAAGGCATTGGCCCTTTACACCCATGTGGTACCGCCCTGTGTCTATGTCCATTGATAACCACTGTTACGATGACTTAGTAGTTAGATATTGTTTGATGCTTTTTAAAAAAGATTTCTAAATTCAAATCTCGTTAATTAAACAAACAGTTTTGAAGTAACCAGAGAAATGTTTAAAATGGTCATGAAAATATCTAATAAACTAAGAAAAAATACTTTGATCTGTTAGCCGAATGTCACTAATACACCGATTATGAGTATATTTCGGTTTATAACTTTAGGCTAGAGTTAAACATATGGACTAAATTCCACTACAATATATAAGAAATACCCGATTAGCCTCCGAAATCACAAACTTTGTAAACCATTTAAATATATACAACCTTTTAATATTAGAAATTTGACTTTTTAATTTTGAATAATTTGACTTTGAGTTTAAAAGGCCAAGATTAATTTTGGTCGTGAATTTAGATGGTCGAGATCATTTGTTAATTTTATTTTTTTCCCTTAGTTTTACCAGCAAAATATATAGGGAAAATTACCACAATGGTCAAGTTTGGGGGTGTATGTCCAAATATGGACACCTACAAAAAGTATTACCACAATGGTCATAAATTTCTTACCACAGTAAGAATTATAATAACCAATTAAATGACGCCAAGTGTTTTTTGGTGGGCTCTACATGTTGCACTAGTTTGTATTTGTGAAAAGTAAGGAAAAAATTTACGTAATATATGAGGGAAATTAAGAAAGCGATCATCTACATTTTATCAAGTTATATATGTCATTGCTATCTACTACTATCAGTTATATATATTTGTTGGTATATTATCAAGTTGTTGTTATCTTCTCTTTTTCTCTCTATATATGCTTTTCAGATACAAACCAGTATAAACATGGACATAATTGGAATTTTGTATAATGTTCATCAGTAGATTTATTTAAATAACTGTCACTCCCAAAAAAATATAATCAAAAATTAATAAACAAACTATATTACTAAATTCAGTATTCTTTCTTCTCTAAATTTAAAATCTATCTCAAAAGTATATTATACAAAGAATAAATGGATGCACACCAAGAACTATTTTGTAAAGAATAAATAAATTGGTGCATTTGGGATGATAAGCTTGATGATCTATACACTTATTTCCGATTGCACTTATACAGTTATACATACCTATTTAATAAAAACATCAAGAAACAGACCTCAGATGATATCTTCATCTAATCTAAAGCTTAAAGAACCATGGATGCACATATTTATGTTCAAACCATTTTCTTCATTGCATTGTGAATAAAAAATAACACTAAACCATTGGATGCACATGTATATCTTCAAGCCATTTTACTATGCGCGGTCATTTGTAGTTATGTGTTGCTACAAAAACTTAAATTCAAGATATGCTGATAATTTTCTTATTATATGATTGACCAAATCCATTGATGGTGCATCTGATTTTTCTTTGCTGCCTAAAAAAATGCGATGTTTGGTATAAGAAAGCAAAAGATAAATCTGTTGTAGATAGAAGGTGAAAGGAAATTATAAAAGGAAGAAAAAATAATTTGAGGGTTAAAAAGAGTGGTTTAACATGGCATCATATGATTGGTTAATATTATTTCTTACTAACATGATAAGATAGTAGGAACTCATGACTACTTTGGTAAAAAAATTTTATAGGTGTCCATATTTGGACATACGTCTTTAAATTTGACCATTATGTTAATTTTCCCAATTAAATTTGACCATTATGTTAATTTTCAATAAAATTTGAAGTTATGTTAATTGATTAAATATATATATAAGGGTTGGGTATTGTAAACAAGTATTAAAGTAAAACAAATAAGACAAGATCTTGACCCTTAGATCATAGTTAAATTGATGCACGAAGATTCACGAAACAATTGATGCACGGTAAATTTCATGATGCACGGTGATTTTCAGTGAAGAGAAACCTATTGTTTTATTTGTTTTACTTTAATACTTGTTTTATTTTATCTAAAACCTATATATATATATATATATAAGGGTTGGGTATTGTAAACAAGTATTAAAGTAAAACAAATAAGACAAGATCTTGACCCTTAGATCATAGTTAAATTGATGCACGAAGATTCACGAAACAATTGATGCACGGTGATTTTCAGTGAAGAAAAACCTATTGTTTTATTTTATTAAACTTATATATATATATAAGGGTTGGGTATTGTAAACAAGTATTAAAGTAAAACAAATAAGACAAGATCTTGACCCTTAGATCATAGTTAAATTGATGCACGAAGATTCACGAAACAATTGATGCACGATGATTTTCATGATGCACGGAAGAACATTTCACTGAAGAGAAACATTGATGAGAAGTAAAACAAGATAAGATCTTGACCCTTAGATCATGGCAAATTGATGCACGAAGATACACTAAACCATTGGATGCACATGTATATCTTCAAGCCATTTTACTATGCGCGGTCATTTGTAGTTATGTGTTGCTACAAAAACTTAAATTCAAGATATGCTGATAATTTTCTTATTATATGATTGACCAAATCCATTGATGGTGCATCTGATTTTTCTTTGCTGCCTAAAAAAATGCGATGTTTGGTATAAGAAAGCAAAAGATAAATCTGTTGTAGATAGAAGGTGAAAGGAAATTATAAAAGGAAGAAAAAATAATTTGAGGGTTAAAAAGAGTGGTTTAACATGGCATCATATGATTGGTTAATATTATTTCTTACTAACATGATAAGATAGTAGGAACTCATGACTACTTTGGTAAAAAAAATTTTATAGGTGTCCATATTTGGACATACGTCTTTAAATTTGACCATTATGTTAATTTTCCCAATTAAATTTGACCATTATGTTAATTTTCCCAAATAAAATTTGAAGTTATGTTAATTGATTAAATATATATATAAGGGGTTGGGTATTGTAAACAAGTATTAAAGTAAAACAAATAAGACAAGATCTTGACCCTTAGATCATGTTAAATTGATGCACGGTGATTTTCAGTGAAGAGAAACCTATTGTTTTATTTGTTTTACTTTAATACTTGTTTTATTTTACCTAAAACTTATATATATATATAGATATAGGGGTGAGTTATTTTAAGAACTCTTAAAATAAAAAGAACGCGAAAACTAATCTCAGCCCTCCATTTATCTAGATCAAAATTAAATCAGGAAGGGTAGTATAGTAATTTGGATAGTGATCAAACTATATAACATGTTGTCACTGTCATTCACTTACGAACCAGACTTCTTAACTGTGTGTAAAACACACCTTTCTTCTCCAAAATATTCAGATGAAATCTCCAAAAATGCAGATTAATTCTCCAACAAAATCCGATCAGATCTCCATAAATTTACGATCAAACCTCCATTAATCCCGATTAGATTCGATTTCATATCTCAATTTCTACAAAAAGCCCCATAAAAGCTCACATCTAGATTCAAGTTCTCATTTTTGCAAATTCCGATTCAAATTCCGATCAAACTATAACAGTTAAGTAATCGTCATTTCGATCATCATCAACTGTAATTATTTTATTTATAATTTTTTTAATATCAATTTTTTTTTTGTTACACAGGGGAATATGGAAGAGGATGCAAATATACATGATGAGGAAGTCAATTCAACGTCTCATAAAGAAGATAGTGTATTTAGTAACAACTTTGAAGTTGAATCGAGTAAGTTTTCAAAATTTCAGCTTAAAATATGAATGCATGTTGATCCTGCACATGTGTAGGAGATGTATGTATGTGTATGTAGTTGTCTTGGTTGTCTACACACGTGTAGGATGTGTTTTAGTTAACAACTGTGAAGTTGAATATCTATCAATGTATGTTGATCCTTCACATGTGTATTCACCTTTTTGTGTTAGTTACACGGCTTAAAATTCACATAATTAGTTGTTTTACACATGTGTAGCTAGATACAATTGTATTAGTTTTGAAGCTCAAAATATCAATAAAAAGTTCATCCTACACATTAGTAGAGCACCTTTTGTGTTAGTATATTTTACAAATGATTAGTTGTTTACACATGTGTAGCTAGCTATGATTGTTTCGTTTTAAAGCTCAAAATAACACTAAAAGGTTCATCATACACATGTCTAGAACATGTGGATATCTAGATGTTGTGTGTCCAGCAGGTTCGGTTAACATGCCATGTATAAAAGTAGGATTATAGAATCAGATGAAGGTGAAATATATTGGGTACTAGAAGTAGAGGAAAATGTAAGACCGATTGAGGGTAAAGTTTTTTGACAAATTAGATGATTGCATTGAAATGTACGAGAGATATGCGTACCAAGGTGGTGGTCAGGAAAAAGAAAGACAAGAATGTTGAAGAGGTTGAAGACATCGTAAGTGTGGATCATGACGAAGGTGAAACTGGAACTGAAGATTAAACCGGAAATGCAACGGGGACGGGAACCACGACTCAAAATGTGAATAAAGTATATACTTTTCAAGTATGCAACTAAAAAACTCACTTAATACATATGATAATATATCTTACACATGTGTAAGACAGTTTATTAGAATTTGTTAGATGTAACAACTGGTCATATTTCTTGTGTATTTAAGGTGATACATAACAAAAAATATGGAACCACTGTTTGTAACTACATGACTTTTTTGAGATATGGATTTTTATGCCGACACATATTTTGTGTGTTCAATAACTTGGATGTTGAAAAAATTTCAAAAAAATACATCCTAAGAAGGTGGAAAAGGGATTTAATACCCCCTGGTAATGCGAACAAGAAGATCGAGGTATGGTGAATCAAATGAAGAATCTGAGAGGATGGGAAACGAGTTGCATTTTATGGTAGATATTTGCATAGATATATTGGGGAAGGATGAAAAGCTATATGATTTTGTTGAAAAAGTCAGGGCGCTAAAAGATGAACTAGAGGCTGCACATCCAAACTCAAGATCAAAGAAACACGAAAGTAATCAAGCAATTCCTAGGAGTTCCAAAGCCAAGTACCAATGATGTTGAAAATCCACCTGTTTTAGCATACAAAGGATGTGGAAGGAACAACAGATTAAAGTCTTTGAAAGAAACGGTAATTGAAGAGTATCTAAAGCCAAAAGAAAGTGCAGAAAGTGTGAGAAAATGATAAGAAAACACGACGCAAGGAATTGTGAAATGCAGAAAGCAGAAAAGGCTAAAGCAAACGCGATGGCTGTAGCTATTGAAAATCTTGAAAAGAAGTAAATTCCTGAATGTTTGAATTAGTGTAAACTGCTAGACGAATAAAGATGTAATTCATGAATATTATTTTTTCATTTGTTAAATGTTCAGAATGTTTAATAAAATTGTTTTTCACATGTGAAAGAACCTATGGGAGTTATGCAATTGTACGTTTTACTTGTGTTATTTGAATGATATTTGCATTTAAATTTAAGGTTTCAATGACAACAAATAGAAAGAAGTTATTCCTATTCAGAACTGGTAATCTATACAACTTACACATGTGTAAGTTGTATACCATACACATGTGTAAGTTAGAAATCAATACTGAATTATTATTCAGAACTGGTAAGTTACACTTACACATGTGTAAGTTGTATAACTTACACATGTGAAAGTAAATAGTCTTATTCAGAACTGACGAGTAGTATAACTTACACATGTGTAACTTGTATAACCTACTCATGTGTAAGTTATATATCAAAATCAAAAAACTAAGTTCGTCAAGAAAATTAGATATCAATTCCTCAAATATATGAAACAAAGTCCACAGCTAAAAAACATCAACCACATTCTCAAAAACTAAAGCCATAACCACAAGAACCACATTATTGACAAAAATATCAACAATTTCTAATTCACCAGGCAAAGACAACACAAAGAACAAAGATTAACATCAAAAGTCTACTAGTAGCAAACATCATAAAAGAGCCATGTTAACCAAGCTGAACGAGACGTAGGCGAAGGGAAACAGCTTCCTGAATCACCTTCTTGCCATCTAAAACGCCATACTCCTGACCAAAATCTCTAGCATACTCAAGGATCTTTCACTTGTAAATGTTACTTTCATGCAGCAAAATCTTGGCCAAACACTTTGCTCTTAATCTGTTTAGCTGAGCTTTCTGAGTTTCCTTCCCCTTTGCTACCTCACTCTTAAAACCAAGCTTCCATGTCCTTTGAGACTGCCCTCGGTATTTGCCTATATGACACATCAGAAATACACCGCAATCAACATGATTGTTCCCCGTCCTCCAATTCATCTTCATTATAGCAAGTTTCGCCTTTTCGATCGCTGATGCTTTAGCATGTCCATACATCTTCTAATGCTGAGAAAACATACGACATTAGAACTCGTATGAGTTGCAGAAACTGTCTCGGAAGAATCTGCATGATTAGAAGGCTTATGTGATGCAGAAACGGTTTCAGAAGACTCTGCATCGTTAGATAGCTTAGAATTAGCCTTTTTAGCGGGTTTGGGTTTGTGTACAACTTCATCAACAACTTTATCTTTAGAAGCTACAATAAAAAATAAACATATATTAAAAATACATACAACAATCAATGATAAAAAAACTCTTATCAAACATGACCTAGCAAAGAATAATAAGCAGCCATACAAATCAACAACACCCTAGAACTACACTAAAACAAATAACTATAAGAAAAATAAGCAACTAAAATGGGACATTTTCACATGTGTAGGAAGACTTTATCCTTATTGCATAATACTAAACTAAAGAAAAATCCATACAAATCAACAACAAAAATCAGCAACAATCAAACCTACAAATGTGTAAGTAACTAAAAACAAGTACCTACATACACATTATCTGGTGATCAAATTATACATTTCTGAAATAAATACCTATACATGTGTAAGTAACTATAAAACAACAATCATCAACAAGGAAAAATCTAAATCACCTACTATAAATTCGTAAAATGACTACCTACATATGTGTAAGTAATTAAAAAACAAACAATCATCAACAAGCAAAAACATATAATAAGCTACTTTTGATAACCATCAACAGCTATATTCTTTTTATCATCAATGGCGATTTTATCATCTTTATCACGTACTATACGAAGAATTTTCAGAATTATTCATATGTACACTAAATTATAATTTAGATTATTGATGTGAAAAATGTACGTGAGCAATCCTTTTTCATTCAGGCAATTCATCAAACGGTTTGTGTGCAATTATTATATCAAATAAGATTAAGAAGAATTCAACCAACATTTTTTAGCAAAACAACGACGACCAACAAATGAATTCGCAATCAGCTAAACTTTCAACTAAATTCATCAATCAAACAAGTTTTCCATTCAAATCAACAAAAAAAAACTGAATCAATACGAAATTATGCTTGAAAGAATTGGGGGGAAATTTACCGAATTGGAAGAATAAGATGTAAATAATGAGGCAGGTTTTCCATTCTGTAATCACGAGAAGACGCAAGCTTCAAATTCAGTGATGGTGGATAATCACGGCTGAATAAAGCATAGTCAAATCAAATGAAGGGAATTTGAAGAGACCGTTTTGATTTCACTAGATCCGACATCATCTTCAACAATCTCTCCTTCTTCCATACCATAATCTGGCTTCGAAATAACAACATGAGGATGAGGCGAGAATCAATCAGATTGTCTAATATAGAGTGTGGCAGTGGATTGGAAGAGAGTATGTTTGTGTATGTGCGTGAGATTCATTTTGTGGAAGAAGAAGAACATGGGCTAAACAAAAAGACTAAAATATCCTTTCAGTGTTGATCGGGTTAGAGGCGTGTTTTTTGATATTTTTTATCCAAGGGTCTAGGATAGTTCTTTTGTTCTTTTTATTTTCGAGGTTCTTAAATAACCCTTCCTGTATATATAAACCATATTTTTGAGTATATATATAGGGGCACTTTCAAATACATCCAAAATAAAAATGCGAACAGGTGAGAATAGATTATGGCCATTTGATAATATGATCGACGGTTGAAAATTTTTGAGAATTTTTTGTTTTAAATTAATATAGAAAAGGGTAATATAGGAATCACATATTATCTCTTTTTTCTCTTCCTCCGATGTATCAAAAGTCGAAGGAAACATAAAACAAGTCAAACCCCTCCCCCTTATCTTTTTTTGGAAACTAAAATTACTTTTGTTTTCCTCTCTCCACCCACTTGATGCTCTCTCTTTCTTCACCTAACATTTCTCTTGACATAGTTTTTCCCCTTATCCGGATCCGGCTAAACGACGGCAGAAAATAATATAAATTAGCGACATGTTTGTGCATCCATGCTTTTGTCCTCTTCGCACCCATCTTTCTTGAGCAAGATCGAAAGTGAAAACATTTGATTTGATGGGTATTGTGAATTTGTGTAAAGTGGTTTTTTATTGTGAGAAACCCATGTTTGAAGAAGGTAAGGAAATGGGTTTTGTTCATTAAATCCATTTTTTTATTGGATGCACTTTTTTTTCTTTTAATAATTTCTTTGCATTCATGGATGTTTTTATCTTAATATTCTCACGTATAGAAATGGAAAGGTTGTTAACATGCATCCATTGTTTATAAGTATCTTTGGATGCAAGAGTTGTGTTTTTGTGCATCCATATTTCAGTGTTCTTGCTTTTTTAATGGATGCAAGAGTTGTGTTTTTGTGCATCCATCTCAATTTTTGTCAAAAGTTAACAAAATTGATATCAAATTAAAGAGGATAAAAATCTGAGTTTAAATATATATTTTATTAGAGTTAACATTCACAGATTTTTATGATATATTGAATTGAAAGATCTGGGGGTAAAACTTGCTGAAAAATTGAAACCGTAACAGAAGAAAAAGAAATAATAAAAAATTACTATTTTGTCCTCAGTTCGTACCGTTCGTATTATAAAGTGGTTCGCACGGGAGAGTGACCCTATATATATATATATATATAATTTTAAAAGTTCTATATATATATATTATAATAGTAGATTTTTCAATTAATCTAACCTTAAATGGTCATGACATTTTTTATTGAAAAGGTAACCATGAATGGTTGTACCATTTCATGAAGACTTGTGACTTATGATGAAAAATCACTTAAACAAATAATAATTTCAATTTATTGACTTTAGTTAAGCCTAAACAAATATGCACTCTATATTTCCCTAACCTGTAATAAAAATTTAATTCTTATTCCTTTCATTTTAAATAAATCACAATCACATTACATGATCAAAACACTAAATACATCAACATAGTGGATAAACAATCCGTTTGGGTTTTTAGTTATCGAAACCTTTGGCACAAATGTATAATACGCCACACTTTCTTCTTCTTTTATATAGTAGAGTTAAATGCAAGGATGATCCCTATGGTTTGTCACTTTTTGCAACGACAGTCCCTCCTATGTTTTTTTAGCAACAATGATCCCTAAAGATGTGTGTCAGTTGCAACCATAGTCCACTTTAACAGATCCGTCTAATTTAAAATGTTAAATGTCTCACATGCTTCTCATGTGAGGGGTATTATTGACTTTTCTCCTTTACCCACTTACCTACCTTTATGCATGTTGCTTCTCTTAATTTCTTCTATAACCCAAATTCACAAAAACCAAAGTAAAAAAAGCTAATTCTTCCAAATCTCTTAAACAACCCTCTAATGATCCAAAAGAATAAACTCGTAAAATCATTCTCTAATTCTCTAGATTTACATATTATATCTAAGAAATGTAATAATACCCATAACTTCTTCAGCCATCGCTATCAAAACAAGTTACATGGTTTTCACTAAAACAAACAAACAAATCAATCACCATAATTTCTTCACTGCCGCCAACTTTTTCATTCCAAAAAAGCCCAATCAAACAAAAACCTTCAACAAGTCAGGCATCATCACACATGATTGAGAAGGAAACGGCGGTGCTACTGGTGGTTCCGGTGGGCGGTGGCCATTTCTAGGGAAGACGCTAGTGGTGGTGGCGCTCCGGTGGCCTTTAACTGCTGTCGCCATCGTACATATAAAGATATATAGATCTATATATACAAGTATATAGATCTATATATACCGGTAGTATTTCAAGAATAAATCTTTTTCCATTGGTTTTTAGTTAATTTAATTTTGGTTTAGATCCATGATTCATTAGCCAAGCCAATTGCCATTCGTTAGCCGCTACTTCACCTGACCAACCACCACCACTACTGGTTGTTGCATGTCCATTACCCGATCCGGTTTTCAATTTGAAAAAGGTGAGACTTTTTGAGAGTTTTTTTTATATTTTTGGGCATATAGTATATATATATATATATATATGTATATGTATGTATATGTACACCCTTTTTTTTGGATCTGATGGAATAAATGAAAGGAAACATATATTACATTCATTTTTTTTTATCTGGTCAAATTGAATGAAAATGAGATTTTGTGTTAGATGTTGATGATGATTGTGTGTGGAAATGGGTTTAATGCATAAGAGGTGTGTTTGATGATACAAAAAATAATTTGGGTATCTAAATGAAAGAGAAGTGCAGAAAAGTCAATGTATAATACCCCTCACATGATCTGGATATGGGTTTTATGTATAAGATGTTGATGATGATTGTGTGTGGATGGGGTTCTGTGAAAAGTCAATAGTACCCCTCACATGAGAAGCATGTGAGGCATTTAACGTTTTAAATTAGATGGATCTGTTAAAGTGGACTATGGTTGCAACTGACACACATCTTTAGGGATCATCGTTGCTAAAAAAACATAGGAGGGACTGTCGTTGCAAAAAGTGATAAACCACAGGGACCATCCTTGCATTTAACTCTATAGTTAACCACGTAACTCTCATATTAACCTGTAAGTCCCAACTCAATAGATGGTACTACTGAAGACACCTCAATGTCGATGGTGGAGTTACTTTGCAATATATGCACTGAACTGGAGACGACCAGTTGCAGTGTGTATATACCAAGTTCTAGATAGATTACTTATTTAAAAGACAATAAGTAAAGAACAATGCAATAATACAAAATACTTGTAAAATAAATTGATGAGACAATATGTAATTTTCAAGTGTAATTTATTTATTGATGTTAAATAAATTACAAGGTTGTTGCGGAACCAAGATAATACAAGAATGTAAATATCCTAACAACCTATGAACTACAATTGATCTACACTCGGAATTTCTCTAAACAATCGAAACACTTAAAGTTGTGAAATGTTCCTTTTTACGATTGAGAGAATATTGCACAAGTTCACCAAGAATATTGCAGGTATGCAAAGTGTGAAGTATTCAACTTAAATTCTTGGTTGTGCAATGACTTGTATTTATAGGCAAAGTTAACATTGGGATGTTAACTTTGGTCGTACAAATGTGGTTGAGAGCATTTAAGGAATAGCATTTAATTCCTTAAAATGCAGTGTAAAGTTGTAGGATAAAGCAACTTTATTCAACCAGCTTTATGTACCTTTTAGTAATTAAATAATAAGATAAGTCTTATTATCCGGGTAAAAGGACATAAAGCACAAAAGTCAATTCCTTGTAATCAGTGTAAAGCTTTGTAAGAGCTTTTCACTGATGGTCTCCAGTTTGTAACTGACTAGAATGTCAACTGGGCTTCGCTGCCATTGTCATTCTCTATCTTCCATTTGTTGTCTTCGACTTCAACTGGAATGATTCTTCAACTGGTCAGTTCTCAACTGAAGAAGTCTTCAGTTGCGTTGACTGTACGGTGCAACTGGACTTCAATATATTTCTCGACAAATCATCTGGGTCTCCAGTTTCACTGGGTCTCCAGATGCAACTGGAGACTGGCCAGTTTACCAGGTGAACTGGTCCTAACAAATTCCCCCTATTTGTCTAGAAATATTGCCAAGTCTTTTTCTAGTTCTTGTATCTGTACAAGTGTGAACTGGAAGGACTTGTTTGATTTAAATCTATCTGAGTTTTCCAAGGCATTTTTATAGATCAATAAATGCCTTAGGTTTTTCTTTTAGGTTTGTTAGATTTTAATCTATTATCTACCTTGTGGTTATAAACTGGTAACTTCATTTATACAAGGAAATGAAATTTATACAAGTTACAGAATGTAAAACAAAATACAAGTAGATAACTGAAAAGAAAGAACTTAATGAGATGGCCCTTCGCCAGTTCTTCTTCTCTTGGTCACTGAAGAGATAGGTTGTTAGTCTTCAGGGTCAATATTCAGCTTTTGCTCCAGGTTTTCTTTATGTTGAATCTTGCCCCTTAAGAAGTTCACCCATACTTTCTCAAACCTATTCTTTTGTGCCTTTGCATCCAACACCTTCACCATTTCCACCCATTCACTGAACCCATACTGCATTGCACCAGGATTGTCAGTTTTAACCAGTGGCCCTCTGGTATAACTAACTTCAACTTGAAAGACTTTGGTGCCTGGCTTGATTGTTACATTGACACCATTGATAGTACCACTATGTCTTCTGGTTGACATGATCTGGGAGTAATAGCTTCTTGCTTCAGATTCATTTGTTATTTTTATACTCCCAGCACCAGCAGCCAGTACAGCGGACTTGATGTCTTCATTAGATACCTCGCCAGTTGGTTCAACAAATGTGCTAAGGTCAGCATCTCTTGTCAGTGGTCTTCTTGGTTGAGGGTTTCTCCTTGGAGGATTCAAAACCCTTTTTACAACCTTCTTAACATTTGCAATTCTTTTTAGAATCCCACTGGCCCTATTCTCCTTAGCCTTCTCCACTGATATGTTCAAACTTCTGGCATCGAATTCAGCTTCAACATCAGGATAGTGTCTGTCCAGTTCTACATCAAGCATTTCTTTCAACTGGTCAACTATCATGGGATCATGCTTAACTCTGGCATACTCCTCCTTAGTGATTCCCAAAAGATTGGCATCACTCATATCAAGCAGTTTGATCTGTGCAAGATGTGCTCTGGCTTCAACTTGGTTGGCTTGATTCATCTTCTTTCTTTCTTTAATTTGATTACCAAGTCTGGCCAGTTGTTTGCTTACACTATCAGAAACTGGAGGAAGTACATCAGCATTGCCAGTTTCTAACATAGGAATATCAGTGGCCGATTGGGCAGATGCATCAACAGCTAAACCTTTTCCCTTATCCAACACATTCCCCCTAACAGCTTGCTCACCAGCTTCAGTACTGGCAGCTACAACTATTTCCATACCAGCTTGTCTTCCAGATGAAGTTCTTCCAGGTGCAACTGGTGCAAGAACTGCACTTCTTTCCCCCTTGGCAGCATCTAGACCTGCCCTAATAGAATCCCATTCAGAAGGGTGAGATGGCAACCGGTCAAGAGGCTGCCATGTTTGCATGTCCTTGCACTCCTTGAAAATCCCACACATCATCCTGAAAGACCTCCACAAATGGTTGGTCTCCTTTGACTGGGTCAAAACATTTGCAGTAACCTGTTCTTGACCAGTTTTTAATTCATTTAAGATTTTGGAGTCTTCATCCAAACCAGATACAACCTTTTCCTTCACTTCCTCGTCCTTCTTCTTCAAACTTTCCACTTCAGTTGTCAGTTTATCCAAAGACTGAGCATGAAGGGATACCTGGGTGTTTAAATTTTCAATGCTGCCTCTCAACTGGTTGATCTCACTGGTGAGTGGGGCCAGATCAACCTGAGGAGTGGCCAGCTTGGTGATCTCAGACATCACCCTTTCAATCAGTTGTTGTTCTTTTGCATCCAACGTATCCTCTATCTTCTGACCAACTGAAGTCATCAACTGCTCTCCAAGTTCAGTCACATTTAGGCCAGGTTTTTCAACTAATTCCTTTACCTGCCTCTCAATTTCCCTTAAATCTACTTCAGATGTTCTTACAGTGTTGCCAAGCAGATTGGAGATTGACGTTGTGACCTTGGACTGAGTAAGGTCAAAGGCTTCCTTCAAAGATGTTCCTAGAGTGTTACAGCCAGTGACCAACTCATTTAGCTTATTGAACACCAAGTCTTCATTTGATGAAAACTTGTTAATCCCCAGATCAACCACTTTAATGTTTGTCAAGTGATCCTTGTGGTATCTGGAGAAAGACTTGGTGTTTTTGTCAAGTGTCTTTTGAATCTCCTCCACCCTAGTAAGAAGGTTTTGGAGATCGGCTTGCAAAGAGATAACTTGACTGTCCAGTGACGAAGGAGAAGGTGTCACTGGACCAGCAGCAGTTACTACTGGAGCAACTGGAGGAGGCAAACTTAAAGAAGTCTCCCCAGTTGTCATACCAGCAGTTGAATAAATATTAGGAGTGGTGGTAGAAGAAAGGACTGGAAAAACAATGTGTTGTTCATGCTGAGAATGCTCAGGTGTGAACAACGGCGGTGGTGGGGGTGGCATTTCTCGAAGTATATCAGTAGGCACATTTTGTAGGGATGGTGAAAGTGAAATTGATGCATCTGGAAGCAAGACTGAAGATGAAGAGTTTTGAGCTTGTACAGAAGCCTCAAAAATCTCCAAGTCTGTTTCAGTTCCTTCAGAATCCGAAGACTCTATCAGGATTTCCTCGTCATTAACATTCATGTCCAGATCCATGAATGTAACTGAGGGCTGACCAGAAGGGTCAGTCTCCAGATGACCTTCCCCAGTTTCCTGGATGGGTGCATCTGTTGGAGGATCAGATACCGAAGTATCTTCACCAGGGATAGATGTGATTGGAGTTGCTTCAGTTATGGTTGCTCTATCCTCAACCACAACATTAGACGAACTGGAGGGTCCCTCATTATTTTGAGGCCCGCCCAATTGTCTTTCTGACTCACCTTCAATAGGTGCATCAGTTTTAGCGAATGCCAGTTGCATTCGTTCTGGAATTTCGACCTCTCCAGCTTCAGATACCAGAGAGTCTAAATTCCTCAACACATCTGGAGCAGTGTACGGTGAATCTGTACTTAAGTATGCTTCTCTGCCCAGAATTTGTTTAAAACAGAGAGAGAGAAACCTTGAGAAGGGGATACAAACACCCCTAGTGCCCTTCAGCTTTTGTACTAGGCTTCTAAACAAGATGTCTGCAAAGTCTACTCTCAATCCATTCCACAAGCAGTAAGCCATCTCTGCTTGTGAGAAGTTGATCTGGTCAAGACCACCAGAACTCCCACCCATACTCTCCACCAGGTGGATGAAAAAGTACCTCCATGAAGGTGTAAGACCCTTCATGGTCATCGCACCCTTCGTCTTCAAAACCCCATTGTCCAAACACTCCTTATGACCCATTTCGAGGAGGACTTGACAAAAATTAATATTTGGGGGTAAGACAACTGGAGATTCACCCTCTCTCCAGTAATTGAGGTGTAAGGCATCCCTCAATACGTCAGCGGACAAGGTACACTGGATTGTTCCATCCTTTAAAGTGAAACTGATGGAGGAACAATCGGAAGAAAGAGTGGCAGTGTACTAAAACTCACACAAGTAGTTGTGAAACAACTTGCGTGGGTTTAGAGAGAATGAGGGTCCTATTGGAGAATCCTTCAAAAAAAATTTGGATTCTACCAATAAGGGTATTGGACCCTTGAGATCCTTGTAAGCTTGCCATCGGATTATTGGGATTGAGTTTGATGACCGAAGCATTACTAGGAGCACCAGGTGCCGGTTTGACATCTGGTGAAGGAGCATATGGAACAGTCAAGAGATTTACATCTCTTGTACGGGATGATCTAGGTGCCATTGGAAAATGAAATTGAAATTTGGGAATTAGGGTTCTTGATTTGTGAAGCAGAGAGAGAAATGAAGCAATTTTGATGATTGGGAAGTAAATGAAAGAATGTAGAAGGAAGTAAATGAGTTCGGAGTAAATAAGGGTATTTATAAGGGATTCATGATCCCAATGAAATACAAAAATTATATTTTATTTAACCAAAACAACTTTGTAGATATTTTAACAAAAGAAGTTTGAATTTTGAAATAAAATCATAATTTGCCATGTCAACATTAAATGCTACCATGTCAGCATTAAATGCTACGACGGCTTATCTTACCCACGCGCCCACTCACTTTTTGTTTTCCCAATACAAACAGTTGTCAAGTACTAAAATAGCTTTAAACACGTCAGATCACGATACCAAGTGGTTTAAAACACTCGAGTACCATCACGTGTCACAAATATTGACCAAGTATTTCTAACGTTATAAAAATAAGACAAGACTGAATCTGGTCACTGGAGGATCAGTCTAGTACCAGTTTCCAACTGAAGAGTTCTCCAGTTGCCATTTTCAAACAAAAACGAATTTTAGTCAGAAAATTATTTTTGAGTCTTCCCCCCTAAAATGATGATCCAGAAATCAATTAGTGCCAGGATAGTATCACAAAGGCGTTCGATATCCTGGCGAGCAAAGATTACCTGGACCTCCTCAACTGGAGAACTTCATCAGTGTCACTGACGCGTTCAATAACAAAGAAATCTCCAGTTTCAAGGATTTAACATTCCCAGTTTGCTGATAAGATGTTTAAAGGTTTTCTCATCGAGAGGTTTTGTAAAAACATCAGCTAACTGTTTGTCAGTGGGGATGAAATGTAATTCAATGTCTCCTTTCATAACATGATCACGAATAAAATGATACCTGATGTCAATATGCTTTGTTTTGGAGTGCATCACTGGGTTGTGAGATATAGCAATTGCACTGGTGTTGTCACAAAAGATTGGGGTCCTTGTATACTTTTGACCATAATCTAGTAACTGGTTCTTGATCTAGAGAATCTGGGCACAGCAACTGGCCGCAGAAATGTACTCTGCCTCAGCAGTGGACATAGAGACTGAAGTCTGCTTCTTGCTGGTCCAACTTACCAGTTTTCCTCCAAGGAAATGACAACCACCAGTTGTTGATTTTCTATCTATCTTACAACCTGCATGATCAGAATCTGAATAACCCATTAGATCTAATCCTGGGCCTTTGGGGTACCAAAGACCAAGATTAGGACACCCTTTCAGGTATCTAAAGATACGCTTTACAGCTTGCAAGTGTGATTCTTTTGGGTTAGCCTGAAACCTGGCACATAGACATGTTGCAAACATTATATCTGGTCGACTGGCAGTTAAATACATCAGTGAACCAACCATACCACGATAGTCAGTTATGTTCACTGGTTTGCCAGTTGGGTCAGAGTCCAAATTTAATGGTGCTGCAATAGGTGTGTTTTTCGATGGGATTGAATCATATTTGTATTTTCTTAACAAATCTCTGACATATTTTCCTTGGTTATGAAAATTCCATTTTCAGTTTGCTTAATCTGAAGACCTAAGAAAAATGTTAATTCACCCATTAAACTCATCTCATACTCAGATGACATGATTTTAGAAAACTTTTTACACATTGCATCATCAGTTGAACCAAATATAATGTCATCAACATAAATTTGTACCAATAAGATATTACCTCTTTCTTTCAAGATGAATAAGGTATTATCTATTGCACCTCTTTGAAAGCCATTTTTAAGAAGATGTTTAGTTAGAGTATCATACCAGGCTCTTGGGGCTTGTCTTAGACCATACAATGCTTTGTTCAGTCTATAACCCAAAGAGGATGCTTCTCATCGATGAAACCTGGAGTCTGCTTAACATATACTTCTTCTTCCAATGTTCCATTAAGGAACGCACTACTATTTGGATCTCCCACAATCTGTTCAATTGGATGTGCTCGAGTCCATCTAGTGTATTGACTAGGCTGGTGTAAAACAATATCAGTGCAAGTCACCTGGCGATCTTCTTCAGTTGCATTAGCTTCTGGAGGAGGATCAGTCCAAACTACTTCTACATCCTCATCAGAGTCAATGAGGTCACGATTTGCATCATGAAATTCTTCATTCAAAGGCATTTCTTGAAGAACTGGAGAAGTTGGAGTTTGAACTGGTGCTGATATTGTGGTGGCACGTACATCAGATCCAATCACCAATTCTTGTGGTAAGTTAAAATTGATGGAGGGATAGAATGATGTGTCACAGGTGTTGTTGTTCTTCTTAACTGGTTCCAATTTGTTGTAACTGGAAACATCTTTTGGTGAAACAACTGACTGATGAACTTGGTCAGTTTCACCAAAATTGATTGGAACGACTGGAGTAATATCAAGGCTTGGTCTCTTGTTGATTGCTTCAGTTGATTCGTCGAATGTGACATGAATTGTTTCATGAACCTTTTGGAGTCTATAATTATAAACTCTAAAGGCCTTTCGAATATCTGAATAACCTAAAAATACACCTTCATCAGCTTTTGCATCAAACTTTCCAAGCTGACTGGAATCGTTTAAGATATAAACTGGACAACCAAATACATGAAAGTATCCAATATTTGGTTTACGATTCCTGAGTACTTCATAGGCAGTCTTCTTATGTCTCTTGATGTAGACTGACCGGTTTTGGGTGTGACAAGCAGTTGCAACTGCTTCTGCCCAAAAACTGGTGGGAAGACCTGATTCAGATAGCATACTTCTGGCTGCTTCTAACAGTGTGCGATTCTTTCTTTCCACAACTCCATTCTGCTCTGGAGAGTGTGCTGATGAGAAGTTTTGAGAGATGCCAGTGTCATTGCAAAATGTTTCAAGTACCTTATTTTGAAATTCAGTACCATTATCACTTCGCAACTGACAAACTTTTCGAGTATATTTGAGTTCAATTCTTTTGATGAGAGAGATGATTTCAGCAGGTGCATCACTTTTGGATATGAGGAATACCACCCAGCAGTATCTGGTGAATTCATCAACCACAACTAGAGTGTACTTCTTTCCAGCTCTAGTTTGAACATTCACTGGACCAAAGAGATCCATATGTATCAAGTGAAGAGGTTCAGTGATGCTAAAGTTTTGCCTAGTTTTGAAACTGGCTCTTTTCTGCTTGCCCATCTCACACCCTGGACATGGCTTTTCTTTATTGAAAGAAATTTGAGGTATCCCATCAACCAGTTGTTTGCGAGACAACTTGTTAATATTTTTAAAATTAAGATGGGATAATCTTTTATGCCATAGCCAGTTGGTGTCCTCATCAGCCTTGGTATAGAAACATTGCTCTTTTGGAGCTGGTTCCATATCCATGATGTACACATTTCCTTTTCTTGGTGCAACCATCACCACTTTCCAATCCTTGTTAAATATGGTGCCTTGAGCAATATCGAACAAAACTCTGAAGCCATCATCACAAAGTTGGCTGGCACTGATTAGGTTGTATTTCAAACCATTCACAAATGCAACTCTTTTGAATTCGACTTGTCCATTATTGAGCACACCATATCCTTCAGTCTTTCCAGATTGATCATTACCAAACGTCACTGTCGGTCCATCTTGGACAGTGAACTCTTCAAGCAGGGGCTTACATCCAGTCATAGTCCGGCCAGCAGCGCTGTCCAGATACCAGATATTCTTCTTTCGATCGCCCTGCACATACACAAAAATCATTAGTTATTTTTGTGAACCCATCTTTCTTGATGGGTTCACTGGACTTCTCTACAGAAGTCACAGTAGATTGTTGTGGTGTTGAACCGGAGGCTGCATCTGGAGCTTTTTCACCAGCTCCACCAGGTGCAGGAGTAAAAACGATTGGTACTTGATACTTACTCCCCTGATTTTTACCAGATTTAGTTCCATATGGAACATTCTTTTGATTAGGTTTTGAAGGGAGTGGTTTAATATTTTTTTTGAAAACTGGAGGTAATGAACCTCCTTCCAGATTTTTAATCCGGGCAGTACAACTCTGAACCTGTCGAGACAAAAGTTGGAGTTGACTTTCCAGATTAACCAAAATATTATTTTCATCAGGCAGCTGAACCTTGGACCTTGGTTCAGCTGGAGTTTTAGTCTGTCGGGTCTTGGGCACCTTAGACTTTTGAGGTAAAGGCTTGTTACCAGTGGCCCTTTTAACTGGAGCATTAGCCTGTTTGGCTCCAGGTTTAACCTCAATAGGGGTGGTCTCAATGGGTTCAGTTTCAACAGCTTCAGGTTGATCATAAGGTGTTTCAACCCTGAGAGCTGGAGGCAATGCATGAAGATCTGGTATGAGAGCTGCCATCTCCAGATCTCCAGATTTCCATGCATTCTTCTGGGCATCGATAGTTCTTGAAAATGCATCATAGTTTTTACCAGATGCTTTTACCCATGACTTGATAATCTTTTGTTCTTTTTCAAGATCAGAAAATAGTTTTTGATTATCAAGTTCCAAAGCCTCAATCTTTAAAACTGACTCCTTGAGAGCCAACTGGACACTTTGTAAATCATTAAGTTGTGGCTTAACGTTGTTCAGTTCAATTAAGATAGTGTCAAGATATCTTTCACTATCAGCTCTTACAGTTTCCACAAAAGCTAAATCACCACTTAATGATTCAGCCAGGTCCAGTTTCAGTTCAGGGTCAACTTGGTTGTCATAATCACATACCTTTTTCAAGATGATGTCCACCCAATCTTCCAGTGATGACATCTTCTTTTGCCACGTGCTGCTGCTGTTGATCTTCCAAGGCCATGAAACACATGTCCCTTTCCTCTTCTTCATCAGCTGATGAGTCATCAGAGTACTCCCATTTTCCCTCAGTTTGTGCCATTAAGCACTGATCCTTTTCCTTTTCCATGGACAGGAGGGCAATCTGGGCCTTAAGCTTCTTGTATTTAGCTTTGTAGCTATCATCAGGCCGATTGAAATTAGGGACAGGGGGGCCAGTTTGGTTGTTCAACTGACTAGATCTGCATTCCTTCATAAAGTGACCTTTCTTACCACACTTATAGCAGGTAAGATTGGTTTTATCCAGAGAGCTGGAGCTGGAAGCATTGTTTGGGCCATTAAATCTTTTAGATTTATGCTTAAACCTGTTAAAGGTTTTAGCAATCATGGCGACCAGATCATCATCGTCAGTTTCATCACAACCATCACTGATTTCAGTGGTCAGGCCAGAGTTCAAGAAACTGTTTAACATCTCCTTCATTGAGTGTGCCTGGACACTCTCTGCAGACATTAAGGCAGCACAAGGTCGCTCAGGTACACTAGCAACCTTGGAACTCTGGGCATGGTTCATGGCATCTTGCTCAGCCACCAGTCTTGCAGCATTATTATCTTTTGTGAATCTGAAGGCTCCATAGAGCGAGGCAAGAGTATGGCTGTGCAGGGTTTTACCTTGTCTCAAGATAAGAACCATGTTTTCCCATTTGGAAGGAAGAATATCACAAAACTTCTCAAGAAGAATATCCTTATCCTTCTCTACACCCAAGCCTCTCAGCTGATTAATGAGGCTAGAAAATCTGGTGTATGTACCAGTTAGACTTTCATTGGGTAAGGCAAAAAAGGATTCATACTTCTTGTTCAAGGCAACTTTCCTGGTGACAATAGTGTCATCACCTCCTTCAAACTGAATAACTAATTCATCCCACATTGACTTTGCACTGGGGAACAACGCAAGTGTTGGAATTAGATCTTCAGGGACAGCTCCAAGGATCATGTTCTTGAGTCTGGTGTCCAGATCAACAAGTCTACGATCCTCATCAGACCAATGGTCTTCGAGCTTTTCTCTTGAACCTCTTCTTCCAGTTGGATCTAGAAGAGGACTTACCCCAAGAGACATGGGTATATATGGTCCATCCTTAAGGATTTTCAACATATACCTCTCTATCCCACCGAAATGCAAAAGCATTCTGGCCTTCCATGTACCAAATGTCTCACTGTTTCCATCAAATTTTGGAACCGGAGAGTTGGAATAATGTACATGGACGTGATTTGGGGCAGGAGGAGGAGGAGGGTTTGTATTAACATTTTGAAAAGGTTGGGCATTAGTATTCAAGGGGGTTTCACCTAAACCAGAACCATCTCCACCTTCAGTAGTGTTCATCTTAGCAGATCTAGGCAAGTTTATTAGCCTTCTGCTCTGATACCACTTGTAAGTCCCAACTCAATAGATGGTACTACTGAAGACACCTCAATGTCGATGGTGGAGTTACTTTGCAATATATGCACTGAACTGGAGACGACCAGTTGCAGTGTGTATATACCAAGTTCTAGATAGATTACTTATTTAAAAGACAATAAGTAAAGAACAATGCAATAATACAAAATACTTGTAAAATAAATTGATGAGATAATATGTAATTTTCAAGTGTAATTTATTTATTGATGTTAAATAAATTACAAGGTTGTTGCGGAACCAAGATAATACAAGAATGTAAATATCCTAACAACCTATGAACTACAATTGATCTACACTCGGAATTTCTCTAAACAATCGAAACACTTAAAGTTGTGAAATGTTCCTTTTTACGATTGAGAGAATATTGCACAAGTTCACCAAGAATATTGCAGGTATGCAAAGTGTGAAGTATTCAACTTAAATTCTTGGTTGTGCAATGACTTGTATTTATAGGCAAAGTTAACATTGGGATGTTAACTTTGGCCGTACAAATGTGGTTGAGAGCATTTAAGGAATAACATTTAATTCCTTAAAATGCAGTGTAAAGTTGCAGGATAAAGCAACTTTATTCAACCAGCTTTATGTACCTTTTAGTAATTAAATAATAAGATAAGTCTTATTATCCGGGTAAAAGGACATAAAGCACAAAAGTCAATTCCTCGTAATCAGTGTAAAGCTTTGTAAGAGCTTTCCACTGATGGTCTCCAGTTTGTAACTGACTAGAATGTCAACTGGGCTTCGCTGCCATTGTCATTCTCTATCTTCCATTGTTGTCTTCGACTTCAACTGGAATGATTCTTCAACTGGTCAGTTCTCAACTGGAGGAAGTCTTCAGTTGCGTTGACTGTACGGTGCAACTGGACTTCAATATATTTCTCGACAAATCATCTGGGTCTCCAGTTTCACTGGGTCTCCAGTTTCACTGGGTCTCCAGATGCAACTGGAGACTGGTCAGTTTACCAGGTGAACTGGTCCTAACATAACCGAACAATTTGTCATATTTTATGTCTTATTTCTTCTTATCTAAACCTTTTACAAATACTAAGTTTTATTTTATAAATTTTGATATTGAGGGAGTCGACATCGATATCACAATTCACAAAGGTAAACAAAACATGAAAAAGAAAATAGCAAGTGGACCTTACAACTTTTTGCACTATATAAAGTTAACTCACTCACAATTTCCTATTTATATCCAAAGTCTTAACTAACCAAGACCAATGGATACATATAGAGTTAATTTCACAAATCGTCCTTGTGGTTTTACCAAAAAATCACGTTTCATCCTTTAAATTTTAAAATGACACTGGTAGTCCTTTATACGCGGATAATGGTCATGTTTCGTCCTTTAATCTAACGGGTGATGGTCACGTTTCGTCCTTTAATCTAACAGATGATGGACACGTTTCGTCCTTTATACGGTCGACTAAAGGACGAAACGTGACCATTATCCGCGTATAAAGGACTACCAGTGTCATTTTGAAGTTTAAAGAATGAAACGTGATTTTTTGGTAAAACCACAAGGACGATTTTTGAAATTAACTCTATTTTAATCATGCGTGACCTTTGAATCAATCGAAAAGTTGGCTTATATATTACTAGTATATAATCTATGATAATCTGTAATCTACATTTTAGGTCTATATATATACTGACTAGAGGGGTACCCGCGCGATGCGGCAGTGATGGCGGTGACGGGTGGTGGTGGCGTGCGGCGGTAGAGGCGGTGGTGGAGGTGACAGTGGTGATGGAGATGTAATGACAGCGACAGTGGCATTAACAAACGTTGGCGTGCGGCGTTAGCGTCGACGGTGGCGGTGGCGACGGTGTTGGCGGCGGCGAGTGGTGGTGGTGGCGGCGGCAACAAGTAGTGTAAGCTATTGATGTAATGTGGTTTTGATGAATTGTGAAATTTTAAAACTTAAAATTCAACAAAATGAGATTTGTTTTATAATATAATATAGATGTAGATAGATAATTAGATTATAGTTTGACCGTAGATTTGTGTGGGTTGAAATTGTTAGGGGTATTTTGGGTATATTCAATGGATGAATGAGAAATATGTTGAATTTGTGGGGGTAATTCAGGTATTTCAAAATCTTAATTAAGTAAGGAGGGGGGTTGGGTTTGTTTTATAAGGGATTATAGAATATAGATATAGATATAGATAGAGAGTGATGTATCATGTATGTACATATTTTCCTTCTAGAAGATGCATAATATATATAACCGGCTAGCTAGCAGTCTAGCACATCATGTATGAATCATAAATTATAAGTTATAACATACAATGTATTAGAATTGCACGTTTCTATATAGCTAAAAAGACGAAAGGAAAAAAATAAAATTAACATGTCTTTTTCTTATGGAGGATGGCAGGTGACAATATTGATTTTCCAACTGTTAGCTATTTGTCCATGTCGATCATTTTCATACTTGAACCAACCATGCAACTATATATGCAAGTAGAGTGTAGTAAAGATATATAATACTTTTTTTTTCGAATGCTTACACATTAATTATACACGTAATTAAAAAATGATTATGTTTGATTTCAGAGTCAAGTATATAAAGTTCGTAATTAATTTGTTAAAATATAATTCTAAATGATAAAAATATACATATATGAAAAGGTTCATGTGAGAACTATTTTGATTGAAAGAATCATGAGAACGTTTAAATTATAACTTAATGTTTATATATTTGTAGTGAACGATTTTCACATGAACCTTACCTGATAGATATGGTTATGCGGCTTGGTTGAATAATATTCTCAATACGGCTAGGGTGGGCGTTTTTCTTTTTAATTATAAACTTTGTTGTTATTATTAAGAGTTAATTAAATTTTTCGTCCCTGTGGTTTGTACCAACTTTCAAGTATCATCCCTGAGTATGGAATTCCGTTAACATATTTAGTCCACAACCCAAACGAACGTTAAAAAATCCTTACTTACGCTTTTGGTCCCAGGGTATATTTGTCATTTCAGCTCTACGTTTTTTTAATAATACACATATGTATATGTATCTATCATCTATCACCCAGTTGTTGTATATATCACCCATCAATAAAAAATTTTTTCCAGATATTCAAACATCAATCACAAAATCAACCACCATCTCAATCTAAAATCTATATGTATACATATCCATCTCTCAATCATACCATCTGATATGTTTTATAAAGATTTAGTCTTTCTCTCTTAAGAACATAACCACTAAATAAAGAAACCATATGGTCCTGATATTCATTTTTTTTGATTTCCGAGAGCTCTTTTCCGGCCAAATTCAAAAAATCCGGCCACCATAAAAAACAACCAACCACCGCCGTCCACCACCATAGACATTCAATAGAGTTTATAGATCTATATATGTGTGTGTGTATATATCTACCATCGAATATATAGATATCAGATATACAAAGATCCATCTACCAACACAAGAACAGATCCACCTATGTCGTCCTAAATTCATCATGACCGAATCAAGAGAATCGGTCCCCAACTTCAATATTGTCAGGGGTTGGTGGTGGTCGGATCTGGATCCATGGCTTTGTTTGTTGATGAATTATTATTGTTATTATTATAGATAAAGAAGAGATAGATATATTATGTAGATATAGATACAAAATGAAAAGGAAAAGACAGAGAGCAAAGAAAGTAAAGGGGAAAGGGATATATTTCCATTTCCATTTGACTGAAATTGATGATATAATGTTCAGGTGGTCCCCTGTCAACTTCTTTTTGTTTGTGTGTGTGGAGACAACTGCGATGATGATGAATATTGATGGAAGTCAAAATGTTTTGATATAGATATATAAAAAGTGATTTCCATAGTGATAACAGAATATGATTTTCAGATTTTAGATTGGGTTAATATATGACGATGATAATTAGACTTGAGTTTTCAGATTTGGTTTAATTTGTCTACATTATAGTTTGATTTTGTTTTTGTAAAGATTTATTTTGAGGTTGTTGTTGATGAATATGATGATGATGAGCTGATGAGATAATTGATACAAAAACAAACACATGTCTTATTAATATTAAAAAAATGTAGTTTTACAAGAGTTTACGCTTTTGGTCCATGTGACAGGAAGTGACTATTATACCCTCAGTGTGCAGGTCACATGACCGCTTATTTAACGTTCGTTTGGGTTGTGGACCAAATATGTTAACGGAATTCCATACTCAGGGATGAAACACGTAATTTCGTGTACTCAGGGGTGGTACTTGAAAGTTGGTACAAACCACATGGACGAAAATTGTAATTAACTCTATTATTAATAATACAATGGATCTGACGTATTAATTGCTTGCTCACATATACAACAAACCTATTATTATCGTTATAAACGACAATGTGACATGATTAAAGTATTCGTTTGATTTAGAAATGCCAAATTAACTTATAGGTCGTTGATGATAACCCTTCAACTTTATATAAGGTATACCAAAATTTAAAGTTAAAAATTATAACATCTCACTTCTTAGTTATAACTTATTCATATTTTTTTATTTATATTATACAAGAGATAGTGCTCGCGCGTTGCGGCGGTGAGATGGTGGGGTGATAGGTCATAGGAGGTGATAAGTCATAGAGTGTGATAGCCAAATGCTTTAGCCGTACGGGCTCCACCATCGGATTTAAAAATTCGTCGAAAGTATATCGAATGACATCTCTAATGAAAGAGCATGAAATTTTAAGAACACCCATACAATTTTTATAATTTATCGATATACGGTTTTTGAGATAAAAGATTTTGAATGAATTAGAGGAATAAAATGATTTATGGAGTAGAGAGAAAAAAATTAGTGGTTGAGATTTGAGGAGAGAGAAAAAAATGAGTGGTTGAGATTCAAGGTTATTATAGGTATATTAGGTAGAGATGTTAAAATTAGTGAATAAGAAATATGGGTATTTTGGGTAGTTCAAATCATCTTTTCTTAAAAAAAAGGCAAAATATTTTATAAGATAGTATTAGATAAGAATTGTTTTACGAGCATACACCTTTTTTTTATTTTCTTTTTTCTTTCGGCTTTCTAAAATATCCAAGTAAATAAGTTGTGATAGAGTCGACATTACAAAATGAATAAAATTAAAAAATAAAATCGTGTGGACCCAATTCATTTCACAACTTCTTGCACTTTATATAAACTCACTCACCATTTGCCTTCTATCCAAAAATTTTCAACACTACATGGATACATATACATACTTATTCCGATCATCGACGGAATACCGCCGGAGAATTCGCCGGAAAGCCACTTTCCAAAAACGTTGCTTAACGATGGCGAAACAACACAGGACGAGATTCTATATCCTCCGGCGATGCGTTTCCATGCTTCTTTGTTGGAATAATCACTCTGTTTCCGATTGATCATGTATTTATAGATTGAATTTGATGAAGATTTTGATGTGAATTATAGGCGGTTGAGGTGATTTCTTCCGCGACGGCGCTGAGTAAAATCCGGCGAAGGAATTTGAGAGGCGGTGGCGGCGGCGGTTGAAAAGGATCGGAAAATTAAGGAATGAATTCATGAGGTTAACAAAGAGTATGATGATGATATGGAAATTATGAATTTTGTTGCTTTTGTTATTTTATCTCCAGAATTCAATATGTATATAAAGGTTTCTTGTTTTTGAAATCAAGGACTGATTATAAAGTTAATTTTGAGTTAGTTAGTTTATTATTATTATTATTATTATTTTTGTATTATTATTTTTTTGCCATTTATCATTATTATTATTATTATTACGAACAATTTTTTATATTGAAATTTTTCCTTATTATTATTATTATTATTATTATTATATTTGTGTATAACATATACTTCGAACAAGCTGTTTTATTTTCGTTTGGCTGCAAAAGTGTTTTGAGCTTGATAGAACGCCGAAGTCTCGGCATGCTGGGTTTAAGATGTCGAGATGTAGATAAATTTATCCTAAGATAAGGTAAGTGCCTTTTGGGTTTTACTAAAGGTAGAAAAAATATATCAAAGACTTGCTGGTCACGAGGATCGCACCATCTATCTCTAGAGGCAATAACTCCAACCATTTAATTTAATCCGATTGGTTTTAAGGTCATCCAGAGGCAAGGGCTCTAGAGAAAAACACTCCAGAGAAAAACGCTAGCGTCACGAATGGTTTTATGGTCGAAATCTCTCGATACATAAAAATAATAGGTGACTTAGGAAAAGACTCGAGGAGTGATACTTTGGTTAAACTGTTAAATAAGGCTAGACGAATTATCTATCTGTTTATAACTGTTAAATAAGGCTAGACGAATTTTCAATCTTTTATATATAGAGACTTATATTTGTAACCAACAAATTTTATATCAGTTGTCTCGAGTAACAAGATGTAGTTGGTTAAGAGATGTTTGAATAAGTAAATAAATGCAATAATATTGTGTAAATTAGGAGTAATAAAAATGAAGCAATGATGCTACTCATTCGTACTTGTTGAAGTAGATTCAAGTATAGTCAGCTTATATATTACGGAGTATAAGATTGATGGATGTATAATAAATTAGTATTATTTTTAATTAATATACATTTGTTATATGGTATAATCTTATCGTGATGCAAAAAGAAAGATATATAAACATTGTGGGGGCAATTTTGGTTTTTTTTATAGTGAATTCAATGTCAACTCTTAACTTTTGGTTTCCTATTTGGTTGGTGAAGTTTTAGACTTTGGATTTAGGATACGTTAAAGTTTGGATGGACACTTTAAACAATGGGTTTCGGTTTTTGGAATGGTAACATCCATTTTTGTTTGTGGTAGTGGATTTTGAAAAATAGATTTAGACCCTTTTTTTAAGATTTTTAGAAACCCATATGATATGACGACTTTTACATGGATTTATGACAATTTTCTGAATTTTGTGTTTATAACGTATGTCTTTCTCTTTAGTTGGTGTTTGTTTTCTTAAACGAAATCTTGTTTGATCTTATGTCTTCCCGCAGACATTTTTAAAAAAAGGATTTGTTTAGAAAATAGTATAAGGTCTAAAAACTTCTCATTTCTTCAAATAAAAGACTTGGAATTTAGCTTCTAAATTCAATTTTCTTAGAAGCCAAATCATACTATGTAATAACATCCACTAAGACCCCCACCTTCCATTTTCTATTATCGATTTGCTCCCTCAGTTGACCGTTGTCGGCTCACCACCGTCACGGTGTCGTCGGCCATCTCTACACCAAAACCGACAACCCTCAATTGATTATCTTATGTTGCTCAAGTTTTTCTTTCACTTTTCCTTTTGACATATCATTACCAAAACTTCCATTTTTGTTAGGTGTTTATTTTAAGATAAATCAAGATAAAAAAATTTTGGACATTTATTTGGAAACAAGTGAATATTAGCTATATCTGAGGTATTTCCTAGTTAGTGGATCAAAGATTTCATGCTTATAAAGCTTTAATATCTAATATTTAATATCATAGATCACTTATGATATGGTAGTATAAGTATGTTTTTGACCTATGTGAATCAAAGGGCCAACTTTTGTGGAGATTCCACATTATTGCTTGTGAAATAAAGGGCCATGTGTGGCCGCATAACCTTTAGATTTAACGACTAAACTGCTTTATAGCAAGTTGTACGTCCAATGAATTTAGTTAGTTAGATGTTGTTTATTTATGGTTAAGTTTGAACTCGTATCATAATGAAGAGCTACAAAGTGACACAAAAAATAAATATAGATGGCTATGTGAATCTTACTTCTTGTTATTATAAGATCAGCCAAACAGAAAAAAGGGAGATAAAGAGAAATTCGTTCAAAAAGCTCATATCGCATCACATTTCCCATACCTATTACGCCACTATTGTCCTTCAACCTTTTTAATGCAACTAGATTCTTGCTTTTTCTTGTTTACGTTATTATCAATTATTGATGTGTCAATTTCTTTGTTATGCTAATTGTAACACCCGACGTTTAAAAATATGGGTTTTCAAAAATCTTTCACCTAACGGTGTTAAATTGCGGAAGTAAAGACTGTAAAAGTCAAAACCGATAAAAACATTTCGGTTTCTGCGTTTAGTTGGTGTTACATGCCATATCAAACATTAGTTCAAATGAAAACCCAACGGTTGCCCAACATTAAACAACCGTTCACACATTATTACATAAATTCGACATCAAAATGAAATGTATTCAAAAGTCTCCATAATAAGCAACTAGGGGTAGCTAAGGAATCTGCATGCTTTCTACCCACGCCCTCACGTTCTGCACCTACAAGTCCTTCAAGCTAAACCTGAGGGAACAACCACATTAAAGAAACAAGTGTTAGCTATAAGAATAGCTAAGTAAGACCACACTTAATTTAAAAGCATTTGTCCAATTAAAACATTTCTTCGTTAATAGACAAACTCATTAGGCACAACACACAACACACATAACTGCATAACAACTTCATATCAATTAGGATAATCATCCTAAATGTGCCTATCCTGCATTAGTTCACACATTGTCACACATATCTTCGTTTACTGCATATAAGTGTGCCCTGCATCACACCCGACTGGACGATCAACCAAAGGCTAATCATCGTATGTCGTTAAGGAATGGCAAGCCAATCCATGAGTAATCCGTATGTGGAGGTTGGTCAAACCCCTCGTATTACTCGCCCTGCATTATAAAGACCATGTTGCAAGGAGCCACCCAAGCAACAACTACGTCAACGCACTCGCCCGGCTAAGGCTAGTACGGGTTAAGCTTAACACTTTCCCTGCATTATATTTACGAGCTCGATTTCACACATAATAGTTTAGGCAACACACACATAACCTAAACATAATCACACATTACCTTCATTTCGTTTGGACCCTTAAACGTGCAAGTGACATGGCAACCTACCAAGTCTAGTGAGCTAGGTGTACAAGCCATGTAGTATGCATATGTCACACATTAACTCCATTTCTACATTTCACACATAATAAGATACTTCGTAATTCTACATAAACTGCATAACAATACACTACAGTAAACAATACTTCATTTCACTACATTAGGGTCTGCATTTCAGGTCTCATGGTCAACTACATATCCATAATACCTCCCGTGTAACCCGAGATACCCACATATATCATAAGTTACCGTTAAGGAAGTTATAAGTATGAAACCTTTGCTTGTTGAACCCTCAGCGTGACAAAAGTAGTGTATCTTACCTTGATACAGCTTAACAACAAGCTACAAGCACAATACAATGATGACTAGGTGTCTCCAATAACCTAGAACAAGTATAAGATCGAAAGATAAGCTAAACGACACTTTTTGTAAAATCTGGGCAGGTGGTGCGCCGCACCTTCCATGTGGTGCGTCGCACCAATCCTCCAGGGAAATTCTATCAACAATGGGTGCGCCGCACCTACCCTTTGGTGCGTCGCACCAATCTTCCAGGGAATTTAGATTAAGACCAGGTGCGCCGCACCAGCCCTTGGTGCGTCGCATATCGGGGTTCACCAAAAACCCAAACTGGGCTGTGGTGCGCCGCACCACTCCTTTGGTGCGCCGCACCAATCTTCCGGGAATTTAGATAAGACCAGGTGCGCCGCACCTGGGGTGCAGACCAGCAAACCAATTTTTGTTCTTTGATCAAACGATTTCCATACGAACCCATACCCCAAATCCAACCTGGGGACCTAAAATTAACCCTTTTTAATTGCACTTTCATCATCTTTAACCATCCTATTAATCCTTTAATCCTTTACATCATAAATCAATCGTTTAATCACCCAAATAACATGAAATCGGTGAACGTTTAATCTAATAACCCAACCCAAACCCTTATGGCCTGGATTAAGACTAATATAAGACTCAAACAATCATATCTCAAAAGAGGAACACCTATATTACCTGTATTAGGTGATAAAGATCCAAGATCTAAGCAATGCACGATCGATTTGGCTCCAAAACGAATAGATCTAGCGAGAAACTTGAGGGGAAGGGAAGGGATCAGCTAGGGCTTGTTTAGGAGGAAGAAAATCTGCATAATGGCTCTCTAATGACAACCCCTAAGCCTCTAAACCCGTTTTTAACTTTGCACACATGTCAAAACTAGCCCCTAAGCTTCCTAATCCTTCATTATTGGTCACAAACTACTTTATTGACCATATACATCATTAATCCTTCATTAAATGTCACTACATAGACATTGATCTTCATATTACACACATTTATACTACATTAACATTTAGGCTTACAAGCCTCACACATAACACACATTAGCTACATATAAACATTAAATCTAAAATAGACTTAACGACACACACAATATTGACTTAACGGCATTAGTCAACTAGTAAAGAAAAGTTTGGGATGTTACACTAATGATTCCAACACATGCATATATGGTATCGAAACTAAGAAACCATTAAAAGAATGGTGAAAATTCTTTCCATATACATATTTTAATTTAAAACGATACATCTATCAACTTTTTTTTTTGACAAGTGAATTTTACCTCAGACGCGTATGATGTGTGTTAATCGCACAACGAAAGGGTCCCGCACTAAGCGGATCTTAAATAGCCTTTCTCACCATACCACCTCCTTAATTGGAAAATACCATCGAGGAGAACCTACCAAGGTTCGAACTCGAGACCTTGGAGTAAACTCCCCCGGGGCCCCGCATAGCAGGTTTAGTGAAACACCCCTGACCACTGGGGTTTAACCCAGTGGTTGATACATCTATCAACTACATAAGTTTGTGGGGAGATATACAATCCTTAAATGAGATATACATCTCTATCACTTTTTTCGATGATATTCAAAAAAAATTTGAATAGAAGTTTTACTCTAGTTAACTTGATTTTTTTAATAGACCTCCCAATAATTTACCCATACAAATGTAAAAAATTAGATTCGAACCCTGATGAAATACCCTAAGGTCAAAGACCTAACCAATGATATTCAATTTCGTGAGTTACATAGCTTGATCAGTTCCTTAATTGCTATTATAAGACAAATGTGCTAAATTTGACTAACCATGTTTGTATTGTCACTTTATGAACCTTCTTGGCAAGAAGGTTTTAATTAAGCCTCGAGAAGCTTTGTGTACACAAGCCAATTAACATGTGTGGGTTCTCTGTTTTTAGTATACCAAAATGGACGAAGTGGAAATTGCGTGTGAAATTCGATCATTGCATTTTCTGTTGGGACCATTTGCAATAAAATCTTTGTCGAATCTTACAACACTTCGTACAAAGTAATAAGATAATGTATTTAAAATATTTGTGGCGGTTATATATATATATAGTTGAGATATTACGAGAACTAAGAAAATGTCAAGAACTGCGAGAACTAATCATATTCGTTGGATGAAATAGATCAATGGTTAGAATGATTTGATGGCATTTGTGTAATTATTGTGAAATTTTTTAACTTACAAATAAATACAAATTGTTAAAAGGACATCATAGGAATATTCAAAATTTTAAATAAACAAAAACGTACGGAACATATGGATCTTGACTTTTGATGTTTTCAACTTTATTATTAGTATTTTTATTTTTATTAATTAATTAATAGTTAATTATTAATTGAACATGAATTTGATAACCATTATGATAATTAGGAGAATTTTTTTCTTTAAAAGTTCGTGTAAATTTTATTAATAATTTAAAAAGTTATATTTAACTTATGCAAATGTGAATTTCAAATATATAAAAATTTTGATTTTTTTTATGGCACACATGTGAATCACCATATTTCTAATGGTATAGTTATATTTTTCTTTAACAAAGTTCACAATTTCACACAAAAAGACATATATAAATTTCGTACTCATGTTCACATGTGTACGACATTCATATATGATTGGTACACATGTGATCATGGTTGATACACATGTGGATGACCCTATTTTCACATGTATAAAAATATTATTTTAATGAAGTTCACTAATGCATATAAAAAAATTATATTAATTTTGTTCACATGTGAATAACTCAATTTACTATTATAAATAACAATAAACAAAATTCATAAGTCTATATTAAAACAATCATATATGAGTTCACATGTAAACACGGAACATTTTATCTCATGAACATGTTAATTACATAAATAAAAACATAAAATAACACACCATAATTCGTGTAATATAATATTTAACAAAAAAAACAACAACTACAAAATATGGCTTTTATGGATTAATGATATAATAACACTATAGATGATAAGAATGGCGTATGACCTTTTTTTGGAACCACCAAAAATCGAAAAGCAAGCCTCATATCACAAAACAAATAATTAAGCAAAAGACAAAAAAAAAAAAATAAAAAAAAACAATTAAGTTTAATTGGAAATAATAATAATATTAATAATAGTGTTGAAGTTATGATCAACCGCTTATGCAATCGTTTCTACCTTACGAGTATCGACCATCACAATAAAGATATAGAAATGGTCGTTATTAAAAGCAAACAAAATATGACATTTTGAATTCACATTGAAACTCCCCCATATGATATGTCAGCCATTTTGCAAAGAATTCGATTTAACTATAACTGCTAAAGAATAAAATTAATTGAATGAGATATTTAAGGGCTATCATCATTTAAATTGTTAATTATTTAAATGGATATTATAAAATTACAATACTATCCCTACATATATTAATAGGATACAAGTTCTCACGGTTCTCGACAAATATTTGGTTCTCATTTTAACTTTTTACTATATATATATATATATATATATAGTGAAGGGATCAAGTGAGAACCAACATATATGGTGAGAACCGTGAGAACCATTGAAAAATCATCTCTAAGGGCTTTGCCCTTAGAATTAAGGGCTACGCTCGTACCGTATACAACCGTCACCATCTCTTGGATCGCCGCCCATCAAATCCATACCATTCCCATATGCGTCCGGTGACAACCCCTTTAGAACGGATGAGGGCAACGCCCGTACCGTATCCATACGTTTTCTTAACACGTAACCCATATGATTTTTTACAAATTTTTTTTTTTTTTTTTTTGGAATGGGTTTTTGTTAAAAGAAAATAAAAAACAAAAAAAAGTTTTAAAAAATGAAAAATAAAAATGAAAAAAATAAAAAACCACACAAAAAAGAAGAAAGATGGAGGGAAACTAATGGTTCTCACGGTTCTCTCCATATTTGTTGTTCTCACGTTAACCCTACCCTATATATATAGGGTAACTTTCTAGTAAAAACAAGTTTAAAATAAGAACGGTGAGAACAGGGGGTAAAAGAGGAATTTTAACATGGGATGAATTTTTTTTTAACTTTTATTTTTCAATTAATTTGAAAATGTAACCACCTATTATTGTTAGTTCCTTTTACGTAAAAAAAAAAAACTTCCATTTCAATTTATTTGATTGCAATTAAATCATCAATTTTTTAAATAACAAAATTTATATCTATGAGTCCCAAATATAGATGGTTAATACCCGACTGACAAGTAGTTCTAACTGGAAGATGACCAGTTCAGAATACGATCCAGATATGGATAATCAATAAGGTAAAGATACTGAAAGTAAATGCTAGAAACAATAAGTGCTGAAACTATATAAATAATATGTATATTTCAAGTATGTAGCATTGAGACACGATGTACTTTTTCAATGTATTTGATTTATTGATATAAACAAATACAAAGGTTGTTGCGGAACAAAGATAAACACCCAAGTGTAAATATCTAAACAACCTAGAAATACAAGTGATCTAATAACTTGGAAATACTCGTAAGGTTTACTTAGAGTATATCTCACAAGTTGCAATGCCGAAGTTTCAAGCCATTTGCAAGTTGTGAGAAGACTTATATTTATAGACCAAGTCCATGATGACGTGGACCAGATCGTACAAATATGGTTGGGAGCATTTAAGGAATTAAAGCTAATTCCTTACATGTGTACTTTAAGGTTAAGTATATAAGTCAATTGATGTGACTTATCATACCTTATTCTCAACCTTTACTTTACCTTGTACTTTTATTAATAGTTAAATCTATTAACTGGTTAAATGTATGTAAAGTAAAAAGTCTTCCTCGTAATCAGTGTAAAAGTGTGTAAGTACTTTTACACTGAGATGCTTCAGTCTTCGATCAGGTAGAATCAACTTCTGAGCTCCACATCTGAGCTGATTCTCTTTCTTCAGACTTCAGTCTTTGACTTCATTCTGAACGGTATTCTGATACGTTGATCTGAACTGAAGTGAAGCTTCAATGAACTAATTCTGAACGACTTCAGAATTCTGTACAAGTATTCTTCACTGAGTTTCAGCTATTTCTGAACAAATTATACTTGGTCGATTTTCGACCTAACAAATTCCCCCTATTTGTTCTGAAATAGTGCATGCATCTCAGACTTCTATCTATACATGTTTGTAAGTCTGAAATGCAAGTTTTTGTTTAAGTTGTAAAAATTTTTCTAAGTGCATCTTATAGATCATTGATGTCTCAGAATTTTACTTGTGATTTTCTAACTTAAACCTATCATCTACTTATAAGCTACAAAATGTAACATATATATACAAACTGAAGTGTTTGTTACATTTGCAAATATTTTTACAAGTAAATAATAATCTGAAAAGGAACTACTTCTTGGCAGGCCTTGAACCAGAAGGTGCTTCAGTAGGTTTCCTCTTCAGTGGAGAGTGATCCTTCTTTCCAAATAATCTGCCTTCAATCTCTACCTTGACTTGCATCTTTTGTTGTATTCTTGATAACCATGCACCAATCAGAGCAGATTTTGGCTTCCCCCTCAGAATCTGGATCATCTCCCTATGCTCAGAAATCCCAAATTCATGCACTGAAGTTTGATTATATTCTTCAGCTGCTCTACCTTCTCTTTTGACAATCAGATCAAAAAGCCTCAATCCATCAGCTTTGGTTACTTCCATATCAACTATTTTAGCTGGATGAGATTGATGCTTCAGATAATGCTCATATTGATCCTTCTCATGCTTTCTTTGGATCTCAGCAGCATCATCGGACATTGGTTTGAAGGTAGAAAGATCAGCATCACGAATATTCTTTCTCGATGATCTTGGTCCAGTCAATTTGGGCTTTGTGGGTGGCCTTGCCAATTCTTTTTCAACCTTCAGAACTCCAGCCAGAATTTCTTTCTTTTTGATTGCCATCTCTTTTTCTCTATTTTTCACCAAGTCCTCAATGGACAACTTGAATGTGAGATGGTCCAGCTTTTGTTCCAAGGAAGAATAAATTACCCCATACTCATACTCCAGCATATCAACAACAGCTTTCTGCACTCTTGGATCATTTTTGATTTTCAGATATCTTTCCAGAGAGAGACCAAGAGCTGCAACATCAACATGATCAAGGGTCCCCATCTTCAGATGTTGTTCCCTTTCTCTTTCCTTGTTTTCCCTCCACATAATGAATTGGTTAGAAACTTGCTTCTGCAAAGCCTCTAATTTCTTGCTATCAGCATTAGGATCATGAAGGGGATAACCATGCTCATCAACATTTTCACCAACCACCAAACCAGAACCCTTAGAATCTTTCTTTGTTGGTTCTTCCACCACTGGGGCTTTGCCCTTATCTTTCTTAACTGGTTCAGAAGCTTGTACTTCAGATTTCTGAACCTGTTCCCCCTAAACTGAAGCACTGCCAGATTGTACTTCAGTTTGCTTCTTGGTTGCCTCTATTAATTCTTGAGTACTGGAGAGCAAACCAATAGGCACATTTCCCCCTTTGGGGACCTCATAAGGCATCTTGGCATAAAGATCAATGGTTGTTTTCATTGACTTCAGAGGTTCCCAACTTTGCTGCTCTAGGCTATCAGAAATACCCTTAGCCATGGTAGAGAACTGAGCCCTTAATCTGAAGGATGAATTAAGGTTCAGTACCTCTTGTTCTATTATTTCCTTCAGCATTTTTCTATCTTCTTCAGTAAATGAAGCAGGGGGAGGAGGAGCAACAACTTGTTCTTTCTTGAGAAGGGTCAGAATTTCATCTAACTGCTTGGACTGGCCCTTAACAACTTCATCAAGAGTAGATACAGATTTCTGAACTTCAGCAACAGCCTTATCTACCTTCTTGGAAGTATCTTTTGTGAGTTCTAAGACCATCCTTCTGACCCCTTCTTCAACCTTTTCAGCCACAGAAGCTGAAATCTGAGCAACAAGATTCTGAGATATCTCAGACTTCAGCTTCTCAATCACTTCAACACTAATAGAGGACCCAAGTTCTTTCTCATTGACACTTGGCCTTTTAACCAACTCATTCACCTCCTTCCCGACTGCCATAACCTCTTGTTTAATCAATTCAATACCAGATGTCAAGTTCGCAACTACTGAAGCTTGCACATCTCGTTTGGCCAGTCTGAAGGCTTCCCTGATAGCCATACTTATTTTATTGCAAGAATGCACCAGCTCATTTAGCTTCCCACTTACTAGTCCCTCATTCCCAGCAACCTTGGTAAACTCAGTGCCAAGAAACATCTGAGCACCCTTCATTTCAGCCAGGGACGTAGTATTGGCAGTTAGAGATTTAGTTAAGTCCTTTACCTTGAGAAGTAGGCTTTGGACTTCGGTATGTTGTTTCTCTAACTGTGCTTCTACACTCAAAGGAGGAGGTGGTTGTGCAGAAACAGAAGCCACAAAGGGAATTCTACCAAGCCCATCTAATGCCTTCTCCAATTGCATTTCAGTTGGACTCTCAGATTCAGTGGCAGAGTCCAACTCTTTCTCAGTTTGATCATCATAACTGATGGGCCTTGGTACTTGGTGAATTTGTGGATGTAAGTGTTGGAGTTGTGGTTGAAAACGTGGTGAAGTTACATAGGCAGGTGTAGAGCCAGGTGGAAAGTATGGATGTGCATGAGAGGTTTCAGGTTGGCGATATGGTTGTTCAACAATTAAATTTTGGATTTCTGGGGAGGTTGGACGTTTGTGAGGCTGAAGGTTGGCTCAGAATAAGAAGACTGATTCTCCTCCAGTAAGCCCTCATCAAACTCAAAGTCAGCAAAGGAATCAAGATTCCCTTGAGGTGGCTCATCTTCATCCCAGAGGTCAGTTAAAACTGCAGTCTGATCAGATATGCCCTGGTTCAGATCACTGGTACCTGAACCAGCTTCTGGTTCAACAACTGCTGCTGCAGATGCATCGTCACCAGATTTATGGGTTGGCTCAGCCATAGCTTCATCGCCAGAGACAGTAGACACAGGGGTTGCCTTAATGACTCTCGTACCATCATCAAGAATCACTTCATCGGCCGTAGAGTCTGGAATCTCAGTCTCAGGTGGTGTCACACCAAAGACTTCATCAATTCGTGCTGCAATAGAGTGTAAGATTTATGAAGTTACAGGGGGTGCGCGTGCAGACACGGACTCTATTGTGTGCTGGGCGGACACACCTATATTTTCTTCACCATCTCCTCCTAAAGAAGTTTTGGAGATGGCTGCTTGTGGGTTTCCCTTTAGACTCGATTCCTCTGGTTCTTGTTGGGAAGATCCAGAGGGGTTTGCTTCGGTACTAATGTCCTTGGGCTGTGAGGACTGCTTATATTTACGTCGTTTTAATACGCCCTTTGGAGATCCTGAGGGATCTTTTGGGAGATCCTCAGGTTGGTCAGTGGAGGAGGGAATTGGTGGTTGGGTAGATGAAGTTGCTGGGGTTTTAAACAACTTCAACATTTGACCACCAGGTGCACCAATGGGTCTCGCATTCTTTTGCGACCCGCTCGGTGACCTTTCTGAGCCAGCCGGTCGTGCTGTTTTAGTTTTAGAAATTACCTGAAGCATTGCAAGCGGAGAGTTCTGGTTCTGGATCTGAAGTAGATAGCTTTGATAGATCCCTGCAGAACTCCGTCGCTGAAGATTCAAGCCCCTCCAAATGATACGCATCTCCAAGCATGTTCATGAAGCAAATGCTCAGAAATCTAGGGAATGAGATATGTGGACTTCTTTTTCCCTTTAACTTTTTTACCAGCAGAGAGAAAAGTATCTTAGCGAAATCCACCTCAATCCCATGCCACAAGTAGTACCCGATTTCTACTTGTGTTAAGGAAATCTGGTCCAATCCACCCCAGTTTCCTCCTAGGCACTCCACAATCTGAGTCCAGAAATAACGCCAACAATTTTTAAATCCAGACAGAAAGATATGTCCAGATGTTCTCAGATTGTGCTCAGCATCGACCATGTCATCATGACCCATGGCGTGCAGTACTTCCCTGAAATTAACTCCTTTTAGCCTTTTTGCATAGGCTGAAGAAGTGGGAAGGTAGTTCAAATGAAGGGCCTCCCGAAACCCATCAAGTGAAAGGATATACTGCTTAGTGCCTTCTTGTAAAGAAAAAGCAATGGATTTTTCATCCTTGCTTAGAGTAGCAGTATACAAGAATTCAAGTAAGTATCTATGATACATTACTTGAGGATCTGCAGTCAAGGCATAATGGAGAGGGGATTGTTCAAGAAATTTATTAATCCTCCCCATTAAGGTTTTGCCTTTGTCGTTCAGTGCAGCCTTGAAGTTATTCATATTGAATCTAAGGGTCGATGGCTCGAACCCTTTTGGCCATTGTGCACTTGCCTTGACTACTTTGGATGGTTTGTATTCGAAGGATATTAGTGATTTGACTACTTTAGCCATTATTTCTACAAGGGAAAACTGAATATGAAA
>CM067172.1:77172058-77218718 GCA_034093135.1 Erigeron breviscapus | reverse complement strand
ATCTCAAACGAACCGCATCAAACGGAACATACCTGTACTTACAAACTAAAACACGATTAAAATTAACTAATTCAAGAAAAATGAAATACGATAAAATAAACACGGGTTGCCTCCCGAGAAGCGCTTAAGTTATTAACGAGTCTTTAGCTTGACTCGACCAACCTTCAAGTATCAAATTCAAACACGGGGATCTCATCAAATATCCCCTCTACCTGCTCTTCTTCCAAATATAGCTTAAGTCGATGACCATTGACAATGAACGATCCTTCACCATTTCGCTTAAACAACTCAACATAACCCAATGGATATACGTGCTTAATCTCAAACGGTCCAATCCACCTAGAAGTTAGTTTAGGTTGCTTAATCTTAAATTTTGACAAGAACAACACTTTAGCCCCAACCTTAAACTCCTTCCTACGAATCCTCTTATCATGCCAAATCTTGGTTCTTTCCTTATAAAGCCTCGAATTCTCATAAGCACCTAACCTAAGCTCATCAAGCTCATGAAGTTGCAACATTCTAAGTTCACGTACTTCCATCAAATCCAAATTCAAATTCCTTAAAGCCCAATACGCCTTATGCTCTATCTCAATAGGAAGATGGCAAGTTTTGCCATAGAGCAACCGGTATGGCGTGGTGCCAATCGGCGTCTTATAAGCCGTCCTAAACGCCCACAAGGCGTCATCTAACTTCTTTGACCACACCTTAGGGTTGTCTCGACCAGTTTTCTCCAAAATCATCTTTTAGGCCCTATTTGTGTTTTCCACTTGACCACTGGTCTGTGGATGGTATGAGGTAGAAAAATAGTGGACAACACCGTACCTCTTCATTATTTTGGCTAATTGATGGTTTGCAAAGTGGGTACCACGGTCACTAATCAAGGCTCTAGGGCAACCAAAACGACAAAACAACTGTTTCAAGAAATCAATGACTACACGCGCGTCATTCGTGGGCAAAGCCTTGGCTTCAGCCCATTTAGACACGTAGTCAACGGCGACAAGAATGTACTGAAACTTATTAGACGGTGGGAATGGTCCCATAAAGTCTATACCCCAGACATCAAATACCTCACATACCTGAATGCTCTGTTGGGGCATCTCATCCCGTTTAGTGATGTTCCCCTGTCGCTGACAGATGTCACAAGTCTCAACCAAAGTCTGGGCCTCCTTGAAAATTGTTGGCCAATAGAACCCTGCATCAAAAACTTTCTTACCCGTCACTGAAGGACCATAATGACCCCCAGTTGGCCCGTAGTGACATGCATCCAAAATCTCTCTAGTCTCAGCTCCAACAACACATCTCCTAACCATACCATCTGCACAAACACGAAACAAGTATGGATGGTCCCAAAAATAATACTTAACATCCGATATGAGCTTCTTCTTCTGCTGGGACGTGAAATCATTAGGTATCTCACCTGCAACCAAATAATTAGCTATATCTGCAAACCAAGGAGCTTCATCAGAGTTAGAGATAAACATTAAAGACTCATCGGGGAAAGTGATCATTGATCTCCCCATCACGAAGTTCCTCCCGGTGAGGATCTTCTAAACGACTCAAATGGTCGGCAGCCAAATTTTCAGCCCCTTTCTTATCCTTTATCTCAATGTCAAATTCTTGCAACAAAAGAATCCAACGGATAAGCCTGGGTTTAGCATCCTATTTCGAGAACAGGTACTTAAGGGCTGAATGGTCAGTGAAAACTATGGTCTTACTCAAAACAAGATATGATCTAAACTTATCAAATGCAAAGACCACTGCAAGCAACTCCTTCTACGTAGTGGTGTAATTTTGCTGGGCGGGGTTCAAAGTCTTACTAGCAAAGTAAATGGGTTTGAAATGTTTCTCAACCCTTTGCCCTAGCACAGCTCCAACAGCATAGTCACTTGCATCACACATCAACTCGAAAGGCAATTCCCAATCTGGACCATGGGTGAATTGGTCAATTTCTCTTTCAACACCTGAAAAGCACTTACACAAGCATCATCAAATACAAAAGGAATGTCCTTCTCCAACAAGTGGGTCATAGGACGAGTAATCTTAGAAAATCCTTAATAAATCGACGATAAAAACCTGCATGTCCAAGAAAACTCCTTACCCCTTTCACATTGGAAGGCGGTGAATGTGACCAATTTATACCCATCGCCCACATCGTTATTGGCCTTTTTATTATATGTTTTTAGTCGATTTTGCTGGCATTTGGCGCGTTTATGGGTTTTGTTAGTGGTTTCAGGTTCTAAACAGGTGACGTGTCCGTTTGGTGCAATTTCGAGTAATTTTGAGGTCATGAAGTTGCTTGGAGAGTTCGAGAGTGAAATGAGATAAAAAAATATGCAAGACTTCATTTGTTGATGTAGCCTTTGGACCAGTACATTTACACTGCGACGCAGTGGTGGTGAACTCGCCCACTGCGCCGCAGTCATCTCAAGGGAGTGAGAATCGAGTCCAGTGTATTTTCACTGCGACGCAGTGGTGGTGAACAGGCCCACTGCGCCGCAGTCAGCAAGTGAAAGAAAGGAGTGTTTAACCAGTGTATTTACACTGCGACGCAGTGGGATGTGCGTGTGCCCACTGCGTCGCAGTCAGCCTTGATCAAACGAGCACCAAAGGCAGTGTATTTGCACTGCGCCGCAGTGGGGGCATCACTCGCCCACTGCGCCGCAGTGAGAGTGCGGGACTGAAAGGTTTTTGACAGTTTTTGCATCAGATAAAAGGGGGGGTATAAATAGTTTTTCAAACCTAATTCCCAGGGTATCAACTTTTCTTTCTAAGAGCTGCACTTCAAGGAACACCTTCAAGGATCAATTCAAGACTTCATCATCTTCGATTCATTGAAGATTCACGTGCACCCACTTAGATCGTATCTATTTTATTATCTTGCAATTTCAATTTCAAAGAACGATTGGTACATCATGTTCTTCCTTTATTTTGATTATTATCTCAATTTAATCATGAGTGGCTAATCTTTCGATCATCCACCTTGATGAAACTAGACGAATGATGTGATTGCTACATGTTTTAATTCAAAGAGTTGATTTCTATTATCGTTGTGTCGAGATCTTGATGATTTAATTCCTTTATTTTTATTATTATGATGTTGGTGGCATGTGTGTTCTTCGTTAGTGGTACTAGTTGAATACATATGTGATTTTCTAACGGTTGCTTGTCTATGAGCAATTATCGCTAGTTCATGGTATGATAGTGAATGTCATTTTAATAAAATGAATCATTTTGTCAACGTGATTTGTAACGGTTGGTGGTACCACGTTATTTTCACATAGGCACAATTGGTAATTTGATAGTCAAGCAAACTAATTGTTGGTAAGGTTGTCTAGGCATTGGTGGTACCGGCTTGGGTAATTAAACTAGCAATTTAGGTGTTTGGGTGATTTGTGAGCGGTTGGTGGTACCACGCGAGCATTTTATCCTTTCACGATTATCTTGTCAACTCTTAATGAATTTGGTCTTAATTGAATGCAATCATGTTTGAAGTCTAGCGAAGTCAAGGTGGATGATCTTTACTATTATTGTTTGAAGCTTTTCTTTATTTTTAAGTGTTTCTGTCTTTTAAATTTACTCTACTTTAATTGTCAAAGTGAGATTCAAAGTGTTCCACCCTGTTTCCCAAACTACTTTGCTAAACAATTGATTCAAACCAATCCCCGTGAACGAACCTGGACTTACTTTTTAACTATACTGCATACGATCGGGTCCACTGCCCGATAGTGCGTAGTAGTGAGTTTCAAGGTATTTCTAGTTTTAAATTTTAAACTCGATTTAGCACATCAGCGGGGGTAATTTAGCAATTACATCTATCCTAGCCCGATCAACCTCAATCCCGGCCTTAAACACTTTATGCCCTAACACAATACCCTCAATCACCATAAAATGGCACTTTTCCCAATTCAAAACAAGGTGTGCCCTCTCACACCGTTCCAACATCCTATCCAAATTACTCAAGCAAGAATGAAAGAATCCCCAAAAACTGAAAAATCATCCATGAAAACTTCCATGGAAGTTTCAAGCATGTCCTGGAAAATAGCAATCATGCACCTTTGAAAGGTGCCAGGGGCATTACACAAACCAAACGGCATTCGCCGATAAGCAAAAGTGCCAAATGAGCATGTGAAGGTGGTCTTTTCTTGATCCTTGGGATCAATGGGTATTTGAAAGTACCCGGAAAACCCATCTAAGAAACAAAAGTATTCATTCCCTGCAAGACTTTCCAACATTTGATCAATAAAAGGAAGGGGAAAATGATCCTTACGGGTGGCATCATTAAGCTTACGGTAATCTATACAAACCCGCCAACCCGTAATAGTCCTAGTGGCCAAAAGCTCCTTATTATCATTTTCAATGACTGTCATGCCCCCCTTTTTGGGCACACAGTGGACAGGACTCACCTATGGACTATCGGCAATAGGAAAAATGATTCCTGCATCAAGAAGCTTAATCACCTCTTTCTTAACAACCTCTTTCATATTAGGATTCAGCCGCCTTTGTCTCTGGACAACGGGCTTAACATCATCAAGAAAATCAATTTTATGCTGGCAAAAATTAGGACTAATACCTGGAATATCTATGGTCTTCCAAGCAAAAGCCCGCTTATGGGCTTTAAGAACAGACATGAGACGGTCTTTCTCGTCACTCGAGAGTGAGAACGAGATAACCACTGGAAGAGAAGACTCACCTGACAGATATGCATACTCTAGATGGTCTGGAAGCGGCTTAAGCTCCAAGTCAGTAGGTGGTACATCAACAGAGTTAGGTACCCTTGAACTCCCGTCAGCAACTACCTCCTCAAAAGTCTCAACAGAGTTAGGTACCCTTGAACTCCAATGAGTATTTCTGTTTTCTTGATGTGTTTTCCGGGTACTTTCAAATACCCATTGATCCAAAGGATCAAGAAAAGACCACTTTCACGTGCCCCTTTGGCACTTTTGCTTATCGGCGAATGCCGTTTGGTCTATGTAATGCCCCTGGCACCTTCCAAAGGTGCATGATAGCTATATTCCAGGACATGCTTGAGACCTCCATGGAGGTCTTTATGGATGATTTCTCGGTTTTTGGGGACTCATTTCGTACTTGTTTGCATAACTTGGATAAGATGTTGGAACGGTGTGAGAGGGCACACCTTGTTTTAAATTGGGAAAAGTGTCACTTCATGGTGACCGAGGGTATTGTGCTAGGTCATAAGGTGTCTAAGGCCGGGATAGAGGTTGATAGGGCTAAGATTGATGTTATAGCCAAATTACCCCCGCCTTCCAATGTGAAAGGGGTAAGGAGTTTTCTTGGACATGCCGGTTTTTACCGTCGTTTCATTAAAGATTTTTCTAAGATTACTCGTCCTATGACCCATTTGTTGGAGAAGGACGTCCCTTTTGAGTTTAATGATTCTTGTGTAAGTGCTTTTCAGGTTCTAAAGGAGAAGTTGACCAATTCACCTATCATGGTCGGGCCGGATTGGGAATTGCCCTTTGAATTGATGTGTGATGCAAGTGATTTTGCTGTGGGGGCCGTGCTTGGGCAAAGGGTTGATAAGCATTTCAAGCCCATTTACTTTGCTAGCAAAACTTTGAACCCCGCCCAGCAAAATTACACCACAACAGAGAAGGAATTACTTGCCGTGGTTTTCGCTTTTGATAAGTTTAGATCTTATTTGGTGTTAAGTAAGACCATAGTTTTCACGGATCATTCAGCCCTTAAGTACTTGTTCTCGAAACAAGATGCTAAACCCAGGCTTATCCGTTGGATCTTGTTGTTACAAGAGTTTGATATTGAGATCAAGGATAAGAAAGGGGATGAAAATTTGGCTGCCGACCATTTGAGTCGCTTGGAAGATCCTCACCGGGAGGAACTTCGTGATGGGGAGATCAATGATCACTTCCCCGATGAATGTTTAATGTTTATTTCTACTTCTGATGATGCTCCTTGGTTTGCAGATATTGCTAATTATTTGGTTGCAGGTGAGATACCAACTGACTTCACGCACCAACAGAAGAAGAAGCTCATATCGGATGCCAAGTACTATTTTTGGGATAGCCCATACTTGTTTCGTGTTTGTGCAGATGGTATGGTGAGGAGATGTGTAGCTGGAGCTGAGACTAGGGAGATTCTGGATGCTTGTCACTATGGTCCTACTGGAGGTCATTACGGTCCTTCAGTCACCGGTAAGAAAGTGTTTGATGCAGGTTTTTATTGGCCTACAATTTTCAAGGAGGCTCAAACTTTGGTGGAGACTTGTGACATTTGTCAGAGACAAGGAAGCATTACTAAGCGGGACGAGATGCCTCAACAGAGCATTCAGGTATGTGAGGTTTTCGATATTTGGGGTATAGACTTCATGGGACCATTCCCACCGTCTAATAAGTGCCTATATATTCTTGTCGCCGTTGACTACGTGTCTAAATGGGCCGAAGCCAAGGCTTTGCCCACGAATGATGCTAGGGTAGTCATTGATTTCCTTAAACAATTGTTTTGCCGATTTGGTTGCCCTAGAGCATTAATTAGTGACCGAGGAACCCACTTTGCAAATCATCAATTAGCTAAGGTCATGAAAAGATATGGTGTTGTGCATTACTTTTCTACTTCCTATCATCCACAAACTAGTGGACAAGTAGAAAACACCAATAGGGCTTTGAAGAAAATTTTGGAGAAAACTGTTGGAGATAACCCCAAGGTTTGGTCAAAGAAGTTAGGATGACGCCTTGTGGGCGTTTAGGACGGCTTTTAAGACGCCGATTGGCACCACGCCATACCGGTTGCTCTATGGTAAGACTTGTCATCTTCCCATTGAGATTGAGCATAAGGCGTATTGGGCTTTGAGAAATTTAAACTTGGATATGATGGAAGCCGGTGAACTTAGAATGTTGCAACTTCATGAGTTGGATGAGCTTCGGTTAGGTGCATATGAGAATTCTAGGCTTTACAAGGAGCGAACCAAGGTTTGGCATGACAAAAGGATCCGTAGAAAGGAGTTTAAGGTTGGGGCTAAAGTTTTGTTGTTTTTGTCTAAGTTTAAGATCAAGCAACCTAAGCTAACTTCTAGGTGGATTGGACCTTTTGTTATCAAGCATGTTTATCCGTCGGGTTATGTGGAGTTGTTCAAGAGAGATGGTGAAGGTTCATTCATAGTAAATGGTCATAGGCTTAAATTTGTATTTTGAAGAAGAGCAAGTGGAGGGGATGATTGAAGAGATCCCAATTTTTGAATTGGAAGCTTGAAAGATAGTCGAGTCTAGCTAACGACTCGCAAATAAATTAAGCGCTTCTCGGGAGGCAACCCGTGTCATTTTCTTGCATTTTATCTTTGTCTTTGTTAGTTAGATTTGATGATGTTTTGTCAAGAAAAATGCAGGTACAATTTGAGGTGAAACTGATTGAGGTAAGTGTTCAAATTTTCATTGTGAAATTTTTCTAAGGAATTGGGGGTTCGACACCAGTATAATTGCACTGCGACGCAGTGGGGAATGCATGTACCCACTGCGCCGCAGTCTATTATTACTGCCATTTGGATCAAAAATGCCCCACTGCGCCGCAGTGGGGGAGCCAGATGCCCACTGCGCCGCAGTGGGCCCTTTGACCGGTCAACCAGTGCATTATTACCAGTCAAAGTGGGTTATTATTTTTTTACCACTCAATTTTTATCAGTTTTTCCCTCTTCCTCTCAAAACCGATCTCAAGCTACTTCACTTTTGCTCTCAAATCACCATTCTTGCATTTTCTTCTTCTTTTTCTCCTGCATTACCAGTATTCTTTCAGTATCATGGGAAAAAAGGTATGGTTTCTTGACTAGTTTATCTTTTTATTTCTTTAATTTTATTTTTTAATTTTTAGGGTTTTAATTTTCAAATTAATTAGTGGGTTATGTTAGTTATGGGCTATTGATGCTAATGTGGTGTTTAATTTTTTGATTCTAACATTTGATCATCCGATTTTGAGATAAAATTAAAGTTAAGGTTTTGAAGAAATTGGGGCTTTTTGATGACAAGTGTGGGGGAGGTTAATGTTAGCCTAGTTGTTGCTACATTGTTGAAATATAGTAGTTTGATGGTTTGAATCGACCATTTTTACTGAAAGTTGTGATGAACACCATTTTCTTGCCCAGATTTTTAGGCCCACTGCGCCGCAGTGGTATTGTGTGTTAGCCACTGCGCCGCAGTGTCTGGTTTCTGTCTTGCACATGCATATTGCCTCACTGCGCCGCAGTGAGGACCATCCTGTCCCACTGCGACGCAGTGGGAAGTTTCTGTCCACAAAATTGTGTTGATGATTATCGTGATTTCAGTTTTTTTTTTTTTTTTTTCTTTTTTTTTACTTGTCTGTTTGCTTTAATTTTGTGATTGCAGACTGGAGATCAGAGAAGGCAGATGGAAGTTGGTCAAGGAAGCGGGACTGGTTCCAAGAGGGCTAGGCAAGAGCCAGAAGTGCCTGATTTAAAGTTTGGAGAGCACCAGATGGACGAGTCTCACGCCTGGTTAGAGTTCAATGGGGCTAGGCAACCCCATAAGAACAACTACTTGAATAATCTCTTTGATCTTCATCGCCAGGTAGTTTGTCCTCCCAAATATCTTGATCCGATTTTTGCTAGGAATTATGGGATACAGGAGGATATCCGTCGTTGGTTTCGCATTGAGGTTCCAATCGGTGACCAGGTGGTTAGTAGTGATATGTGGCATAACATTTTCCATAATCGGGAACCATGTTTTCGTGAACTTTGTCTGGAGTTTTATTCTACTTTGAAGTTGACCAAGGAGCTTAATAAGGTCAACGATATTTTTGAAGAGCGGGTAGTAACTTTTGTCTGCGGGGGACAGCCTAGGAAGTTATCTATTCCGGAATTTGGTTTTTATTGTGGTATGTATACAAGGGATCAGTTGGATAGTCAGGAATTTAGGGCTTTGTTGAGGAGAGGTTTGTATGTGAAACAGGATTTGGGGGATGGAGAGTCGATAACTCAGTATTGGACTCGTATTTCAGGACACGATTGGCCCTATGGTGGCTCTGGTAGTGTGTCTAAGATTAGAAGTGTCAAGCTGAGGATGTTGCATAGGATGATTGTCACTTTTCTGGTACAAAGGTCCACCCATTGGGACAAGGCGTACCAGCTAGATTTATGGCTGATTAAGTTGTTTACTGAGGGTGCACCGAGGAGGTTTGCTTTGGCCCCAATGGTTGTTCTGGATAGGATGGTGAATCACTCGGATTCGAAGTTGGTGCTTGGGCATTTTATCACCCGTATTTACAAGAGGATGGGAGTTTTTGATACTGATATATGTCATGAGGGATTGTCTTTGCAGGTTAGACAAGAGCATTTAACTGAGAAAGAGTTGATAATAGCCAAGATAGTGAAGAAGCCGAAGAAGAATGAGCAAGCAAGGTTGTTGGATGATACGGGTGTTATCGCTGCACCGCCTCCTGAGGTGGAGGATTCTGATGATGATGAGATGGAGGACGCCCCTCAGGAGCCTCAGCGGAGGCGGGGCCGTCCAAGTATTGATTTGACTGATATAGGGTCCCAGCTGCAGCAGATTTTGGATGGGCAGCAGGCTAGTGGTATGGCATTTGATGATTATCAACGGAGGATGGATCAAGATATGACTTGGTTGGGATCGCAGCAGGCCCGCACCAACTATACCCTGGATTATTATCAGCCTATGTGGGATGCGCAGTACCATGGGCAGCCGTTCGTTCCAGACACTCCTATTCCTGATTTCTCACCACCACCTATTCATGTTCTGACATATCGTCAGGGAGGCGGTTCTTTCTTCCCACATGATCTAGGAGGATCTCCTCGTGGTCCTGTGCAGTTTGGTTCTTTTGGTGGGAGATCTTCTTTTGATGCAGGTACTAGTGCAGAGTGGAGGCCATGGACAGGTGCCGCTAGTCAAGCTGGTGGAGATGCTGGTGGTTCTGGGGGATTTGTTGGTGGTTCATCTTCTTTCGCTCCTGGTTTTGTTGCAGGTTCTGGGTCAGGATTTGGTGGTGGACCGTCTGGAGGAGATGTTGGCGCCTCTAGTTCAGGTCAAGAAGGAGACCGCAATTGGATCACCGATCTTTTTGATACTTCTGGTCTTCCTTATGGCTATCATGGTCAGCAGCAGTGACGGCAGTGATGATGATTATGGTTCCCATCCGGTTCAGTGGGATGGAATCATGATATGGTTTGTGATGATGGTTTGATTATCTGGATGACTGTACTCCATACCTTATTTCTTATTTCTTCGGGTATCCACCCTACGGGGTGATGGAACATTGTATTTTGATTTTTTTTTTTTTCTTTTGGTATGTTTGCATGAACAGTGTCACTTTTATATGATTGGAATGTGGTTTGTTTGTGGTGCAAGTGACAGGACTATTCAATTTGATGGCTATTGTGCAACACATGTGTGGGGGGAAAACTCATTGGATTCTCTTCTCATCTTTACTTTGTGGCATCAAATTGTGCTTGTGTGATGGTGTGCATATGCTGGCAGTAAGTTCAGCGCCGCTATATTTTTGTTTGGTATGTTTGTTGCACACACCATTCTCGCACTCTCCCGTTTTGGTACAAGTTGTTTCTCCCGCCAAGCAAAGGGTCTTCCTTTTTAGGAAGCACCATTTGTGACACGGGGTCGACTGACTTGTTTCAAAACGGGATGTGTCCTTACTCCGGTATGTGCTCTGATTTTTCTATGTTGCTTACCCCTATTTACCTTTGTTTGACCGAATATGGACATTGAGGGCATTGTCCATCTTAAGTGTGGGGGGGTGGCAAATAGGTGTTAGCTACCGGGTTTATCTCTTTTGTTGTTTTGCCATTGAGATTTTAACCGTTCTTGTGAATGTGTCCCTCTCGTAGGTTTTTGGGTTTTATCCAAGAATAAGGGTTCTATCCTGAACTCTGAACTATGATGTGCATGTTTGAGAATTGGTTGCTTTCAATTTGGCGGGATGATAGAAGTTGATATGGTTTTGATACTTGAGTTGAGTTTGTCCTTGTGGTAAATTGCTTTTGTCACTTAATTCATGATAACTTAACAAGCAATTTTTACTACAAAATTTTTAATCGGCGAAATGTGTTCTGAACGGTTATTGGGCTTATCCTTGTGGATTGATAACATTACTTGCATACTCAAATTTCCCAAACACCTAAAGTTGTGAGATTCATTGTTCATATATAGATGTGCTAGGTGTTTACGGTTTTGGTTTGATTACCTTGTAATTTGTCCCTCTATTAGGCTCTTGGATTTATTCGGGAGTAAGGGTTCCATTTCGAACTCTGCACTAAGATGTGCGAATTTGAGGTTAATTTATTCCATTTCCGGGCTCTTTTCTTTGATTTGAGTGTGCCGGTGATGTGTTGAGCTAGAACTTGGCCTTGTGATCGTGACGAGACCGCAGTGAGATCACTTTTGTGATAAAAGTACATCGGATGACGAATTGGCATATAGGTTTGACCCATACTTTTCTTTCTTTATTTTCATTTTTCCCTTTGTATATTCATACCCTTACTATACTTATACTCACTTACATATACATGCTTCCTTTCTTTGTAAACCTTTCTTATACATCCTTTTAACTTAGCCTTTTCCATTGTATATATCCACTCATTTATGTAAACTTGACCTAATTATACCTTACTATACCGATAGTCTAATCTGGGGGGCCATTGATTGTCATTGGTTTGTTTGGACGGTTTTGGGAGAAATTCAATGGGGTGTCGGTGGAATATTGTTGGTCTATGGGAATGTGTTGGATTGTTCAAAAGGAAGTAGATTGTGTTAGACATTGTTCATCATTGTAAGAGGGTGCCTACTAGTAGAGTAAAAGTGGTTCAATAAAAAAAAAAAAAATTAAAACCTTGGGCTACTAGTGGGTACTTCTCATTTTTATATGTCTAGAGTTGTGTTGTATTGTTAAGAATGGAGGGCTTGGTTGACTTTAAGTTGTTTGAAGTTGATGCACCACAATGGTGTCGAGTTTGCTTGGTATTTTTGAGGTGTTTTAGCGGATTAGCAATTTATGGGTTATTGGCAATCAATGGTACGGGTCTTGATTAGACTATTTTGTACAAATTTCATACACACCTTATACTTTTGATTGATTCCTTTCATTTCTAACCTACACTCCCTCACTCATCGTAAATGTCCATTACATATGCCTATTTTGATGATGTACTTGGTGCTTACGCCACGTCGGTGGAGCTATGATCCTTGTTCAAGCCTATGGTAAGATATGCATCACGACCGTGCTATGAGTGATTCTTCATATATTCAACCCCAAAAGTAAGTTCGTTGGAGTAGAATGATATTGATAGGTTCATTTGTTTCACTTGTGCATAGTCGTGTTATTGAGGCTTGTGGATTGTTCAGATATGGTCAAACATTTCGGGTTTTCATTTAAGATTAAAACTGCTTCACCCAACTTCTTTGTCTTTGACATACTTGGTGTTGCTTCTTTTTGATACTCGTAATTGTTTATTTAGCTTCTTTGCCAAGGATTACTTTTTCTTTAAATGTTGGATTTGCTTGAGGACAAGCAATGCTCAAGTGTGGGGGGATTTAATGTGACCAATTTATACCCATCGCCCACATCGTTATTGGCCTTTTTATTATATGTTTTTAGTCGATTTTTGCTGGCATTTGGCGCGTTTATGGGTTTTGTTAGTGGTTTCAGGTTCTAAACAGGTGACGTGTCGTTTGGTGCAATTTCGAGTAATTTTGAGGTCATGAAGTTGCTTGGAGAGTTCGAGAGTGAAATGAGATAGAAAAAATATGCAAGACTTCATTTGTTGATGTAGCCTTTGGACCAGTACATTTACACTGCGACGCAGTGGTGGTGAACTCGCCCACTGCGCCGCAGTCATCTCAAGGGAGTGAGAATCGAGTCCAGTGTATTTTCACTGCGACGCAGTGGTGGTGAACAGGCCCACTGCGCCGCAGTCAGCAAGTGAAAGAAAGGAGTGTTTAACCAGTGTATTTACACTGCGACGCAGTGGGATGTGCGTGTGCCCACTGCGCCGCAGTCAGCCTTGATCAAACGAGCACCAAAGGCAGTGTATTTGCACTGCGCCGCAGTGGGGGCATCACTCGCCCACTGCGCCGCAGTGAGAGTGCGGGACTGAAAGGTTTTTGACAGTTTTTGCATCAGATAAAAGGGGGGTATAAATAGTTTTTCAAACCTAATTCCCAGGGTATCAACTTTTCTTTCTAAGAGCTGCACTTCAAGGAACACCTTCAAGGATCAATTCAAGACTTCATCATCTTCAGATTCATTGAAGATTCACGTGCACCCACTTAGATCGTATCTATTTTATTGTCTTGCAATTTCAATTTCAAAGAACGATTGGTACATCATGTTCTTCCTTTATGTTGATTCTTATCTCAATTTAATCATGAGTGGCTAATCTTTCGATCATCCACCTTGATGAAACTAGACGAATGATGTGATTGCTACATGTTTTAATTCAAAGAGTTGATTTCTATTATCGTTGTGTCGAGATCTTGATGATTTAATTCCTTTATTTTTATTATTATGATGTTGGTGGCATGTGTGTTCTTCGTTAGTGGTACTAGTTGAATACATATGTGATTTTCTAACGGTTGCTTGTCTATGAGCAATTATCGCTAGTTCATGGTATGATAGTGAATGTCATTTTAATAAAAGGAATCATTTTGTCAACGTGATTTGTAACGGTTGGTGGTACCACGTTATTTTCACATAGGCACAATTGGTAATTTGATAGTCAAGCAAACTAATTGTTGGTAAGGTTGTCTAGGCATTGGTGGTACCGGCTTGGGTAATTAAACTAGCAACTTAGGTGTTTGGGTGATTTGCGAGCGGTCGGTGGTGCCACGCGAGCGGTGTATCCTTTCACGTTTATCTTTTCGACTCTTAATGAATTTGGTCTTAATTGAATGCAATCATGTTTGAAGTCTAGCGAAGTCAAGGTGGATGAACTTTACTATTATTGATTTAAGCTTTTCTTTACTTTCAAGTGTTCTGTCTTTTAAATTTACTCTACTTTAATTGTCAAGTGAGATTCAAAGTGTTCCACCCTGTTTCCCAAACTACTTTGCTAAACAATTGATTCAAACCAATCCCCGTGAACGAACCTGGACTTACTTTTTAACTATACTGCATACGATCGGGTCCACTGCCCGATAGTGCGTAGTAGTGAGTTTTAAGGTATTTCTAGTTTTAAATTTTAAACTCGATTTAGCACATCAGGTAATTTGGCAATTACATCTATCTTAGCCCGATCAACCTCAATCCCGGCCTTGGACACTTTATGCCCTAACACAATACCCTCAGTCACCATAAAATGACACTTTTTCCCAATTCAAAACAAGGTGTGCCCTCTCACACCGTTCCAACATCCTATCCAAATTACTCAAACAAGAATGAAAAGAATCCCAAAAACTGAAAAATCATCCATGAAAACTTCCATGGAAGTTTCAAGCATGTCCTGGAAATAGCAATCATGCACCTTTGAAAGGTGCCAGGGGCATTACACAAACCAAACGGCATACGCCGATAAGCAAAAGTGCCAAATGGACAAGTGAAAGTGGTTTTCTCTTGATCCTTGGGATCAATGGGTATTTGAAAGTACCCGGAAAACCCATCTAAGAAACAAAAGTATTCATTCCCTGCAAGACGTTCCAACATTTGATCAATAAAAGGAAGGGGAAAATGATCCTTACGGGTGGCATCATTAAGCTTACGGTAATCTATACAAACCCGCCAACCCGTAATAGTCCTAGTGGCCAAAAGCTCCTTATTATCATTTTCAATGACTGTCATGCCCCCCTTTTTGGGCACACAGTGGACAGGACTCACCTATGGACTATCGGCAATAGGAAAAATGATTCCTGCATCAAGAAGCTTAATCACCTCTTTCTTAACAACCTCTTTCATATTAGGATTCAGCCGCCTTTGTCTCTGGACAACGGGCTTAACATCATCAAGAAAATCAATTTTATGCTGACAAAAATTAGGACTAATACCTGGAATATCTGTGGTCTTCCAAGCAAAAGCCCGCTTATGGGCTTTAAGAACAGACATGAGACGGCCTTTCTCGTCACTCGAGAGTGAGGACGAGATAACCACTGGAAGAGAAGACTCACCTGACAGATATGCATACTCTAGATGGTCTGAAGCGGCTTAAGCTCCAAGTCAGTAGGTAGTACATCAACAGAGTTAGGTACCCTTGAACTCCCGTCAGCAACTACCTCCTCAAAAGTCTCAACAGAGTTAGGTACCCTTGAACTCCAATCTTAGTGCCATGACCTCTGCAAACAAAGCTTCATCAGTAATTTCTCCAGATCCTAAATTAGCGATCTCCTCCTCTCCAATATCTGTCTCCATGAATTCCTGAAATTCTTGATCCAATGCATCATCAATGACATCAATCCTGAAACAAGTCTCATCATTAGAATATGAATGCTTGATAGACTTTTCAACATTAAACAATTCTATCCGTACCCACCCCCAAAGAAATTTCCTAATCCTTCACACGGATGATAGCATCCGCGGTATTAAGGAATGGTCATCCAAGAATAAGGGGTACCTTCGTATCTTCCTCCATCTCGAGGATAACGAAGTCAACAGAAAAACAATGTGGCCAACTCTGACACTAATGTTTTCAGCAATCCCGATGGGATACTGAAAAGAATGGTCAGCAAGTCTTATACTCATGCGAGTAGGGCGAAGGACTCCCAATGATAACTTGGCATAAACCGAGTAAGGCATCAAATTGATGCTAGCCCCTAAATCAGCTAAGGCTTTACAAATAATAGTTCTAATAGAGCAAGTGATAAGAAAACTCCCTGGGTCTTCAAGATTTGGTGGAATGCGGTTCTGCAAGATAGCAGAACACTCGGCATTGATAAAAGTAGCCTTTGCCTCTTCAAACTTCCCTTTGTCTGTCACAAGCTCCTTAATGAACTTAGCATAATTGGGCATCCCCTGAATAAGATCAACTAAAGGAACATTAATATGAACATTTTTGATCATGTCAACAAACTTGTTATAATGCTCCTTCAGCTTTGCTTTCCCGAACCTTTGTGGAAATGGTATCTTTGGCTTGTATGGTTTAACCTCTGGAACCACAGCCGGTTTTGGTGGAGTGACCGGAGTCTTCACGGTCGAATCTTCCTCCATCTCTATTTCTTCATCAACATCGGTATCATCACCCCCGTTATCCTGCACATCTGAAACAACAACATTAGGAATAGGAGGTGAGTCATAAGACCTACCAGTACGAGTGGTGATGGCTTTGGCTTGCTCATTACGGACTGGAGGTGGAGTGTACTTCTGTCCCTGACTAAACTGTCCCGAATTAAACTGAGGTCTAGGATTCTGCTGTGTGTTGCTAGGAAGAGTCCCCGTGGGCCTAGCAAGAGCTGCCATCCTACTTTCGAGATCCTTGAAATTAGCACCCTGATTCTTCATGTTGATCTCCACCTTCCCGCTTATCTGATCCAACCTCTCACTCAAAGCCTTGGTATCCTCCCTGATCATTTGAATGCTAGTATTTGTTTCAACTTGATTACTAGCCAACTGCTTCATCATCTCCCTCAACTCGGCATTAGGATCGGCATTAGAAGAAGAAGAACCTGATCCTTGTCCTTGCTGAGTCTGCTGTTGTGGCTGATTCTGATAATTATATCTTTGCCACCTGTTACCTGAAAAACGAGGAGCATTAGCCTGAAAAGGAGAGTTATAAGAAGAATTACCTGAAGGCCGGTTCTGGAAACCGGTGTTGCGGTGGAAATTCCCTTGGGGTTGATTCTGAACATAGTTCACATCTTTGGGTGCCCGATTTGGACACTCATCAGAATAGTGCATATCACCACAATGATCACACCCATCGGCTACTACCTTAACATCCCTCTCAATTGCTCCAAACCTAGTCTCTTGAGCAGCAAAGCTCCTATCCATGCGCTCAGATAGCGCCCTAATCTCTCCAATAACCCCTGAATCGTTATTAGCTTCAGCCTTAGCAACTCTCCCTTGGTTAGTACCCTTCTTCATCTTCCTTTCATTCTTCAAGAACCTTTCATCATCCATATTTGAGTTATCCTTTGCCATGTCTTCCAAGATTTGATAGCCTTCATTGGGTGTAATGTTATTGAAACTACCCCCAAAAGCATACCCCAATTCTCGTTTAGACTTCTTATTCAACCCATCAAAGAAAAGCTCCACATATTGTTCCTTAGTCAAATTGTGACCTGGACAATTTCTCAACATCTCCTTGAAACGAACCCAAGCATCTGCAACATCTTCTCCATCATCTTGTTCAAACGACCTAATCATATTCTCCAACTTTCTTTGAGTTCTAAGTGAATAAAACTCACCAATGAAAGCCTCCTTAAGTTGGTTCCAAGTAGTGATTGAATTTTCTGGAAGATCATTGAACCAATCAAGTGCTTCTCCGGTGATTGAAATGGGAAATGTCTCAAGTTTCACGGCATTCATTTGATTTTGACCATATTGATAAAGCCGAGCCAATTTTTCAAACCTATCCAAGTGTTGGTAAGGATCCCATTTCCTTTTTCCATCAAATTGATGCTTTTCTATGCTCTTAAGATGATTTCCTTTCAAATTGAAAGTGTGATAAATGGCCGGTGGTTTAATGGCGGAGCCACAGCTAGTTGGGATAGTTCGAACCCTCTCGCCATAGCGAGTGTCATTTGGATCCCTAGGTTGTTCGTCACCCATCTCTTCTTGCTTAACTTCTAAATTGAAGAATTCGTCTAAATAAAACCCTTCCTCGTCTGAATCAGGAGTGGGTTTAGCTATAGGTGAGAACGGTGTAGGTAGTGGTGTTGTGGGTTCAGTGAAGTTAAACCGACGCCCTCTTGGTCTTCTCGGAGTAGACAAAGGACTATTCAAAGGTAGACACGAAGAACGCAAATTCATCAACTAAAGAAATACCTGCAAACACACAACTAACACAAACACGTCAAATGCAACTGTGATAAGAAAAGAAAACTAAACTAATAAACAAGTAACTTTCTCACGCGTGAGAAAGGATCAAACCACTAAATTAACAACTAAATCGGCACACATCCCCGGCAGCGGCGCCAAAAACTTGATGCGTGAAATCGAGTTTAAAAATTAAAACAAGAAATACCTTAAAACTGACTACTACACACTTGCGGGCAGTGGACCCGTTCGTATATAGTATAGCTAGAAGGTAAGTCCGAGATCGTTCGCGGGGATTGGTTTTGAAATAATTGTTTACTAAAGTGGTTTTAGAATAAGGATGGAACCGTAGCTAAATCGCTACCTCACCTTGACAATTTGAAATTAAAGAAATTTAAATGACAAGACACTTGAAAGTAAAGAAGGTTCAAACAATATAAATAAAGATCATCCACTTCGAATCCACTTGACTTCAGCTATGATTGCACACGTTTAAGATCAAATTATTTAGAGTTGACAAGATAATTGTGAAAGGATAAAAATGCTCGCGTGGTACCACCAACCGCTCACAAATCACCCAAACACCTAAGTTGCTAGTTTAATTACCCAAGCCGGTACCACCAATGCCCAGAAAATCTCCCCAACAATTAGTTTGCTTGATTATCCAATTACCAATTATGCCTATGTGAATGAAAACGTGGTACCACCAACCGTTTCTAAACACGTTTACCGATTAATTCCTATTATAGATTTGACATTCACCGTCATACCATGAACCGGTGACAAACGACCATAGACAATCGAATTGCAACGATAAACACATTCACCTAGTACCACTAACGATGAACACATAAACCATCAACATCAAAAGAATAAATCACAAGGAATTAATTGATAAAGATCACGACACAACGATAAATGAATCAACTCTTGAACTAAAATATTGCAATCATATCATTCGTCAAGTTTCATCAAGTGGATTATTATAAATCTAGCCACTCATGCTAAATCGAAAATAACAAACGAAATAGAAAGAGAACATATTGTACCAATATTTGTTGAATGTAAATTGCAAGACAAAAAATTAGATACGATCTAGATGGGTGTTCTTGAATCTTCAATGAATCCAATGATGAAATCTTGAGTCGATCCTTCGAAGAATTCGCGGTAGAACAGCTCCTAGAAAGAAAACTTGATTGATTTGGGAAATAGGGTTTTTTTTTCTTTTTATATCTCCCAAAATCTGATGCAAAGAGGCTGTAACCCTGATTTCCCCGTGCACTCACTGCGGCGCAGTGGGCATGGTGCACTCCCACTGCGGCGCAGTGCTAAACCACTGGAATCTTGTATCTTTGGCAACGACTGCGGCGCAGTGGGGCAAGATCCCTCCCACTGCGGCGCAGTGCTAAACCACTGGAATCTTGTATCTTTGGCAACGACTGCGGCGCAGTGGGGCAAGTACACTCCCACTGCGGCGCAGTGCTAAACCACTGGAATCTTGTATCTTTGGCAACGACTGCGGCGCAGTGGGGCAAGATCCCTCCCACTGCGGCGCAGTTAAATCCTGCTGGAATCTATGGTTCTTCTTTATTATCGGCTCTCAAACACTCGGATCAACATCTTGGCCTAAAATCGTCAGAAAGTGTACCAAATGGACGCACAACCTGCTAAGAACCTGAAAGCACTAACAAACACCATAAACGCGCCAAATGCATACAAAATCGACTCAAAACACATACGAAAAAGGCCAATAATGATGTGGGCGATCTATATAAATTGGTCACATCAAATCCCCCCACACTTGAGCGTTGCTTGTCCTCAAGCAAATCTGGAAATTAAGCGAAAACATTCCTTGGCACGAAGCTATATAAACACATTACGATTGTCAAAAAGAAGCCAAACCAAGCATGTCGATGACAAGGACTTTGGTGAAGCAGTTTTAATCTTAAATGAAAATCCGAAATGTTTGACAATATCTGAACAATCCACAAGCCTCAATAACACGACTAAGCGAAAGTGAAACAAATGAGCCTATCAAAATCATCCTACTCCAACGAACTTACTATTGGGGTTGAATATATATGAATAATCACTCATTGCTCGGTCGTGATGCATATCTTACCATAGGCTTGAACAAGGATCATAGCTTCACCGACATGGCGTGAGCACCAAGTACATCATCAAAATTTGGCCTATAAGTCGGTTGTAAAGTTAGGCTAAGGGTATTTACAATGGGATATGGGAAATTTAGGTTAGTGATAGGAAGTAACAAAAGTATAAGTTATGTACAAAATAGTCTAATCAAACCCTTACCATTGATTGCCACCAACCCATAAGATTCTATCCCATGAACACACTTCAAAAGTAACAAGCAAACCCGATACCATTGTGGTGTATCAACTTCAAACAACTTAGGAACAACCACATCTTCCATTCTATTCACGAACCAAATGATACAACAACTCTTTAGACATATAAAAATGAGAAGTACCCACTAGAAGATATACAGATTACATACACACATACGTACAATGAAAAATGGAAAATCCAAGGACCGTTTGTAACAAAAAAAAATATAGGGGGCAAAACACGAATATGACAAACCACATGGACCATTTGTGACATTTTCTCTATATATTAATACCATGAACCAAAAAAATGAAAAAAAAATATTTTTTTTAGAAAAAAATTTGCATCCGTCGAAACTTCTATATAGATTAATCTGTCGGAAATCTGTCGCTAACTGCATCTGTTGGTAATCCGTCGTAAAAAATCTGTCGGTAATTCGTCGCTAACGTTTGATTTTCCGACAGATTTTTTATTAATCTTAAAATGTCTCTGACAGAATTCCGACGAAAATTTCTGTCGAAAATAAAAATATCCGACAGAATTTTCCGCCGGTTAATGGGTTACCCACGCCTGTTTTCCCGACATCAAATATCTGTCGGAAATCCGTCAGCAAAGGCCTTTACCGACAGATTTCCGACGGATATAAGCCGTCGGTAAATTGCAGTTTTGTAGTAGTGTACTACAATCCATTTTAGGGGCATCCCAAACATATAGGTTTGTGTAATTTAACATTATATTTATTTGCTGTATAAAAATTAGTGTTTACGATAAAAATAACATAGTTAAATCCAATGAAATTATTACATACTCTCATTCTTTACATATTTTTTTTTGCATAAACTATGAAACCGTCGAATTATTATGCAGTAAATCACATATTTTTTTTAGTTCGTTTAATAATATGAAAAGTGATGAAGACAAAAAAAAAACATTAAAAAATATGTAAGATTACATATAACTTAATACGTTCACGGTACATGCCAACATACCAAGTTATATGTCAATTTACATATTTTTAACTATTTTTTTTATTATATGAACTTTTATCTATAATACCTATTAAAGCAGGACCCCTATTTTTTATAAAGAAAAGATAAATTGAAGTACCTAAAATGCCCCTCCCTTTTATTGATAATTACCCCTTTACCCCAATCATCACCACCTACAATCCACCCCCACCTCTAACCACCGCCAGTCACCGCCGTATATAACCACCACCAGCCACCGCCGTATATAACCACCACAAACCACCGCCGTCTGCAATCATCTCCGGCGACCACCGTCTACAATCACGAATCACCACCAGCCGCCTCCGTCTATACTCACCTCCTGCCACCGCCGTGCCACCACCACCTCCGTAATGATCACCACCACCATATCCACCGCCGCAGCCACCATATCCTCCTCCCCCTGGCCGCCGCCACGGGTACTTCCGTCAACATTAGCACCATTCAGACCCGGTTACGTCAGCAGCCTTACTCCGACCATCAGATCCAGTCTCTACCACATACTCGGTCTCGCCGTCTCCTAAGTTGCGAAAGCCGTCGGTCTTGATGGCCGATTGGTGAACAAAGAGATCTTCACCACCATCATCTTGAGTAATGAAACCAAAATCCTTAGTATCATTAAACAATTAAGAAGATAAAAAAAAAAAAAAAAGAAGAGAGAGATCGGCTAAGAAGATGAAGATAGATATATAAGCTTAAAGAAGAAAAAAGAAATTAAATAAATAAAAAGATGCCAACCATTTGTAGCTTTCCAAGACAACACTTTCACTTTCACCCTCAGATCTTCATTTTATTTATTTTGGCCACTCAACTTTGTATTTTTTTTTCCACAATGTTGTATAAAACTACAAAATAAATTTGTTATTGTATTTTAAATTTATGTTTATAGTTTATATTTATACATATAATTTTATAAATTATTATTTTTTATATATAAAAAAGTCAATCCATTTTTCTCGCGGTCCGATCTGAGTCTTAACAAATCGTAACTCCCTCACCGATCCGACCTTGAGTCTTGAGTTTCCCAACATTTCGTATAGCTCATGAATAACTAACGGAAAATAAGTACCACTTTGTAAATTGTCGTCATCAAGGCATATCGCACGTTGTAAATTATCCCGCCGCATTGCGCGGACACTATGCTCGTTACTTTTTACATAGAATTAACTTAAAAGATGTGTTAATTATTTACAATTTAAAAAGTTCTCACGTATCTTTTAAAAACGTTTGTAAAATAATACTCATTGTTCAATAAGGTTATAAAATTTTTTGTATGTTGGAAATAGAAATATCTTTGAGGTAACAAAACATTAATATTTGATTATGCAGCGTTAAGTCTAACCGATCAATTAAATATCTATTAAGGACCCAAAATGAACTCGATCTGCAAGATTGCATGTATGGTTTATGAATATGATCAACTAGCATGTTTTCCCGCGCGGTGCCGCGGGTACCTGTTCTTTTTTTGTCGAGGTATTCCATTTATTTTTCAAGGGTGTTACCATAAACACAACGGCATGTTCTTGTTTAGTTCGAAAGCAAATGGAAAAAAAAAATTTGTAAAACAAATGCCAAAAAATAACCAAAACAAAATAAAAACAAAAACAAAAAAACAAAAAATAAAAAATAAAAACAAAAAGTATAAAAAAAACCCAAAAGAAAAATAACAATTTTAAAAAAGTTATTAAAAAACAAAAAGTTACAAAATATATAACCCAAAAAGCAAAGTAATAAAAAAACTAAAAAGAAAAGAAAGATGTTAAAAACAAATTACAAAGAAAAAGGAAAAAAAATATATATATATTACAAATTACAAAATATTACAAAAGTTAAAAAAAAAAGTAAAAAAAAAAAAAAGTAAAACAATATATATATATATATTACAAAATACAAAATATACACAAAAAAGAATAGAAGTAAAACAAAAACACAATAGAAAACAGGAGGGGGCAGGAAGCAAGAAAACAAACTGGAGGGGAAAAATTAAAACTTATGAGGGGGCAAAGTGTAAATTACATAATCCAAAAAAAAAACCCCAAAAAGAAAAAAGAGGGGAGGCGGGTTTCGAACCCCGGACCTCTCACACATAAAGCGACGCGCGGACCACCCCACCAAAGGCCTTCTTGTTTGAGTATTTCGCAAACTAAATATATATGTTAATCGGTATTTTTAAAAAAAATAAAATATTACTGTAGCCGCTACAGTAAAAGCTACAGTGCCATGCTATAGTGTTTTGTGAGATGGGGGCAGGCCACATGATTTGTATATATTAATAATATACGTTATTATTATATGGAAGATGACAGATAATGTGACCAAATTAAAATATGTGGTCTTTTTAAATGAAGGATACTTTTTGGATGCTTCTCAATTATAGTGTTTGTTTTAGCATAGAATTCAAGAAGAAAGGTGCAGTTTCATCACCCTTGTAGATTTACTTTGATAAGATTTTGTGCATTTTTATTCAGATTTACTTTTGTGTTCATGCACAAAGCTGGTATTGAATAAAGTTTTCTAAAACATCACCCTTGTTGATTTACTTTGATAAGATTTATAAAATGTAACTATAAGTATAAGTATATTCTAAAAAAACAAAAACAAAAAAAGAAGTAAAAGTATATTCTTATTAGGGGAGCAAAAATCGAACCGGAAAACCGAAAAAGCGAAACCGGAAACCGAAAAACCGAACAAACCGATTGGTTTGGTTTTGGTTTTCTAAAAATCGAACGAATGGGTCCGGTTTTTGGTTTCATATGCAAACCGACTACCAAAACCGAATCGAACCGAAACCATATATGTTATAACTTAATTGTTACTCGTATTAGTTATAGATTTTATATTGCAACGAGCATTGTAACCCGGGCGTTGCTTCGGGAGACATAACGGTAAACGTACGTTGTGTATAAGGTCGGTGATACAAAAGTAGTACGATATATTGTTATACATGTATGTTCATCGTGTAATTGTTTTAGACTTTTAGTTACCTGTTTAATTACCTTTACCAAAAGTATAATTATTTTTCTCTTTTAAAACAGTTTTTGCAAAAAAGAGGGAAAAAATTAGACCTAAAAAAGCAAGGAAAAAAGAAAAAAGTGTAATGTTTTAGACTTTTAGTTAGCTGTCTAATACCGAGGGAAAAATATATTTTTTTTCTTTTTAAAAGAGTTTTTGTAGAAAAGGGGAAAAAAATTAGACCAAAAAAAAAAATCAGCAATTGTTACTGTTCCTAAGCCGACGGTAATTGTAATATATAATAATATTTGTAAATCGAGACTAAAGAAGTTTAACTTTTACAATATTACTTTCAAATAAAAAAAGGTTCAGTTTGACTTTGAGGCCATATTCACAACTATTTCAGTAGTTTCAAATTAACATATGGATTTCATAAGTGTAGCACCAACTTTCTGAGTATATAGTCTTTATAGCATCAATCTAATATTATGAAAAGTATTTAGAATTTTTGAAGGTGCTTAATTAGCTTCCTTGAAGCTAAAGGATTGTTCGATTATATGAGTAGTCAAGGAATCAAAACTCTTTATATGGATCAATATTTATCTACTCCTGTTGTAGTTTCTTATCAAAGAAAACAAGCAAATAGAGAGGATGGCTATCAGTCTATTGCAACTTGAAGTCTTGAACAACCTCCTTCTCTGATTTGAAATGATGGGGATGCACGTCATAGAATATGGAGGTGGTTGGTTTGTAAACCGAAAATCCGACAAACTGAACCGAACCAAAACCGAAACTAATGGTTTCTGGTTTTCAAAAACCGAAAAGTTTGATTCGGGTTCGGTTATAGCCCAAAACCAACCCAATCCCACCCTTAATTCTTATATATCTTTACCGGCCGTTTCGTAAGGCATCCTAGTTGTTTCTTTTTCTAACTTATAATGTTAGATTTACGGGTCCGTTTCTTTTTGTGACCATTAAGAACCAAATGTATTAAGTGGCTAAATGCGTAAATAATGTCTGTGTGTAAAAAGTAAAAATATAAGTAATTGACGGTTATTTTTGTTTATTATAAAATAAAAACATAAAATTTGGCTTAATGTATTAAATTTTTAACTATTAAGTTTATTAAACGAAAAGTAGAGAGCCTTAAATCTTCTTACGTAAATCTCGGGATATTGAACAAGATAAGTGTTTAGAAATAGCCACATGGATATTCTGGTTAAGTCATTTACCTTTGAGTTAAAATTAGGGGTGATTATGGGCTCAACCCGGCCCGACCCGTGACCCGTGAATTACCAAAAAAGTGAACCGAGGACCGGCCCATGTTTCATTGGGTCGGTCCGGTCCGGGTTAGCATGCGGGCTCGGGTTAGCATGCGGGCTCGGGTTTTTTGCGGGTCAGCCGTAGCCCGTTAAATACATATTTTCAATTGTCTATTATGCATCAGTACCTTCTTGTTTAATGCTTCTGTTGATGCAAAACTCATGAGCCCATATTGTTGAACTTATTTTTCAATGTTTTTAATGGCAACCCTTCAGACTTATTTTCTTATTTCACCAAAAGCTATATAATTTTTGTGTAATTGTTTATCTTGTGATGCCTGACACCTTTCTATTTGAAACAATCTAAATTCCATGCTAGTTTCAGTTTTACTTTAAATCAGTGCTAGTCTAAACAGAACTAGTTTGCTAATCTTGCATAGAAATAGGAACGGTTTTGATAATCTGCATAGAAATATGAACGTGGTTGCATACTTGCATAAAATTAGGAAACAAATCAAATATAAATACATATAATATCCTGTTGAAATTAATAAACAATTCGGGCTTGACGGGTTTACGGGTTTTCGTCGGGCCAACCCGGCCCGACCCGAGAACCCGAACTTTTACCATTTTAAGGACCGTGGCCCAGCCCAATATACTTACGGGTTGTTGCGGGTTCGGTTTTTTCCGGGCCGGTTTTTCGGGTTTTGCGGGCTGGCCCGTATTTTGATCACCCCTAGTTAAAATGATTGTCTTTCTGTTGATAATTTAAAGAAATTTCTACTGATAATCTAAGAAGGATAAACCTCACATGTTTATATATGGAAAAGAATCTTTTAAAGTTGAGGTAAAATTGTATCATGCTTAACTATTACTTTAAAATCAAGGGTTAAGATATAAACTTAATATTTTAATTATAAAGGATCGAACCCGTGTCTTTAAAACTTCACATGTGCGTCTACATTTCATTGGTAACGGGTACCTTAAAGAAAAGCGGGGATCGAATTTGGGACCTTAAGGACACCAAATATTTCGCTTACCATTAGGCTAACTCCAATGGTTTAAGAATTTAGGAGTACGTGGAGATATATCTAAATTGGTAGGGTATTTGTAATTGAAAAAAAAAAATTGCTAAAAGGGGGGGGGGGGGGGGGGGGGGAATGAGTGAGGATATGTATGATTGGTATGGCTCTTTATAGGAATAGAGTTTTAATACGATAGTTAGTTGTGTTGTGTTTTTTCTTTTTAACATATAGACTTACTTCATTACTCCAAAGAAAAAATAGGAGATACAAAGTACAATAAATAAACATCAAGCCAAACTAGATGTATACACCCAGACTACATAAAATTTATACTATAATTACATTAGGACCATTCATACACCAATCCCCTAAAGAGAACCCGTCCATTCCAGCTCGATATTTAATCCAGAAAAACATATCTTTTTTTATCTCATTCACCACATTACTCGATATTCTAGCTAGTTGTATTATGTGTTTTATTTATTTATACTACTTAATAACATAATATATGAAGTGTTTGATTTTGGTAATAAAATTTTATATGGTTTTTACTTTATATATAGTGTAGATATAGATATAGACTAGAAAGGTTACCGCACAATGCGACGGTGTCGAGTGGTGTAAGTTGATGTAAATGTAATTGATGTAAAGATAATTGTGGAGATATTTTGAAAAATAAAAGTTTAGGATGTAAGTTAGTTCATTAAATAATTGGGTACTTTTATATAACTCTTTTCAAAAGATGATTCATTAACAATAAAATGTTTAGTTCGGATTTCGTTTTTTAAAGGACTTTTATATAATAATATAAAAATATAGATAACCTTCCTACAAAAACATGTTTGTGGTTCATTTAAAACCATTTCAGTATATCGAAAGTTAAACATTTTGATTAATCAACTAAAAGTCAACTTGATTAGGAGGGAGGAATGAAATTAAGACTGTAGACAACTAGACATTAAGACAAGATCAAGCAAGAATCAAGGGCTATGGTTTCCTTGATACCACATGCCTTCATTCACTATTGTTTTTTAAAACAAACATTGTTCCCTCCTCTCTTTCATTCATTCTTTCTTTCTTTCTTAAAGAAGAGATGTTTGGTCGGTGTGTTAGATGTTAATATGTTAAATAATGAGTTTTCTGTAATCATAAATTGAATGACTGAAATGTAATGTAGATATTAAACGATTATTTTTATTCTGTCATGTGATAGGTCCCAGCCATACATGTGGTATTAGCCATGTGTATAAATTCCTTCGATGATTGAGGAACAAATATGACTAGTAGAAGCAATTGTATTTGAATTTACAACAAACAATCGTGAAATTATATGGATCAAATGATATTATTTACAAATTACGACATAGATATCCAAATGAAGACATCATAGCTAATATTAAACAAGTTAGAGACTAAAATTTTCTAAATAGTAACATTTTGATGTTTCATTTACGGATTTACCTATTATAGAATGTGAAATTTAAATGTCCAACTCTTTTTATTTATGTGTAAGTACAAGTGTACAACAATACTAACATGATAATATGGTATACTCCGTAATCCGTTTATGTTTTCTTGAAAATCTAATCTACCAATAAACTAAAGCAAGATTGTAGCCTTTATTGAATGACACGTGGCGTCATCTTAAAGCGACAAGTGTCCTTTTAGTCATATACATTAATAAAAATTCTATTAAATAATAATTAAAAACTATTTTTTTTTTGAACGGCAAATAAAATTATATTAATACAACAGAACATCTAGCAAAGTACTAGATGTTCCCAACAAGGTAACAATTATAATTACAAGGCAAAAAGCCAATACTTAGGATTGAAACAAACAACAAATCCTGAGCACGTCTTGAGGTTTGAACTGCGAAGAATGCAAAAAGGATAAAAAAAAAAGGCACGAGAAAAATCCTCAACCAACAGAGGCCGAGCCACCGGTTTTCACTCTGTGTTGTTTTTGATGCATTCTCATATAAACCCCAAGGAACGAGACCGATTAAATGACAAGAAGTGGATTAAAACTATGATTATATCTCTATATATATTAAAGGAGATTAGTGGCTGACCTAAGAAAAGCTTAGGTGTCGATTAAGTAGCCTGTCCAACTAGGAAAAAACACACAATGGCTGATGTCATGTGTGTTTTTTTCTTGCTTCTATGAGAAGATTTGATCCAACTTTCTTAATACTCTTTCTTCTCTTTCTCTTTCTCCCAAAAACAATTCAAAAATCACAGATCTCCTTTTATCGATTCTTCCACTTTCAGTCTTCTCCTTCTCTCATCTCATCATCATTATCTTAATTTTTAGCCTCAAATAAAAACCCTAATTTATGAACATGATTAACACACCTACACATATCCAGTCACTCTCTAGATCTAGCAGAAGTTAGGTGAAACGGTGGTGGCAGAAAACTGGCGTCATGGGGCGATGGTTGATCGGAGATATACACCACCGATCTCCTTTAGGAGACGTAACAAATTAAGAGTAGGTTGGTGGTTGTTAATATATATAATATGATTCATTGTTTTATTGTTTTATTTAGTTTTGTATTAGATTAAAAAAGGATGGGTATCTTTTTAGTTAATAGTTGGAAAGATGAAACTGATTGTTTTTTATTTATTTTTTTTAAAATGTTCATTTTGATTTTTGAGAGTGATACCGATGGTTGTCACCGAGTTTTAGCTGAAGCAATGGCATTTAAAGAGAAATTTGGTGATGAATATGATGTTGTTTTGTTTTTTAATAAAATATTTAGTTTTGATTAGTATTGTATTAGGAGGAAATATGATTCAATGTGTGTTTATGCTATATTGATTTGTGTTTTCAGGTGTTTTTGACTGATTTATGGACCGACATATTCCATGGCCGTTTTTGCTGCCACTTCCACATTTATAGCCCGGTGAGGATTCTGGTCTCTTTTTTTTTTCTTCCTTAGCCTCGCGTAATGGATTTTGATGTACAACTGTTATTGGGTTTTTGATTATATATTTAGATTGTAAGATGGCTGACCAAAATAAAAGTTTCAGATGTGATCAAGTCGACAAAAAAAACATATGGTGAGTTTTATTTTAAATTAAATTCTTTAAATTGTTTCCTTCTATATTGATGTACATGAACTGTTTGATTATAATTTTGGGTCAATAAAATATGTAAAGTTTGTTGTTTGAGTGACTATACTGATGTACATAAACTGTTTGTGATTTCTTAGTTTTTAATCAAAAGTTGCTTGAAATCCACTTTGCTTCGTTGCTTCTTGATTAACAATATTAACCCTTGAAGAAGTCAGGTTTGATTTTTTCATGAACATATCAGGTACATTTTTTCATGAACAATTCTGAACACGCTTTTTATGTTGAGGCAGGTTAGTTAAAGAGAGATAATTTCAAAGGCTTCAAGGAAATAGAGCAGAAGATGATGATCGAAAGGCTTTTGGAAGTAGCAGTGATGGATGATAGGTTGTAGGCGTGCTGCTGAAGTGTTCATAGAGACCAGGACACTCGTCAAAAGGTAAAATAAATGATGAATTTTTTATGTTCTTTATTTAGTATTGAAGATTTTTTTTATGATTTAGTATTGTTTGGCATCCGGACCATTAATTAGATGGCTTATAAATTTTAGACCAAGTTATGCAACCGTGTTATATAATGAAGCAACCATATTTGATGCAACTGTATATTAATATGCAGGTATAGAGTTGTTGTCATATAAAGGATTAAAAATGATGGTAGCTTCTCAGCTAATGAAATTTCGAGGTGGGAAATTACGACCCATATACTTAAGAATGCGAAGATCGACGCTCTATCTCTAATGGGTCAATTCGGTAACCTATCTTGCTTTTCTCCTCTTTATCAAGACAGGAAGATGTTGTATTGAAATAAGTTGAGATAATGTATTCCTTGGCATGGCATTTGATTTGTGTATGTGACCTTGCTATCACATGCCAATGGTAATTAAATTAGTACTTTTCATGGATAAAAGATTGAGCTGCATTATCGATAATGGATCAAGTGTTGGGAAAAGGTGGGTTTTGGACAGTTATTTAAGGCTGGATTGATGAGCAGTCGTTTACTGTTGCAAAGGCTGGGACTAGAGTTGTTTTGGATGATCATGTAAACTCAAATCGTGGCATACTTGTAGCTTTACAAGTTTTGTGACATGTTTTTGGATATATGCTATTCTAACATGCTTGAAAATGACTTGCAGGTTGTGTGTAACGAAAATAAACTTGCAAAATTTGTAAAGATGAAATAAAAGAAGCAAAACTGGAAGACTGGATACTGGAAACTGGAGACTGGAGTCTGGAGACTGGAGACTGGAGACTGGAGACTGGAAATTACAATTTTGTAATTGTATTTATGTGAAGGAAAAAGCTTGTTATTAGAAAAGATTTTGGGTTGTTAACATGCTGAAGATTTTTTTGTAAATTGGTGGGTAGATTTAAATTAAGTATTACGGAGTATTTGATAAGTTTTTTTTCTCATTCAATGTCAAAAAGTGTAATATATTTTTTTTTGAACTAAGTAATATATATTTTTCTGAACGACTAACTAAGATAATGTCAGGTACTCTTATGTTACGCGATGCCCCAAAGGCTACAAATTCATTAAAAACTACGAGTATATATTAAAATCCTTTATCTTTTCGAGGTTAATTAGAGATAGTTACTATTAGTTGATCGAGGGGTCTTTCTAAATTTAATTAGGATAAATATATTGTAATTCTAAAAATATTAAAGGGTGAAAATGAAAGTGGAACCATGGGAAATAAATGAATTTGATTAGGGTATCAGAAAAACGTGAATAGCTTTTCTACATTTCACCAGGTTGACATTTTAGGCTATTAATAAAAGGCATTTAAATGTAACATTTATTTTCTCGGCTATTTTTTTTAAGCGGGCTAAATGGCTTCCACCCAAATGTGACATTTTTATATGGCGGGATATCATTGAACACATTCCCACTGGAGTCTGGAGACTGGAAACTGGAGTCTGGAGACTGGAAACTGGAGACTGTAGATTGGAATCTGGAGTCTGGAGACTGGAGACTGGAAACTGGAGTCTGGAGACTGGAAACTGGAGTCTGGAGACTGGAGATTGGAATCTGGAGTCTGGAGACTGGAGACTGGAAACTAGAGTCTGGAGACTGGAGTCTACCTGGAACTGGAGACTGGAGTCTGGAGACTGGAGACTGGAAACTAGAGTCTGGAGACTGGAGACTGGAGACTGGAGTCTGGAGACTGGAAACTGGAGTCTGGAGACTGGAGTCTACCTGGAACTGGAGACTGGAGTCTGGAGACTGGAGACTGGAGACTGGAGACTGGAGACTGGAGACTGGAAACTGGAGTCTGGAGACTGAGACTGGAGACTGGAGACTGGAGTCTACCTGGAACTGGAGACTGGAGACTGGAGACTGGAGACTGGAGTCTGGAGACTGGAGACTGGAACTGGAGACTGGAGACTGGAGACTGGAGACTGGAAACTGAGACTGGAGACTGGAAACTGGAGTCTGGAGACTGGAGACTGGAGATTGGAGTCTGGAGACTGGAGACTGGAGTCTGGAGCTGGAGACTGGAGACTGGAGATTGGAACTGGAGACTGGAAACTGGAGACTGGAGACTGGAAACTGGAGTCTGGAGACTGGAGTCTGGAGACTGGAGCCTGGAACTGGAGACTGGAGACTGGAGACTGGAGATTGGAATCTGGAGTCTGGAGATTGGAATCTGGAGTCTGGAGACTGGAGTCTGGAGACTGGAGACTGGAAACTGGAGTCTGGAGACTGGAGATTGGAGATTGGAGTCTGGAGACTGGAGACTGGAAACTGGAGACTGGAAACTGGAGTCTGGAGACTGGAGCCTGGAACTGGAGACTGGAGTCTGGAGACTGGAGACTGGAAACTGGAGTCTGGAGACTGGAGTCTACCTGGAACTGGAGACTGGAAACTGGAGTCTGGAGACTGGAGTCTACCTGGAACTAGAGACTGGAGTCTGGAGACTGGAGTCGAACTGGAGACTGGAGCTGGAGACTGGAGACTGGAGACTGGAGTCTGCACCTGGAGGATCTTCACTGGAGAATGCATCTGGAGGATCCAACTGGAGCACTTTTTGTGGAAATGGTTCGGGGTCATTTCCGCATCAGAATATATTGCTTATATTACTATATCACTTTATAAAATGTCTATCGATTGTCCGTGTTTTTACACGGGTCTACAACTAGTATCTCTATATTATAATTGTTTCCTTATCTATATCATTCCCTAACTCGTCTCTAAACTTCCTTTCCTAATATATTTAAAGTTTCTTTATTGGTAGATAAGAAAACGTATAATACTAATTCTTTGCAAGCCTATATATACCATCCAGAGGAACGATTTTTCCATTAAAAAATTACTGATTTTTAAAGTTTTAAAGTCTATATCATTCCCTAACTCTTCTCTAAACTTCCTTTCCTAATATATTTAAAGTTTCTTTATTGGTAGATAAGAAAACGTATAATACTAATTCTTTGCAAGCCTATATATACCATCCAGGGGAACGATTTTTCCATTAAAAAATTACTGATTTTTAAAGTTTTAAAGATGTAAACAATCGGAGCTACAACTTTTCAATCAATTTTCAAAGTCGCTGATTCTTAAGATCTCAAAGAGGTAAAATCATTGTACATGTGTTTGATATTAAATTATATTGGTAGCCCAAAATTAATAATTATGGTAACAAAGTGTATAAATATGGTAACAAATTTAATATGTGATGATTTAAAATATTTATCTATTATTATTAATAGTAATTATTTTCTTGGTTACTATTATTAGTGTAGTATACTGATTTTATATATTAGGTAAACTTGATGGAATTTAGGTTGTTGCAATCTCCTGTTTGATAATAAGTAACTCTCAAAACGTAATAGTTTGATGATCATGTTGTCACTAAGCGAACAATCTGAAAATCCTTAGATTGTATACAAGGATGTTTTTGTTTTTCATATCGTGAGCGATTTTTTACCTTATGAAGTTTTAGGTTATATGTTTAATAATAATGAATTACCCGTGCAACATGCACGGACATTAGTAGTATATGGATATATAAATTCATTATAATTAAAAGATATACACAAAAAAATAGACTTTAATATCACGTACATTATAAATTTTTTAAATGCTTAAAACTCTTTTTCTATATAAATATAATTGTATCATCAAATATTATATAATCCGTACATCGTACGGGTATTAAGACTAGTACTATCTAAAACAGGAGGCTGAAGAAGTATTTGGAGCCACCAGAGCCCCTTTTGAGACTACATTCCCGCCCATCCATCTATTTTATTTTCCATGTTTCTATTTACCAACAAAAATTAAAAATAATACTGCAGCCCCTTCTCTGACCTAATAGCAAAAAAAAAACTAATAAAAAAAACCCTCAATCTTTCTTCCTCAACCTCTTCTCACAATTCAACCTATTCCTTTATTGAAATCCTCTTCAGAATATTCAGCCACATATTATTCTTTGTTCTCCATCCTATTTTGTTTACGTTTGATTATGCATACAGTAAACTATAAACCATAAAAAACCCTAAATCGTTATTGTTGTTGATGGAGATGATGCTCGCAAGATGTTGTTGGAGGAGATACTTAGGTGAACAGTATTTGGTTAAATTCATTTGGTATGTGGATGAATTTCATGCTAAAGGGTTGAATGCCCACAAGGTGTTTGCTATAATGCCTGAATGAGAAACGATCAGTTCATTAGTAGGTTTTTTTTACCCGTTAAATATAAAAATGTATATATACTCTTCTTTACATTATATAAAAACGTAAAGCACATAATACTCATTTGTATTCTTTGTTAATCTTTGTGAGACGTCTGGAGACTGGAGACTGGAAACTGGAGTCTGGAGACTGGAAACTGGAGACTGGAGATTGGAGTCTGGAGACTGGAGACTGGAAACTGGAGTCTGGAGACTGGAAACTGGAGTCTGGAGACTGGAGTCTGGAGACTGGAACTGGAACTGGAGTCTGGAGACTGGAGTCTGGAGACTGGAGACTGGAGATTGGAGACTGGAGACTGGAAACTGGAGACTGGAGACTGGAAACTGGAGTCTGGAGACTGGAAACTGGAGACTGGAGTCTGGAGACTGGAGACTGGAACTGGAGACTGGAGTCTGGAGACTGGAGACTGGAAACTGGAGTCTGGAGACTGGAGTCTGGAGACTGGAAACTGGAGTCTGGAGACTGGAGTCTGGAGACTGGAGACTGGAGACTGGAGTCTGGAGACTGGAGACTGGAGACTGGAGTCTGCCTGGAACTGGAGACTGGAGTCTGGAGACTGGAGTCTGGAACTGGAGTCTGGAACTGGAGACTGGAGTCTGGAGACTGGAGACTGGAAACTGGAGTCTGGAGACTGGAAACTGGAGTCTGGAGACTGGAGTCTGGAACTGGAACTGGAGACTGGAGACTGGAGATTGGAACTGGAGTCTGGAGACTGGAACTGGAGACTGGAGTCTGGAGACTGGAGACTGGAAACTGGAGTCTGGAGACTGGAGTCTGGAGACTGGAAACTGGAGTCTGGAGACTGGAGACTGGAAACTGGAGTCTGGAGACTGGAGACTGGAGACTGGAGTCTGGAGACTGGAGACTGGAAACTGGAGTCTGGAGACTGGAAACTGGAGACTGGAGACTGGAAACTGGAGACTGGAGACTGGAAACTGGAGTCTGGAGACTGGAGATTGGAGATTGGAGTCTGGAGACTGGAGACTGGAAACTGGAGTCTGGAGACTGGAAACTGGAGTCTGGAGACTGGAAACTGGAGACTGGAGTCTGGAGACTGGAACTGGAGACTGGAGACTGGAGACTGGAAACTGAGACTGGAGACTGGAAACTGGAGACTGGAGTCTGGAGACTGGAAACTGGAGTCTGGAGACTGGAGCCTGGAACTGGAGTCCAAGAGGAACGATTTTTCCATTAAAAAATTACTGATTTTTAAAGTTTTAAAGTCTATATCATTCCCTAACTCTTCTCTAAACTTCCTTTCCTAATATATTTAAAGTTTCTTTATTGGTAGATAAGAAAACGTATAATACTAATTCTTTGCAAGCCTATATATACCATCCAGAGGAACGATTTTTCCATTAAAAAATTACTGATTTTTAAAGTTTTAAAGTCTATATCATTCCCTAACTCTTCTCTAAACTTCCTTTCCTAATATATTTAAAGTTTCTTTATTGGTAGATAAGAAAACGTATAATACTAATTCTTTGCAAGCCTATATATACCATCCAGGGGAACGATTTTTCCATTAAAAAATTACTGATTTTTAAAGTTTTAAAGATGTAAACAATCGGAGCTACAACTTTTCAATCAATTTCCAAACTCACTGATTCTTAAGATCTCAAAGAGGTAAAATTATTGTACATATGTTTGATATTAAATTATATTGGTAGCCCAAAATTAATAATTATGATGGATTTTAAAAAAAAATACTACATATGTGATGATTTAAAATATTTATTATTATTTTTAATAGTAATTATTTTTCTTGGTTATTATTATGTGTCGTATATTGATTTTATATATATTAGGTAAACTTGATGGAATTTAGGTTGTTGCAATTTCCTATTTGATAATAAGTAACTCTCAAAACGTAATAGTTTGATGATCATGTTATCACTAAGCGAACAATCTGAAAATCCTTAGGTTGTATATAAGGATGTTGTTTTTCATATCGTGAGCGATTTTTTACCTTATGAAGTTTTAGGTTATATGTTTAATAATAATGAATTACCCGTGCAACATGCACGGACATTAGTAGTATATGGATATATAAATTCATTATAATTAAAAGATATACACAAAAAAATAGACTTTAATATCACGTACATTATAAATTTTTTAAATGCTTAAAACTCTTTTTCTTATATAAATAAAGTAATCAAAAATACGTTATAATCAATCCGTACATCGTACGGGTATTGAATCTAGTACTATACTAAAACATGAGGTTGAAGAAGCATTTGGAGCCACCAGAGCCCCTTTTGAGACTACATTCCCGCCCATCCCTCTATTTTATTTTCCATGTTTCTATTTACCAACAAAAATTAAAAATAATACTGCAGCCCCTTCTCTGACCTAATAGCAAAAAAAAAACTAATAGAAAAAAAAACCCTCAATCTTTCTTCCTCAACCTCTTCTCACAATTCAACCTATTCCTTTATTGAAATCCTCTTCAGAATATTCAGCCACATATTATTCTTTGTTCTCCATCCTATTTTGTTTACGTTTGATTATGCATACAGTAAACTATAAACCATAAAAAACCCTAAATCGTTATTGTTGTTGATGGAGATGATGCTCGCAAGATGTTGTTGGAGGAGATACTTAGGTGAACAGTATTTGGTTAAATTCATTTGGTATGTGGATGAATTTCATGCTAAAGGGTTGAATGCCCACAAGGTGTTTGCTATAATGCCTGAATGAGAAACGATCAGTTCATTAGTAGGTTTTTTTTACCCGTTAAATATAAAAATGTATATATACTCTTCTTTACATTATATAAAAACGTAAAGCACATAATACTCATTTGTATTCTTTGTTAATCTTTGTGAGACGTAGATTGGTAACTAAGATGTTTTTGTGTTAAATGGTCATTGTGGCCAGCCCATTATGTAAAAAAGTTTAAGAAATTATTAGTCAAAAGAAAATACTAAATAGTTAGTACATAATATATTCATAATGTGAACATCAACACATATAGTACTCATAACCTAACACCTAACAGTTATTGACCTTGGTTTGGAACATCCGTTTTGTGAGAGTCATGTCATCGGTGCATTTATATGAGTAACTCATGATATTCTTAGTCAATAATAAGAGTTTATTAACATCAATTTTTATGATAAATTATGGTAGCAACTTCGAGACTTGAATCCTTCATCTTATTGATAAGCTGATGATGCTGATTTTTGAGTTTCATTATTGCTTTATATATTGTTCAAGAACTTATTCTTATGTACGTTTATTATTGGTTTGATATGACATAGACTTCGTGCGATTTAACTAAGGCCATGAAGAGAGCTGGTGTTCTAATCTAAGCAGTTGGATGCTGCCAGAGTTATGTCAAGATGGACATGTATATATATATTGATTATAGAAGTGCTAAAAAATATGCTAAAGGTGTTGACAGTCAGCACACATCAGCCAAAGGGGTTAAATTTAGTGTATTCGATTCCTATATTTTTAAATATACCAATTCTTATCTAAATTAGAGTATAAAGTATATCTCCTATTTTTTTTACCAACTATAATCATATTAAGGAAATTAAATCTCCTAAAATATATAACAGAATCTTCTAAAACATTCTGTAAACCTGATATATCTCCTTAATTTTCTACAAGATTTTTTTTTGATTTTTACTTGACCTAAAAGATAACAACACATCTATATAAATCTCTATCTCTGTATAATCCTTCTCACCACAACTTTCTGCACCCAAAACTTTTATGTGACGTAATTTTCTCTCAATGTTAATATTTTTTCACTATATTTTTCATTATTCTTTCTCATAATTTTGCTCTGATGTTGTTGTGTTGTTCATGAATGCAGGATTAACATGGAATCTATATCTTCCCAAGGTATGATATTTGATATATCTACTATGAATTTCTAATAAACATCGTTTTATTTATTTTGTTTTACATTTAAACTAATATTGTTGTAAATAATTTCCATTAGCTCCAAAGGAAACTACGTTGGTGCATGTCGCAGACCTCAACCCTGCTCATTCTAACCATCATTTGCGTGTTCGTGTTGTTCATGCATGGATTATTAAGCAGTTTTTTAACCCATCTCATAATAAATCATTCGAGATGGTTTTTGTCGACGAACTGGTATGTCAAAAATTATTATTCTCCATTTTTAAATCAGTTTCACTATTTACTACAAGTAAATAGTGAACCTCATTAATGATCAAATGTTGAATACTCTTCCTGGTAACGAGAGGGTTTACCTAAGTTCTGATACTAATTGTCAAGCTGATTTAAATCCAAATATGAGCCCAGAATTATATTCTCCAGACTTTCTAAACCGAATAAAGATTTCTGGTCTTCCGAATCATAATCTAACTCTGAGGGAAGGTGCTCCTGTCATGTTGCTTAGAAATGTTGATTAGCAACAAGGTCTTTGCAATGGTACTCGATTGCAGGTAAAACGTCTCTATGAACATGTTATTGAGGCAATTGGTATTTCTGGAAGTCATGTTGGTCATATCACGTATATCCCCCGTATGAAATTGACAAGTTCCAATAAAAAAATGCCTTTTCAATTTCAGCGACGACAATTCCCACTTTCCGTTTCTTTTGCGATGACTATTAACAAAAGTCAGGGACAATCGTTGGGGAGGGTTGGCCTCTATCTACCCAAGCCGGTCTTCACGCATGGACAACATTACGTTGCATTGTCGAGAGTCAAGAGTAGACAAGGTCTGAAGGTGCTTATTTGTGATCAACAAGGTCATCCAACAAACCATACGACAAATGTTGTATACAAAGAAGTTCTTCAGGGCCTCTGACAACCTTATAGTTGCTACAAACATTATTTCCTTCTCCATTTTCAGTATTCATTTCATTGGATTCTTTGCATTTTATTTATCATCATTCCACCTTATAGTTTTTTTTAATTATATGTTTTTTATTTGGTTGAAATAAAAATTATGTGTTCGATGTATTCTACAATCTAATCTAAATATACGTATTAAAACGAAAGTTAAAAGCTATTTTTTGAAACTACCCGTCCATCGGACGGGTCTGAAGACTAGTATTATATATTACTAGATAAATGTTGTTGAACGGTAACATTATAATTATCGGTTAGTAAATAGATAATATATTTACTTCAATTCAAATTTGACATATAATTATAAAACTAGATTAAACCCGTCTGTTGAACGGTAACATTATAATTATCGGTTAGTAAATAGATAATATATTAAATTGTCAAAAGATATTATAAAATGGTTATTAAATGCTTTTTAATTTCATATTATATGTATGGACATATAATATAGATCTACTTGGGGGGACATATGTATTAAGTCCCTTTATGAGGGTTGGGTTTGGCTTGGGTATATGTAACATCCGTGATATTTGACCGTTTGACTTTATATGTAATTTGACTAACGACGTTAATAAATGATATATTTATGTGCATTTCGTGAATTTATGATGAGAAATATGTTGACGGGTCGATTATTTGAGTTATTATGTGAAATGATACAAGACGATTGGTGAAGTAACTAGTTAATTTTGATTGGTCAACCCATGGGTGCAAACCAACCCAAGACCCAACCTTATCCATTCTTCCACCCATTCACTCATTTCTATCCTTCTTTCTCTTTCTCATTCAATGCAAGAACACACTCTCACCTTCTCTCCCTAAATTCTTAACATCATTTAATGTTAATTTGGGTCAACTTAGTGCAAGAATCATTATCTTCATCATCATTAATCCATTATATCAAAAGCTTGGTTATTTAGTGCAAGAAAATCTCATTTAGAGCTCAAATTCGGATTTGGACTTTTGGAGGTGACTTTGGTAAGTTAAACTAGCCTTAAATTCATTAATTATTACTTAATATTATGTTTTTAGTCAAGAACAATCACATTTTGGGTCAAAAATCGGGTCTAGGGTTCTTTAGCATAAAAATTAGGGTTTTGTGTATAAATGGGTCAAAACTGATTTGATGATGATTTGAACCTTTTGAGATGGAATTTCGAGTTGGGGTAAGTGTAACTATGTTTTCGAGATGGAATTTCTGCACAATCTGCTGCTGCTGCTCGACCTTTTTTCTGCATGGCGTATCTTACGCCCATGTGGGGCGTAACCTACGCTCCTGGGTATTGCATGGACGTCTGGTACGGCGTGGGAGGGCGTAGCTTACGTTGGTGGCTGGGTTGTGGCGTATCCTACGCTAAAATGACCGTACCTTACGCTTCTCTCTAAATACCTTACGCTATATTGGCTCTGTTTACGTTGGTCGAGACGCCAAAAAGGAAGGATTCTAGGCCACCGTAAATTACGGTGGCATTGGGCGTAACCTACGCTGGGAAGCTTTCAAGAGCCGTAACTTTACGGTGGTTTGGCCGTAAATTACGGTGGCCTATTTTCTTAGGGTTTCCTGTTTGACTTTATTTGACCACCAAAACCCTAGATACGTACCGGGCTTCGATCTGAACCACTACCCAACTTCGTTAATAATGTAATGAGCCTTGGAAATCACATTAACTCTTGAAACACATATGAAACCTTAACTAGGGCTTTTAACCTAAAGTGATGTAAATATATAAATATATATAAATGGGCAAAATTTATTTAAAGACTCGAGACGATTCTTAAACAACTTTCTTTGGGTTCAAACTAACACTTGACCCCTATAGTGACCATGTCGGGCCTTAGTAGTCGGTTGAAGCCTTGTAAGGAACTAAAACCTAATTAGGGTTTTGACAAGTAAATGACGTATATGTATATATATATATAAGTATTAATGTGTATATATATTATCAATATATAGGTGGTGGACGTGAAGTGAACATTGAACGACATTAACTCGACCTTATATCAAAACTACACTTCTCTTTGCCGATCAAGGTGAGTTCCGTAGCTCCCTACTCAATTGAGATTCGGGCTGAAAAGTGTACACTTATGTGGTTGGTTGTTTGATTGTGTGATTGAATATTTGATTGACTTATGATTGATTGATTGTGTATTGATGGATGATTTGATTGTATGTTGATGGAATTACGTATATGAATGTAGTGAATGGTTATTTAGGTTAGTTGTACGTACATGAAGGTCGGTTATGCCTTCAAGGGGTTTTAGATGTGGTGGGAAGGCTGCGGGTGACCCTATATATAAGCATCTAGGACTCATTGAAAGTAGAATCCTCCTAAGTGTATGTACGTCTTGATAGGTTTGATGGTTTGATGATTGATGGACTTGTGGTTGAGACAAACACGCATATGTATTGATGTGGATGTTGATGAGATGAATAAGTACATCCGAGTGTATAGACGTATACACTTGCGTTGAATTGATGAAACGTACATGACTCCGGGTATATAGACGTATATACACCGATGATTTTGAGATGCCACATTGTTCATTGGGATGACATGTGAGTATCGTTGCATGGTTGACTTGATGGTCACACTAATGTTATGCACCATGACATATTATGCATACGGCACATATCTTGATATTGACATCACTTGTGCATATTTTATTACATGCATTATTTTATGACGTGTAATCTTGTTGTATTTGATAGTGTGACACTTAAAGGCTACTTGTAAGTTATGCATTGCCTTTACTCATACATTATGTGATTATTGACGATGGTTCCTTGAGGACCATTACTACGAACTCACTAACCTCGTGTTGACTTGTTTAGTACACTTTTCAGGTAACCAGGTTAACCTAGGACGTGAAGTATGATTGATTGCTTGCTTTTGGACCCGGATATTGGACTTACATGGATCAAGGATTCATTTGCCTACTTTTGCATTATGCTTAGGATCGATAGCCATCTTTTGATGATCTTTTGTAAACCTTGATGGTTACTTGCTCCTTATGCATTTTGTACTTGAATTAACTTAATTTATGGATTCACCGGATCCTTTATTTGCATTTAGTTCATGTTCTACATTAATTCCACCTTGTTCTATATGATTTCCGTAATACTTCGAGCCCTAGCTCGGGGTGTTACAGAATGGTGGCCCATGCGTGGTCGTAGAGAATTAGGAGGTTTGACCTAGACTACGGCTTAAGTTAAAACTCTTCATATAGCATGCATGGTTAGGAACTCTGAGTGCAACATGAATTATGTGAACCCTAAAAGGTGTACTGTTAGGTCCAGATTTACTGGACTCGCTCCAGACTCGACTACTGGAGCCTTACTGAAGATCTGTCCAGAAACGTGTTCTACTGGACCTACTCCAGACTTGGAATCTGGAGTCCCTCTGAAGATTTGTCCAGAAATAATGGAAGACCAGTGAGCAAATACTTGTATAGGAAATCTGGAGTATTCTCCAGATTAGCTCACTGGACTTCACCCCAGTCCAAATCTACTCTACTGAAGACGTTCTCACTAAAGTCAAAGACTGAAGTCAGAATAAAGAAGACTGACAAATGGCGGAGTCCACTGGAAGTCTTACCAGATCTGTACACTGGAGTATTGTCAGTGTTCTAGACCTTACAAGTCTGAACACTGATATCGAGTAATTGACTTTTGCCTTTACACACTTTCCAAAGGACATTCCACTTGTTCTTTACCAAAGTTATACGTGTGTAAAGGTGGTTGGTTAAAAGAATAAAGTCATATTGATGTGACTTTATCCTTGTACCATTAACCAATGTATTTAATGTTCTTGTCGGTTCATTAAATGCATGCAACCATATTTGTACGGCACAAAATTCACTGGTGAATTTTGTTGCCTATAAATACAAAGTCATTTCCTTGAGAAAAACACTTTAAAAGCATACATTTAGCATTAGAGTGAATTTGTCTAAATACTCTCGATCTTAAACAGGGATACTTCACAACTTTAAGTATCTCGATCCAAAAGAGTTATTTGACAAATATAGATCATTTGTAATTCATAGGTTTTTAGGATACATACTTATTTGTATTATCTTGATTCCGCACAACCTTGTATTTTATTTAACATCATAAATAAAATACACCTTGAAAAATACATAATGTTCCACTTTACTTGTTTATTGCTTTAAGTCTTGTATTACTTTGTTTATATATTCTTGCATTTATTTACAAGTAATACTAGTCCATTCTAGTGATTATTAGACTTGTTGTATTTTACACTTTCGGGGTTAACCATCGAATTCAGGGACCTCACATGTACTTTGTGAGTTCGTAGTTAAGACCAACTATGTGATGAATGTGTGATGAGTACAATGTAGTTAACGTGTACATTGAATTGAAATTGATTGTGGTTGAGATGGATTGTTGTTATTGATTGATGATTTAGGGCAAAATGAAGTTATGGTGTTAACTTGATATAACATTGTGGCAACCCTAAAAGAGCCTGATCAACTATTTTATGGTTACCCGGTATTATAACAAGTTAATGGCATCACGGATTGCACACGCTTGGCTTAGGGTATAATAAGGAATCGATATGCTTAATGGAAGTTGATTGGGTGGAGGGTTAGCCGCTGGTACACCCTGTATACAAACCCGGTCAATGACTAGAGGGCATATCGAATTCGGATTATACTTTGAACCATTTGTGGTTAGTTACTTAGATTGTATGATGTGGTGAACATGAATACCTAGATTGATGATAAACGATTGTAGTAAACTTGGCATGATGACATGATAAGTAATAACCCCCTTAGGATTCTAGCACTCTTGCCTTAGCATAATGATATGAAATGTGTATGTTATATCGACATGAGAGCATTGACAACTTGTGTGACTAACATGTGAGCATTTGAGACTAACTCTCGGGTCAACGTGTTTACTTGTTTTATAGAAATGGTGAGACCAAGAAGGGTTGGAGCAAACTATAGGGCTCACTCGGAAGAACCTCAACCGGAAGCGCAACCGGAGGTGCAAGGAGGTAGAGGTATGGGTCGGGGTGGTAGAGGCCGTGGTGGAGGCCGAGGTAGGGGTCGTGGTGAGGCTCCTAGGCCGAACTTGGCGGATGTGATCGCTCAAACGGTCACCAATATCATGCCAACTATTGTTGCCCAAGTCCAAGCAACTCTTGAAGGGGACAATAGGGCACAACCCAATGAGCCTAAAAACAATGAAGCCCCGGCTAATGTGAATAATGAGGGTGCTTGACCTCATGTTGTGGTGAATGAAGAAGAAGAACCGATTGAAGTTGATAACTATAGGCCCATGTTTAATCAACATGGAGTGTACCGCCAAGGTTGTCAATTTAAAGATTTCAAGAATTATGGGGCGCCGGAGTTTGATGGTAAGGGTGGTCCCACGGATTGTATAAGGTGGTTTGAGAAGATTGAAGCGGTGATAGAAAGAAGTCATTGCACTTATGATGATCAAATTCACTATGCTTCCGGTATGTTTAAAGAAGATGCGTTGAGTTGGTGGAACCAAGAGATAACCTTGGGCCGGACCCGTAACTTGTCATGGGCCGTGATATGTCGTATTTTATACCCATTTCCCACATTGTATTTAGTTGATTTCGCATGGTTTATGAGTCGTTTTAGTATATATTTGGTGCGTTTATGGTATTTGTTAGTGTTTCAGGTTACTGACAGGCATTTGAGCGCAAATCTGGAGAAAACGACATTGTTGAGATGAATTAAGTGCTAACGGAGGATTTCGGAAGCATTTGGATGAAGATTGCAGAAAGTCAACAAAAGTCAAAGCTGAAGAAGGCCAATTGCGCCGCAACTGGGGGTTGCGCCGCAACCCAATTCCAGAAAGATAAGTTGCGCCGCAACTGCCCTAGTTGCGCCGCAACGTCTCTCCTTCCTGGCCAGCCACGAGTCAACATTAGTCAATGGTCAACGCAAGTCAACGGTGAATTGCGCCGCAACTCCTGGTTGCGCCGCAACCCAAAAGCAGAAGAATAAGTTGCGCCGCAACTCCTTCAGTTGCGCCGCAATGGGTTCAAGTTCAAGCCAGCTTGGTCAACGAAAGTTAAAGTCAAAAGCCAAAAGTCAACATGTGTTGCGCCGCAACGCCCAGTTGCGCCGCAACTGGGCCCGTTTCTGGCAGCTTTTGGGGATCGTATAAATACCTTGCAAAATAAGCCAAAAACACACTTTTCTTTTTAGCAGCCGTTTTTGGGAACCCTAATTGGAGATTTTCATCATTTTCTAGGTTTTCAAACACGATTTGATCTATTTCGTTCGTAGCTTTCAATTATTATCATTAGGTAACAATGAATTCTTCTTATTTTAATTGTTATTCTTCTTTTAATATGAGTGGCTAATCGCTTCATCATCCATCTTGATGGAGTGAGACAATATGTAAAGATTGCACAATTTTATTAATTCAATGTTGATTTCATTTAACGTTATATCGAGATCTTAGCGTATTTCTTCCTTATTATTTATCGTGAATTGATTGGTGATTTATGTGTGTCTTTAATGGTAGTTATTGATTACATATATTTCGTTTTGATTGTTTGGGTACAAACGATTGGGTCTATGACGGGTACGGTAGATAATCGTTCATGATAATTGGAAGAAATGTGTTAACGGTTGGGTACAATCGATATGTATAATTGTTATTTCAATAACCAAACCAATTGTTTGATTAGGGAAGTTATAAAAGATGTCTTGGGGTACCGGTCTTTGTAACGAAACTAGTTTAAGCAAGAGAGTCAAATGATGTCATTAACTTGACGGGTACGGGGTTGGTGCTTTGTTTGAGTCTCGGTTATTTAATCAACTAATTTGGGTTTAAACTTCATTTATGTGCAATCTGAGCGTATTGTCAAGCGAAATCAAGATGGATGCCTTTTAAATTATTGTTTAAAACAAATTCTCTTTTCGATTAATCCTTTGGGATTACTAATTATTTACTAACTTTTGCAAAGTGACAATTCGGTCACAACCCCCCTATTTACTTGAATTACTTAATGTCAACAATTACTTAGTTTTAGTCCCTGTGTTCGATCCTGGACTTACCTTTTAGCTATACTATATACGAACGGGTCCACTGCCCGAGAGTGTGTAGTAGTCAATTTTAGGGTATTTCTTGTTTTAATTTTTAAACTCGATTTTACACATCAAGTTTTTGGCGCCGCTGCCGGGGACTTAATTTTAAGTAGTTGTTTATTTTGTAGTTCGATCCTTTTTCACATTCATTTGTGAGAAAGTTATTGCTTTACTAGATAGTTTGTATTTTATTTCATTTCAATTATACCACAAGTGCGGTTGACGGTTTGTTTGTGGTGAGTGTGCAGGTTCTTGTTAGTTGATGAACACAAGAGCTTATGGCCGACCTTTGCTTAGCCCATTGTCTAATCCAGGGAAAGTCAGACGTCGACTTGTGTCAAGAGATAACCGGGAACCATCCACACCAGTCAAAATAGATTTAGAAACAGAAACCAGTATTCCACCCACCCAGAACTTGGAAGATCAGTTGGTTAATCAGTTGGCCGAT
>CM067172.1:77159494-77171058 GCA_034093135.1 Erigeron breviscapus | reverse complement strand
GTAAATTACGCCAGTTGGGGCGTAATTTACGCTGGTTACTGAACATGATCGACCAGCTATGCCCAAAATCAAGAAAAACGAACCCAAACACCTCCAAATCGACCCCAAACTCATTTTTGACCATTTTGGGACCATTTTGAAGCTACAAAACATGTTACTAACATAATTTGAACAAAACCCACCATCCAAACTCTTCCATAACACAAAACTAAGATCAAATCACACCCAAATCCACCCCAAAACCCTAGAAGCCCAAAATTCGATTTTGACAACCAACAAGGCCAAAGATGTTTAGATTCGACCAAGGAACATAATAAGCAACATATAATGATGATTTTGAGCTAAGAATCACTTACCAAAACAACCCGAAGCTTTCAAATCCCCAATTTGGAGCTAAAATGGTGAAGAACACTTGAAATACCCAAAAATCTTGAAGTTTTGCAAGAGATTATTATTATACAATGATTAATTAACAATTTTATTATCACCAACCTAGTGTTGACTTTGTTTAGTACACTTTTCAGGTAATCAAGTGAATCCGAGACATGTTGGTTGATTGTTGCTTTTGCCTGGGCTTGGACTTACGTGGATCCGTGATTCATTCCTTTTATGGTTTCATGTTCTTTATGTATATTGTACCTTGTATGTTTGATGTTGGATTCACCGAATCCCTTTTATGTCATGTAGTTCATATTCTACGATAATTCCATGCATACGCTATATCTTTTCAGTAATATTCTGAGTCTAGCTCAGGGTGTTACACAAGGGTCTCATACACATATGGAATAACTCTATCAATTAAGCCACGAATTTTCTCACCCAGTTCAATATTTTCCAGATCCTTCTTCAAAAGTTCATCATGTCGTCTTTCTAAACCAGTGCGAAGTGCTTTCACAACAACGTCCTGCTCCGATAAACATTTCTCCAGATCTGCAATTCTATCAAACAGACTGCCAACAACAACTTGAGATTCTTTCAGCATATCTCGAATATACTCATATTCCCGACATAAACCACGAAGTAGACGATTTTTTGAACCATTTTGCTTTTCAATTGCCATTTCCTTTTCCATATACACGCGAGCAGTTGAACCAGAAAAAGAAATTGGCAAGAAAGATCCTTTATCCTTTTCCATATCACGAACAATAAAGGTTGGGACAACTGATGATCCGACATCAGCAGCTTTCCTCTTCGATGACATTATAATACATAAAAAAAAAATTACAGTCGGAAAAAAAGTTTAAATAATAATGTAATGGAATACTGAGTGAAAAAGGAAGTTGAATAATTATCCGATATAATAAATTGAATAGACGAGCAATTAAAAAATAAGTGGCAATAATTGCGTTCAAATAAGACAAAAAATAAAATAAAATTGTGATATGATAAATTAACAAGACCACGAAACGCTAGCCATAAATATCACGTCTTGAGATACGGGCGGACTTATACTCTACTTCGGAAAAATAAGAATTTGTCTAGGGAAATGCGGATGTTACGAAGTTTACCCTGAACAAAGAGTCACCTTCATTTAACCCCTAAGAATTGTCAAAATATGCAATTTTCATTCCTTGAAACAATACGCATTATACTCTACTAGCCTGGTATCTTTGCGATGCAGTTGCAACAATTTACAACATTAAATATTGTGACGATGTTACAATTTTTCATCCCTTGAAACAATACTCAATACTATAGATACAATTTCCAAAACACGATATTAGATACAATTCATTCTTGAACTCCGAAAATTGAAAAAAAAAAATAACTCGTGCCAATTACGGCAAACACGAAAACCCCTCAGCAGATACAAAAATAATATTAAGTAAATAAGAATAAATAAAGATTGTGCAAAACAAATATATAAATAAATTATAGGAATTTGAAATGAAATTTTATATTGAGTAAAATAATTTGTGTTAGTAATATATTATACTTCATTTGAAAAAAAATAACGAATATTGTTAAAAAAAAAGCATTCTACCTTTCAAAAACGATAATACTTTTTGTTATTAAAAAAAATCAAATAAAATCGTTTGTATTTTTATTAGACCAGAAATCATATCCTTTCTCTTGAAAATTTAGAAATTGACAGTGTTAAGTCAAATCTTATACAGTAGATAATATTAATTATTTACTGTATTATAATTTACTTTTTTATTTGTTATAATAATAATACGATATAATGAATTGTATCGTTTGTTCCTATATAAAGTCCTAATAAAATTTTTATTTCAATCGTTATCAGCTTCCCATTCTCTTTATCAAACGATGGTAAATAATGAATGGTAGGGTGTAAGAAATGAACCGGAAAACCGAAAAACCGATCCGAACCGCGTGATCCGAAACCGAAAACGAAAAACCGAAAACAAAAAAACCGATGTGTAACGGTTCGGTTACGGTTTTCAATATTCATTACCCGCGGTTAACCGAACCGAACCGAATTTTGATATATACCTACATATAATCATATATATGTATATTTACACATATATGTATTACATGAATACATCATTTACATACCTATTTAGCTAATTTTTGTATTTGTTGTCTAATATATGAACAATTTTACTAACTTTTTTTCAGAATCTATGATTAATTTTGGATATTTTGAGTAATTCTCTTATATATATACTCTTTTTAAGATAAATTGTTAACTTTGTTTAAAATATTTATCAAAAATATTAGTAATATCATACAAAAGACATTTTAAGTAGAAAACTACGATACTGTTAAATAGAAACTTGCATTGCATAAATACAACGTTACAAAAAAGAAATTAAAAATTAGATGTAATGTATATTTATTTATAAAACAAAATATTAATGTAGTTAAATAACTATTATACATAGAAAAATTAATTTATGCAATGTAAATTGACTTTTATAATTGAAAACTTAAACTTTATATTACTATACCTTTAATAAATGGTTAACCAAAAATAAAACCGAAATTAACCAACTTTTTCGAGTAACCGATTTGCGGGTAACTGAAATCAACGGTTTAAAATTCCTAACTAACCGAACCAAACTGAAACCCAAAAAATGGTTTGAAATTTCTAGCTAACCAAACCGAACCAAACCGTTTACAATCCTATAACTTGGATGTGTTATTGTTTTAAGGAGGATGACGAATTATAACAAACAAACCTACTTGTAATGATTATTATATAGAATAAGAATGAAAGAGAATAGATAATTCCAAAAATAATTGAACATCGAAAATCTAAATTATAAAATAGAATTGGAATTTAAATGATAAAATAAAGTTCATTTAACTTTTGTATGATTTATAATTATGCTTATTTATACACCTTTAATCCGTAAGATAACTAAAGCATCAGTAGTCCAGAAACGGCCCATTAGCATCAGCTGTAACATCCGTGAGTTTTGACCCGTTGACTTTTTGTGTAAGTTGACTAACAAACTTGTTGAATGAAATAATTGGGCCCATTTGTGATTATATGACTATGTGGTATGTTAGTCGGGTCGTTAATACGTTTGTTTGGCGTTTAATTGTATAATCAATTGTAATTTTGGCTCATAAAGGGAAACGGGTCGACCCATGGGTTGTCCATGACCCATGAGCCTACTAGTGACCCATTTCCCCTTATCCTCTCATTTCTCTCTTTTTCTTTCTTCTATCTATCTATCTCTTCTATTCTCTCTCAAGTAAAAGAACCCCCTTTTGTTCTTCATCATTTCTTGCATCAACATTGTGTTTGAAACTACCACAATACAAGGATCATAGCCATCTTCATCTCGTTTGCTTCCTATTGGAGAATCAAAAGCCAAGTTTTTGCATTTTACCCATTTTGACCTAATTTCGGGTTCTAGCTCAAGGAGGAGTTTTGATAAGTCTAATTCATCTCATTTGTACCTACTTATGTTTGTTTATGCATTTCTAGTCATATTGAACATTTACAAGTCCTAAATCGGCTTAAATCTCGTTTGGGTCAAATTAGGGTTTAAATTAGGGTTTGAAGGTTTTGGTGTGATTTTGATGTTTTGGTCGAATTTGTGGATTGGGTTATGTTTATTTATGGTTAATGGTGTTTATTTATGCTTCAAATTAAGTTACAAGTTCCTACAAATCGATTTGGTTTGGTTTGGGTCGAGTTTTAAGGGTTTTGGTCTTGTTTTCCTGCATATGCTGCTGCTGCTGCTGCTTCTGGTCAGAACTGGGCCACTGCGGCACAGTGGCTTAGGCTAGCCCACTGCGGCGCAGTGGCTAGGGCCTGGTGGTTTCGTGGTTAGCTCACTGCGGCGCAGTGTGCTTGGCAATGGCTCACTGCGGCGCAGTGGATAGGTTCTGTGAAATTATGCGCGTCGATTTTCAAATGTTAATAACTTTTGATCCGTAACTCCAAACAAGTCTTATGACCTATCGTTAGAATCGTAAGAGAGTCTAGTTTCTGGTAGTAACACTCATTTTTGTATGAATCTTCTCTCTTTTCTAAAAAGGTCGAGTCGAATGCGTCTTGTTCTTACTCGTTAAAGTTGGAAAGGCGTTTAGGGTTGTGACTTGACCTAATTGTGCTAAACCAACTTGTTTATGATTGTAGAGTTGACATTATGGTATATTGATGTATAATTATAGGTTATGGACGTGTGGACCGTAATACTCGCTTGTAATCTTATACTAGCTTCTTTGTCGGACAAGGTGAGTTTCGTATCTCCCTACTCGCTTGAGATTCGGGCTGAAAAGTGTAAACCTTGCTTGTTTACTTGCTTTTATTGATTTATTGATTGATGGGCTTGATTGTTGGATTGATGTGATGGTTCTTTTCGTTGTTGATTGATTGAGTGATTTGGTTTAAATGTTGAATTGTTGAGACGGTTATTACGCTTGAATGACTTGGTTTATGTTTTGTTAAGTATTTCATTAATATTAGGATAGACGTACATACATGGAAGTCGGTTATGCCTTCATTGGGTTTTAGATGTGGTGGGAAGGCTGCGGGTGACCCTATACATAAGCATCTGGGACTCGAAGGAAGTAGAATCCTCTTAAGTGTATGTACGTATAGTTTAACTTAAATTGATGTTTGATGATTAATGGAATTGTGATGAATGGATGTTGATTGATGCATATGTTGTGCATAAATTCCACTGATAGAGGATTTGACTTATGTACGTTGAAATGCGGCCTTGTCCCTCTGTTGACAAGTGTGCCCCGTTGAAATGCGGCCTTGTCCCTCTGTTGACAAGTGTGCCCCGTTGAAATGCGGCCTTGTCCCCCTGTTGTCAAGTGAGCCCCGTTACGATTATTGATTGTTGGCTCATGTTCGTCGAATATTGATTATTGGTTCATGATTGACGATTATTGACTATTGGTTTATGATTGACGATTATTGATTGTTGGTTTGTGATTGATGCATTTACAATTGATTATAAGCATTGCATACATTGCTGATGAGCCCTCGGCAGGGGATTGCCGACATCCTGGTGTATAGATGTATGCACCCATTTTGGATGTAGTTCCTGACTCCGAGTATATAGACATATATATCTCGATGATTTTGAGATACAGCCTTGTTCATTGAGATGACAGAAGGGTATCGTTGCATAGGTGACTGGAGGTCACGCATAAGATAGGCATTCTGGCTTACTTACGCATATGGCATTGCATTGATACTCATATCATATATGCATTTCTGATTACACGCTTCTTGTACTTGTGTAATCTTGTGGTTGGACATTATTGTGTTTCTTAGAGGCTCACTGTAAGTCATGTTTAGCCTCCACTCGTACTTTATGATTTTTGTCTATGGTTCCTTGTGGACCATTACTACGAACTCACCAACCTTGTGTTGACTATGCTTAGTACACTTTTCAGGTAATCAGGTTATCCCTGGGCGTGGAGTATAGTGGTTTGCTTGCTGTTTAACCCGGGCTTTAGACTTGATGAATCAAGGATTCATAGACCTTCTCTTTTGCATTACTTAGGATCGATTTGCCATCATACGGATGTTCTTTTGTAAACTTTGATGGTTATTTGCTCCTTATGTATTTTGGGTACTTGTGTCATTTTGTAATGGATTCACTGAATCTTTATTTGCATTTAGTTTGTTCTATCGTAATTCCACCTGGTGCTATATGATTTCCGTGATATTTCGAGCCTCGGCTTGGGGTGTTACAGAATGGTGGCCCATGCGTGGTCGTAGAGAATTAGGCGGTTTGACCTAGACTACGGCTTAAGTTAAAACTCTTCATATAGCATGAGGTTAGGAAATTCCCGTGTGAGTTCATAGTTAAGACCTCTTGTGTGATAGCTTAAATTCAATGTGTTGTTTTGATATGGGTACTATGTGATCAACGTGTTGTTTTGTGACGAGTACAACGTGAACAATGTGTTATGTTGTGGCAAGTACAATGTGATGAATGTGGTAACATGAGTACAACTTGGTTGATGCGGAAAATGTGTGGTTGTGTGATGGTCTAGTGCATGAGGTCAACTTGGTTGTTTGAAGTCAATGAGGTCATGTGCATATTGTTAAATTATTGTTATTGATTGGTGCTAATTGATGATTTAGAGCAAAATGAAGTTATGCCATTAACTTAGTATAATATTGTGGCAACCCTAAAAGAACCCGATCAACTCTTTTATGGTTACCCAACATTATAACAAGTTAATGACATCGTGGATTGCGCACGTGTGGCTTAGAGTATAATAAGGATCCGATATACTTAATGGAAGTTGATTGGGTGGAGGGTTAGCCGTTGGTACACCCTGTATACATACCCGGTCAATAACTAGAGAGTATATCAAATTCGGATTATACTTTGAATCATTCGTGTTAATAGCTTGAACCCTTTGTGTTAATTGTTTGATGGTATGTAATCAGCATGATTACTTAAATTAATGATGAACTTATTGTAATGAATTCGACTTGATGATATGATATGTAACAATCCCTTATGATTCTAACACTTTTGCCTTAGCATAATGTTATGAAATGAGTATGTAGTATCGGTATGAGAGCATTGACTAATAGTGTGACTAACATGTGAGCATTTGAGACTAACTCTCGGGTCAACCTGTCACTTGTTTTATAGAAATGGCGAGAACATGATAGATAACGATTACTTGAGAACTTTGATATGTTGTTCTTAACATAGTGAAATGAAACACGTAGGATATGTTGGTATGATAACACGATATATGACAGTTAGTTGAGGATATATATATGTCGGCTTTAGTAAAGGACAGTGAACGTGTGTAGTGTGTCGGTGTTAAAACACTAACTATTAATGCGGCCAACCTGAGTTAAATTGTGAAGCAAACCCCCGGGTCATAGACTTTAGAACTATTACTATGATTGGATTTGGTAGTGGAATAACATGTTAACTAGTATGATTTAGTAACATATATGTTATGCATGTGTGATGTGTATGTATGTATGCCCCGTAGTGGTCATGTGGATGTTGTAAATGTTTTCGTTGTTGTCCGACTTAAACATGTTGATAAACGGTTAGGATACAATGTGATAATATGTTGATATGCACCCTAAGAAGGTATCAAGGTTGTAAGCATCCTAACTCTTATGTATTATAAACGGTTGATATTCCAACACTAAGATGTTAATTGTAATCAGTGAACAATGGGGGTATGTTGCTTAATAGTATGTGAACTTAAAATCGTATGAGAGATTGTATGTACGGCTTGGTATTGCGAGATTAGTTGATAGACCTACAAAATCTTACCTTCTAACTAGGTTATGTAAATAATTGTTAGGAAATGCGGTAGAACAAATATGATTGCCATGATATCCTAATTGTCGAATATGCTTGAATTTTGTGCCTAACTAATTTGGTGAAATAAATCGTTAGGACTTGGTAATGCATGCGTAAAGGTAATTGAAATCTTGGACAATTGCGTGTATAGGTTGCCATGTTAGCCCAATTATTTGAATATCTCTAAAATCTTGTCGCCTGACTTACTTATGGAATACATAGTTAGGAATTGAAGACGCATGCGTAGATGTAAATGGTATAGCTGGTACGACCATTATGAACTACTTGACTACGTTATTTCCTCTTGTTTAATGTATGATTTAGTCAGTAACATAGAGACTATAAGTATAGTTATATTATGAAAATGAGAACCCCGTTGTATTATACGTCTTTAAGACTGAACTTTAGGAAAATGCCTGAGTTAACTAAAGTGGATTGATTAGAATAAACGAATAACAGTGGAGTTAATTGCGAATTCAATATCGATGGCGACAACGGAACGTAACAATTCATTGTGAGCTGCTATACAACTATAAACTTACTATGGGCGAGAAGGAACGACCTTGATTAGGCTAACCATAGATTGGACAAATAAAATAAAAATTTAAAAGTCTACCCAACATGTAAAATATGCGCAAGAACGAGCGTCGCGGGAATGGAGTTGAGGTCTAAACGATATGGGATGGTATATAAACACGTACGCGATTAGTAAAGGTTGATTTAATTGGATGCCTAACTTAATGCGCAACCGAGAGCTCATAAAGATGGGAAACGATGAACCAATTGAGTGTCGTAGTGAGAGTCACAAGTGAGATGTGAGAAGCTTGAGCCCTTATAGTGTACGATTCTCAAATCTTTTAGGCCTAAACGGATCCCTAGATCGTTGTCCTATCACACAAAGGTGGTGCCGTCAAGAGTGGATGTCGTGGACACGAGCCCTGCCATTGCCAGAATGGAAGGCCGGAGGTGAAAGCAAACATTTGACTTCAGTGATTGAGCCGCCGACCAGAGGGTAAAACATGTCACTAATGCGCTAACTATAAGGCAAATCGTCATAATAAGTGTTACCTGTTTACAACTAATTGCACTTAATGTTAACCGCGATATGTATATATATATATATATATATAACAATAATAAATAATAAATTCCTGGACACTGACAATAAACTCGTTTGAGAAAATGGATTTATAACCCGGAGATCGATGAATCATGGCGAAAGGTTCTAACACTTGGTATGAAGGATGCGTGCGACGTCACCCGGTTCTAAATAACCTAACGAGCTATAAACTAAAAACTTGTTACATAATACGGCTCCTTTAATCGAATGAATTTTGGCTAATATAATAGTAAGATGTTTTTGAGTTAGACGCGATGATTCTAAACGAAAAGACAAACGAATCTTTGGTAAACTTTCCTAGAGATTTTCAAAATTTAATTGCGTAACAAATTGTAACTTATGAAGGAGTTCCTTTAACGAGGGAATCAACCATGGCGTGATCGAGATGGAATGATCAGAATGGGAATGGCATGTGAGTGGAAACCCGAGCTGTCCTATAGTACCAAACGGAGCCACTTGCTACAAGTGATGAGAGCGGATAACATTAGTGAGATTTGAATCTTTGGAGAGTGAGGATCGTTGTAATTTCGAGGAACCGGTAGGAATCCTAGGTAGCAAGGTCAAGAAGCTAAGGAACAAACGCTACATGAATTTCAGAGGTTGGACGATACACTAGAAGCGGAAACGAGTTCACTTGGGAGTGAGGGGACCGTGTAAGGGTTGGATACCTAAAACAGTTTATCAACTAGGGATTTTGTCGAATTTCGGGACGAAATTCTTTTGACGGGGGAATAATGTAACATCCGTGAGTTTTGACCCGTTGACTTTTTGTGTAAGTTGACTAACAAACTTGTTGAATGAAATAATTTGGCCCATTTGTGATTATATGACTATGTGGTATGTTAGTCGGGTCGTTAATACGTTTGTTTGGCGTTTAATTGTATAATCAATTGTAATTTTGGCTCATAAAGGGAAACGGGTCGACCCATGGGTTGTCCATGACCCATGAGCCTACTAGTGACCCATTTCCCCTTATCCTCTCATTTCTCTCTTTTTTTTCTTTCTTCTATCTATCTATCTCTTCTATTCTCTCTCAAGTAAAAGAACCCCCTTTTGTTCTTCATCATTTCTTGCATCAACATTGTGTTTGAAACTACCACAATACAAGGATCATAGCCATCTTCATCTCGTTTGCTTCCTATTGGAGAATCAAAAGCCAAGTTCTTGCATTTTACCCATTTTGACCTAATTTCGGGTTCTAGCTCAAGAAGGAGTTTTGGTAAGTCTAATTCATCTCATTTGTACCTACTTATGTTTGTTTATGCATTTCTAGTCATATTGAACATTTACAAGTCCTAAATCGGCTTAAATCTCGTTTGGGTCAAATTAGGGTTTAAATTAGGGTTTGAAGGTTTTGGGTGTGATTTTGATGTTTTGGTCGAATTTGTGGATTGGGTTATGTTTATTTATGGTTAATGGTGTTTATTTATGCTTCAAATTAAGTTACAAGTTCCTACAAATCGATTTGGTTTGGTTTGGGTCGAGTTTTAAGGGTTTTGGTCTTGTTTTCCTGCATATGCTGTTGCTGCTTCTGGTCAGAACTGGGCCACTGCGGCGCAGTGGCTTAGGCTAGCCCACTGCGGCGCAGTGGCTAGGGCCTGGTTGATTCGTGGTTAGCTCACTGCGGCGCAGTGAGCTTGGCAATGGCTCACTGCGGCGCAGTGGATAGGTTTTGTGAAATTATGCGCGTCGATTTTCAAATGTTAATAACTTTTGATCCGTAACTCCAAACAAGTCTTATGACCTATCGTTAGAATCGTAAGAGAGTCTAGTTTCTGGTAGTAACACTCTTTTTGTATGAATCTTCTCTCTTTTCTAAAAAGGTCGAGTCGAATGCGTCTTGTTCTTACTCGTTAAAGTTGAAAAGGCGTTTAGGGTTGTGACTTGACCTAATTGTGCTAAACCAACTTGTTTATGATTGTAGAGTTGACATTACGATATTATGATGTATAATTATAGGTTGTGGACGTGTGGATCCTAATACTCGTTTGTAAACTTACTAGCTTCTTTGCCGGACAAGGTGAGTTTCGTAGCTCCCTACTCAATAGAGTTTCGGGCTGAAAAGTGTACATATACGTGTTGTTTGTTTGTTTGGTTGACTTGATTGCCTGTCTAGTTAATTTCGGATTGACTGTAGTTTGGTAGACAGTTTTGATTGATCGTGTGATGGTTTACGAAGGTGTTTGTGTTATTGTAACTCTTTAGGATAAAAGTACATACATGGAGGTCGGCTTTACTTTCAAAGGGTTTTGGGTGTGGTGGGAAGGCTGCGGACGACCCTATACATAAGCATCTAGAACTTGATGAAAGTAAAATCCTCCGAAGTATATGTACGCGTTGTTTAGAGTAAATGATGGACTTTGGGATTTCATTTGAGATAGACATGAATGCCTTGATATACTTGACTTATACGGTACACACTCAAGCACACTTTTATTGCTGCGTTGATGACATTATTGACAGTTATGAACAGTGACTCGACAACGATTACCGGTATAGTTGTCCTCTTAAACACTCGGTACTTCCAGTTTCCTTGGATTTGTGACACTTTCGTATTACTTGAGCCAAGGACAGTCACCATGTAACCTAGTAAGTTACTCATGTCACATTATTATTAATGTAAATGTGTATCCCACAGTCAAACATACACTTAAGATCGACAGAGCATTAAAGTCCTTAACCAGATGTGTTTATAAGCGTTACAACTT
>CM067172.1:77145248-77158494 GCA_034093135.1 Erigeron breviscapus | reverse complement strand
GAAGATTGGATAGGGTTGCTGGTTATTGCTGATGAGTCAGCACCATCTTCCTCAGCAGGATTAGATGGCACACTGGTAGTACCAGCATCCATTTCATTGTGGTAATCGTTAAGACCCTTAACAAAATACCATTTCTTCATCTCTTCAGAGAGATGACAGCAGATGGAGGGATGGAAATTTCAGGCTTCACCTCATCATTGAACAAGTCAGAAAGAGAGGCAGCAGCATCGAAGTCACCGCCTATTACTGCCTGAACTTGGGCAGGGACTTGTTCATTTAGGCACTGGTGGTGAAACCTGGAAGCTTTTGACCAGGAGGTCACAATCTTCTTAAGGTTGGTCACTTCAAGCTTGAGTTTTTCATTCTCAATTTGAACTTTTTGAGCCAACAACTCATGAGATTGAAGTTCAACATGAACATTCCTTAACTCATTGAGTCTTTTAGATTTTTCACTTAACTCCAAGGAAGTGGAGTCAAGCTTAGATTGGACTTCAGCTCGTATTGATTCAACGAACTGAAAGTCACAGAGAAGAGATTCGAAGATTTTTGGTTTATCTTCTTCAGAAGCAGAGGAGTGAGCACAAACCTTTTTAATTGTGACGTTCACCCACTGACTTGAGGAGACTTGATCTCTTGTCAAAGCATCTCCATCAGCGAGCGCCATAAGGCACATGGCGTCAACATATTCTTCACTGTCTGAATCGTCTGATTCAGCCCAGTCGTGCTCTTCAGCAACCAGCCCTTTTGCTGGTGTTTTTGCCTCTTCCATTTCAGCAACTTTGGCCTTCAGCTGATAGTATTTGTTCCTGTACTCATCAGCAGGTTTGGAAGGGTTAGTTTTAGGAGCAGCAGGAGTTGGTATGGCAACCCTGCACTCCTTTTGGTAGTGGCCTTTCCTTCCACATCTCCAGCACTCCTCTTGAGCTTTGTCAACAGGAGGCTTATATGGAGCAACCGACCTACGGTTGTTCCATTTTCGGGAGTACCTCTTGCCAGCGACTAAGGCAAAATCCATAAAGTCGCTGAACATCTCTTGTTTCTCTTCAGCATTAAGATCATCAACAAGAGATTGAATAGGTTGTGGAAGAGTAGAAGAGCTAGCACCAGTATTAAGATTACTGGGCTCAGCAGAGATAAGGGCGAGAGGGTCAAGGGCAGAATGTGCAGAAGAGGTGACAGAAGAAGAAGAGGGACCCGCACGATGCTGTGCATCAGCGGCAGCTCTAAGATTTTGAGCAGAGCTCTTTCTTCGAACTGTAGCATGCCAAAGAGAGACTCAAGGTTAAGCCATTAAGTCGCTCAGTGGTTCTGAGGATTTGTCTCAGACCTTGCCACTTGATAGGTAAACTATCAAGAAATTTGTGGCACACCTCAAAGTCATGGGAATACCAACAGTGGTCATGTCGTTCAGTAACCCTTTAAATCGGGTATATGAACCGTTTAGACCTTCGTTGGGGAGGGAAAAGAAATTTTCATAGGCTCTTTTTAAGTCTATTCTTTTAGTGGCAATGGTAGCAGCAGAGCCTTCATGCATGCTGACCAATCTATCCCAAACTTCCTTTGAAGAGGGATATCTAATAACCACTTTCATGAGGTCAGTGGGAAGAGTGCTGACAATCATGTTTTTGAGCCTTGCATCAAGATTAACAAGTCTCCTTTCATCGTCATTCCATTGAACCTCTGGTTTGACGATGTCAATCACAATCTCAGGAGCATCAACAGTTGCTCCTGGTGTTCTTTGAACCAGAGTGGGAATATAAGGACCGACGGTCAGAATGGACATTAGATAGGGTTCCACACCTACTATATGTAGTAACATCCTTTCCTTCCAAGACCCAAAGTCATCGGGCTCGAATCTTGGAGGGACGGATACGTAACCGAAGTCACGTGTGTTAACTAGGGTGGGAACAGCAGTCATGTTCTTGTTTTAAGAAAGAATAAAGAAAGAAATTTTGAAAAAGTATGCAAACGGATCTTTGTTTCAATAATTTAGAAACGTTGGCTCTGATACCAATTGACAGTCCACTAATTTGCACACTTATATTTGTTTAAACTAAACAAGAAAGTAAAGAACAGAAGTAAAGAACACAAACAAGAACAAGTTCAATTGTTAGAAAACTATGCAAGTCTAATCATATGTATCATTGATTTAAACGATGAATACATGGTCGATAATACAACTTGTCTTACAAGAATACAAATGAACTATGTAATTGCTAAGTCTAGAAAGAAGGAAACTTAAACAATTACAAATAAAGTGAAACACTTTGTGGTGACAAAACACACTTAAAAGATGCGGCTGTGTTCCTTTATATAGAAGAGGAATTAGGGCAACACAGCCTTACAATGATAGTGATGTGATGGTGGTTGTCGACATTCCATTGGCTCTAAGTACTTGGATCCAGGAGCCTTTGTCTTCTTTACCAAAACGGGTATGAAAGAGAGAAACCCTTGTTTTGGTCCCAACTGTACCTTTGCCATATAAGGTAACATTCAGTTAGGAGAACCACCATGTGACTTCTTGTCTTCTTGTTGGTTTGAAATCTTCCCGCCTTGACAAACAATTTGGAAAGCAAACCACCCGCTGACGAGAGTCAATGACTCGCTGATGACTCGCTGACGACCCACGTCAGCGACCAAGTCTGGTCAGCGAATCCTTGACTCAACAAGGATTCGGTTAAGGCTAGCCTATACGGGGCTTTTGCTACGGGCGCGGCTTCGGGGATAAGATTAATACGAAAATCTAGTTCACGAGTTGGAGGTAGTCCCGGTAAGTCATCCGGAAAAACATCGGGAAAAATCACAAACGATAGGAACGGTCTTCAATTCTACCTTTGGGATGGTAGCACTAAAGACTTTAGAATTCGAGAGATCGGAGATTTCGCCTTGAACCCTAAGAATTTTACCGTTAGCCAAAGGTATCTTAACAACTCTCTCGCCACAATCAATGGTTGCATTCACCGCCGTCAACCAATCCATACCCACTATAATATCAAAACTACCAATATCCAAAGGCATAAGGTCTATGAAGAAATCGACGTCTTCCAAAGTCAAGACACAATCGCGAAGTATTTGACTAATTTTTGTTAGTGACCCGTTTACCATTTCAATGTCAAGCACATAGTTTAGAGCACAAGGATGTACATCAATCAAAGGAACAAAATTAGAAGACACGAGGCTATAATCGGCCCCGGAATCAAATAGGACGGTGGCATAGTGACCATTAAGGAGAAAGGTACCTGCTACTACGTTGGGATCGTTGCGGGCTTCATTTACATTGGCCGCAAAGGCTCGGCCGCGTGGTTGCACTTGATGGCCCTGTTGGCCCCGGTTTTGGTTTGGCCCGACCATTTGGAGTTGATTGAGGTGAACGGCTACTTGAACTTGTTGTCCTACCCATCGAGGACAATTATTACGGTAGTGGTCACGGCTACCACATTCAAAACATTCGCCTCTTCTTTGGTTACCTTGAGGAGGAACGGCCCGAACGGGAGCCACATTCATTGGACCCGCCCTTGGAGCTCTACAATTTCTAGCTTCGTGCCCGAGTTGATTGCAATTAAAGCATGCTCCACATTGGTTATTGGCGGGATGATGCCTGTTACATCTCCCACAGAAAGGATGAGGCCCAAAATAAGCCTTCTTAGCCGGTTCCACCGCCGCCATCACCCTACCCCTATTAGCATTTCTAGGGTCAAACTTTCCCATCTTCTTTACCCCACTCGACTCTCCCACTTCTTTCCTCTTGTTCGTTGAGGACTTGCTCAAAACACCACTCCTCAACAAATCTTCAGTCACACTCCCGGCTTGGTTAACCGCATTAGCCAAAGAAGTAGGCATGTTAGAGTTTACATATGATCGGACTTGAGGATTCAAGCCCAATACGAACTTCTGGATGGCCTGAGGCTCGGTACCTACCAAGTGAGGAATGAGGGTAGACAACTCTTGAAATCGTCTAACATAGCCCTTGTAATCGGCTCCCTCCATGTTGAGATTAGCAAACTCGATGGTCAAGTTTTGTAGTTCATACGGAGGACAAAACTTTGCTTTCACTTTGTTCTTGAAGTCAATCCACTCCAAATTATAAGTCCGTCCCAACGTTATTTCCTGGTTCCACCAACTCAAGGCATCATGTCTAAACATGCCGGATGCGTAGGAAATCCGGTCATCATAGGTGCAATGACTCCTTTCGATCACCGCCTCTATCGCCTCAAACCATCTTATACATTCCGTGGGACCACCTTTCCCATCAAACTCCGGTGCCCCACAACTTTTAAAGTCTTTAAATACACACCCTTGACGGTATCCTCCCTGTTGATTATACATGGGCATACCGTTTCCAATTCCCACCGGTCCCTCTTCTTCATTTTCTTCGGCATGAGGTTGGGCATTTTCATTATGTTCATTTTCTGGAGCTTCGTTGTTTTGAGCCACGTTATTTTGCCCAAGATTTGCCGTGACTTGAGCAATAATGGTTGGCATGATATTGGCGATCGTTTGAGCAATCACCTCGGCCATGTTTGGCTCAGGGACCTCACCACGACCCCTTCCTTGGCCCCTACCACGACCTCTGCCACGGCCCCTACCACGGCCCCTACCTCCTTGTACCTTCCGGTTGAGGTTCTTCCTCTTCAGCCCTATAGTTTGTTCCGGTTCTCCTGGGTCTCGCCATTTCTATAAAACAAGTGACACGTTGACCCGAGAGTTAGTCTCAAATGCTCACATGTTAGTCACACAAGTAGTCGATGCTCTCATACCGATACTACATACACATTTCATAACATTATGCTAAGGCAAAAGTGTTAGCATCATAAGGGATTTTTACATATCATAACATCAAGTAATCATGCTCATTACATCATGCAATCAAACAACTAACACGAATGATTCAAAGTATAATCCGAATTCGATATGCTCTCTAGTTATTGACCGGGTATGTATACAAGGTGTACCAACGGCTAACCTTCCCCCTAATCAACTTCCATTAAGCATATCGGTTCCTTATTATACTTTAAGCCACACGTGCGCAATCTACGATGTCATGAACTTGCTATAATATCGGGTAACCATAAAAGAGTTGATCGGGTTCTTTTAGGGTTGCCACAATATTATACTAAGTTAATGGCATCCCATCATTTTGCCCTAAATCATCACATTAGTTCCAACAATTAACAACAACAACCCATATTAACCATAATCTACAATCATCACCTTGAATTCAAGCTAACACACAAGTGGTCTTAACTACGAACTCACACGGGGATTCACAAAATTCACATTGCACACAATTTCCTAACCATGCATGCTATATGAAGAGTTTTAACTTAAGCCGTAGTCTAGGTCAAACGCCTAATTCTCTACGACCACGCATGGGCCACCATTCTGTAACACCCCAAGCCGAGGCTCGGAATATCACGGAAATCATATAGCACAAGGTGGAATTACAATAGAACAAGAACTAAATGCAAATAAAGATTCAGTGAATCCATTACAAAGATGAAACAAGTACCAAAATACAAAAGGAGCAATAACCATCAAGGTTACAAAGGAGCATTCAAAAGATGGCAATTAATCCTAAGTATAATGCAAAAGAGAAGGTCTATGAATCCTTGATTCATCAAGTCCAATGCCCGGGTTAAACAGCAAGCAAGCAACTATACTCCACGCCCAGGATTAACCTGATTACCTGAAAAGTGTACTAAGCATAGTCAACACAAGGTTGGTGAGTTCGTAGTAATGGTCCACAAGGAACCATAAACAATAATCATAATATACAAGTAGAGGCTAGACGTGACTTACAGTGAGCCTCTAAGTAACACAACAATATCCAATCAACAAAATTTCATAAGTACGTAAATGCGTGTAAATGAATGCTCAATGATATGAATATCAAATGCAAGTACCAAATGCATAAATAAGTCAACATGCCTATCTTATGCATGAACGCCAGTCACCAATGCAACGATACCCTTCTGTCATCACAATGAACAAGGCTGTATCTCAAAATCATCGAGATATATATGTCTATATACTCAGAGTCAAGCACTACATCCAAAATGGGTGCATACATCTATGCACCAGGATGTCGGCAATCCCCTGCCGAGGGTTATCAATAATGTATGCAATGCTTACAATCAAATGTAAATGCATCAGTCATGAACCAACAATCAATATACGATGAACTTGAACCAACAATCAATAATCGTAAGTTATAAGCCACTAATCAACATTCAACGAACGTGAACCAACAATCAATAATCACCGATCATAAATCAAATTTCAATTTAAACCAACTATACGTACATACACTTAAGAGGATTCTACTTCCTTTGAGTCTCAGATGCTTATATATAGGGTCACCCGCAGCCTTCCCACCACATCTAAAACCCAATGAAGGTATAACCGACTATCATGTATGTACGTCAATTCCTAATACTAACGAAATACTTAACAAACATAAACCAAGTCAATCAATCAATCAATCAACAACGTAAGTAAACACGCAAGTTTACACTTTTCAGCCCGAATCTCAAGCGAGTAGGGAGATACGAAACTCACCTTGTCCGACAAAGAAGCTAGTATAAGATTACAAGCGAGTATTACGGTCCACACATCCACAACCTATAATTATACATCAATATACCATAATGTCAACTCTACAATCATAAACAAGTTGGTTTAGCACAATTAGGTTAAGTCACAACCCTAAACGCCTTTCCAACTTTAACGAGTAAGAACAAGGCGCATTCGACTCGACCTTTTTAGAAAAGAGAGAAGATTCATACAAAAAGAGTATTACTACCAGAAACTAGACTCTCTTACGATTCTAACGATAGGTCATACGACTTATTTGGAGTTACGGATCAAAAGTTATTAACATTTGAAGATCGACGCGCATAATTTCACAGAACCTAACCACTGCGCCGCAGTGAGCCATTGCCGAGCTAACCAAGAAATGACCAGGCCCTATCCACTGCGCCGCAGTGGGCTAGCCTAAGCCACTGTGCCGCAGTGGCCCAGTTCTGACCAGAAGCAGCAGCAGCAGCAGCAGCATATGCAGGAAAACAAGACCAAAACCCTTAAAACTCGACCCAAACCAAACCAAATCGATTTGTAGGAACTTGTAACTTAAATTGAAGCATAAATAAACACCATTAACCATAAATAAACATAAACCAATCCACAATATTCGACCAAAACATCAAAATCACACCCAAAACCTTTAAACCCTAATTTAAACCCTAATTTGACCCAAACGAGATTTAAGCCGATTTAGGACTTGTAAATGTTCAAGATGACTAGAAATGAATAAACAAACATAAGTAGGTACAAATGAGATGAATTAGACTTACCAAAACTCCTCCTTGAGCTAGAACCCGAAATTAGGTCAAAATGGGTAAAATGCAAGAACTTGGCTTTTGATTCTCCAATAGGAAGCAAACGAGGTGAAGATGGCTATGATCCTTGTATTGTGGTAGTTTCAAACACAATGTTGATGCAAGAAATGATGAAGAACAAAAGGGGGTTCTTTTACTTGAGAGAGAATAGAAGAGATAGATAGATAGAAAGGAGAGAAATGAGAGGATAAGGGGAAATGGGTCACTAGTAGGCTCATGGGTCATGGACAACCCATGGGTCGACCCGTTTCCCTTTATGAGCCAAAATTACAATCGATTATACAATTAAACGCCAAACAAACATATTAACGACCCGACTAACATACCACATAGTCATATAATCACAAATGGGCCCAATTATTTCATTCAACAAGTTTGTTAGTCAAATTACACAAAAAGTCAACGGGTCAAAATTCACGGATGTTACAAAAACAAGTTTCAAACTCTTGTAGATCGTTTTGGGATGATTTGGGTCGAATTTGGGTGAGTTTGGTTCGGAATCCTGCAGGAAACAAAACTGCAGCTGCTGTATTTGGTTTCACTGCGGTGCAGTGGCAAGGACTGCCTTGACTGCGGCGCAGTGGCTATTCTTTGACCTTCTGCATCGTTTAGCCTCACTGCGGCGCAGTAGCAAGGCAATGCCTTGACTGCGGCGCAGTGAGATACTACTGGGAAATTCGCGCGTCAGTTTTCAAACGTTAATAACTTTTGAACCGTAAGTCCGTTTTAGTCGTATGACCTATCGTTGGAATCGTGAGAGAGCCTAGTTTCTTGTAGTAACACTCATTTTGTATGAATCTTCTCCCATTTCTAAAAATGTCGAGTCAAATGCGTCTTGTTCTTACTCGATAAAGTTGTAGAAGTGTTTAGGGGTTTGTGACTTGACTTAAATATGCTAAACCAACTTGTTTAAGGTTGTAAAGTTGACATTATGGTATTATGATGTATATTTATAGGTTGTAGACGTGTGGATCCCAATACTCGCTTGTAGCATTATACTAGCTTCTTTGCCGGACAAGGTGAGTTTCGTAGCTCCCTACTCGCTTGAGATTGACATAAATTGACATAAATTTCAAAGCTAAACAAACACAATATTTTATCTTAAAATATAAATTTATTTTAAATGTTTGAATCGAGGACAATAAGAATAATGATAACCAAAGCCGACAGCAAGCCTCCATTTGCAGTGACTTGTCTAATCTTATAAACGTGAAGTGATGTAGAAGTGAGTCCTAAATATTTTTAATTTATACTGTATTTGATTTGAATAAATAATTTCTTTAATGTATTTTTCTATATAACTAAGAGAGGATATATATAAAATACTGATATTCCTAAAATACTGTATTTTTCTTTAATGAAACACATATGTTTAATCTAGTTAGAAATATATTATTATTCATTAAAATTCGAATGAAAAATTTTAAACTAACTCTTCTTATAATTTTGAATTGTTTAAAAAATATATTAAAGTTAAGATAAAACTGATTAAAATAGTATGACAAAAACCTGCTCAAAGGTGATTTATTAATTGACATAAAATGTATAATTTACAAAAATTTCAAGCTGTTTAATTCTTAAACTGTATAATTGACATAAAGTTCAAACTGAACAGACATAATATCCAAGCTGAATATATAAACATAACTAAAGATAAATAATATATTGAAACTTGAAAATATTTCTTAAATTACAGATGAAATTTTATAGTGTATCACCATCACTATCATTAAAATCAGAATTATCATCATCAATTTCATCTGAGCTCGAAAAGATATCATAATCATAATTATAAACTGAATCACGAACAACATTTGGTGAACAAATCCATCCATGCGCAATTAGACGATAAAGAACCTTTAAAAAAAATTTAATTGAAATTAGTATTGAAATAACCATGAAACATATAATAAATATTTGTTAAATGTAAAAATTATTCAAAATTCTTACATGTTGAAAATAATTTCCAAGACTGACATTCTTAACCTTTTTCAGCTGGAGTAAAACATACATCATAATCACCAGTTCATCTTCTTTGTAAGACAACAATTTTCTTGGTATTTTATAATTTAACTTTACATGCAACAAAGAAGTTACATCTGTAAAGTAAAAAAATAAATTTTTAAAAAATTCTTAAACTTAGCCGTATATTTATATAATAAATATTTTTAAACTTAACCTTACAAAATAACATAAATTAAAAAATAAATTTTTAAAAAATTTTAAACTTAGCCGTACTTTTATATAATAAAACCATATTTATAAACTTAACCTTACAAAATAAAATAGAATTCAATAAAAATAACATTTTTAAAAAATTATAAATTAGTATATTAATAAATTTAAATTTAAAACTTCAATGAAGGAACCACTACAAGTATCAAATGTCAGAAATTTTAAAAAAGGACTTCCAGATAAAACTTTTTCAAATACATCAACGTCAATTTGATAATATCTGATATTTAAAGTTGTAAGATTGTTCCATTTAACTGGACAATTAGGATGAAGAGTGCAAAATTCCAAATCCATTTCTGTAACATATGGATTCATGAAAAAAATTTCAAGTACAATCTTGAAAGGAAGTTTGTCATCTGGAGATTTTAAACAAAGATTAAATATTTTAACCTTTTTGATAAAACAAAATTCAATCCATTTGTTGATATAAGAATCAAATTTAGTATCATACTTAGCTTTCAAATAGAATTTATTTAAATATTCAAGCTGATACTGACCAATGGTATTATCGATTGAAACGTAGAAATTTTCTACTGGGAAAGCATTTGAAAAACAATGATTATTAACGATTGTTGGGTTTGTATCATTCTGAAATTGTTCAAAAATAAGATTAGAAACCGAATGCCATAGATGCTGCCAACGTTTAGATAATATACCTGTCCTGATTGCGTATTTTGATTTTGGTAAAATTGATAGAATTTCATCAATTATAACTGCATCCGGCAAGTTGCTTATTCGATCTTCCCCTCTTCCTATTACACGACTTAACATTTGTTCAGAATAGTATATGTTCTTTTCCTTGATGTTTACACTTTCTAATTCCATAATATTATGTAAGTTGAATTGGAAATATAATAATGACTTGTTTTGTATTTGACTCTGAAACTAAAAAGGATATAGTTGTTAGAAATGGTAAAAATAAATAAGATAACTGATTGAATTTATATTAACATATTTGTCATCTAGCCGTACATGTGTCATTAATTTTCAAACTTAACATTACATAAATGATACCTAATAAATAAATTCATTTAAAAAATTTTAAACTTAGCCGTACTTTTATATAATAAAACATATTTTTAAACTTAACCTTACAAAATAACATTAAATTAAAAAAATAACATTTTTAAAAACGATTCCTAATAAATATATATGATTTTAATAAATTTATAATTTAAAATAACTAACCTTACAAAATAACTTGTCATTATAACAATTAAATAAACATTTTATAACACAATATACATATGTAAACTGATTCAGTTAAATGTGTTCCCATATTTTATTAACATATTGAATTTCTAAAATAGGACTAAAAAAAAAAAAATTAAAAAATATGAAAAAAATAATTTAATAATAATACTACCTACCACCTATTTAAATATTTACTGTATTACTAACTAAAAGTTTATACCTTCTATGACTTACTCTCATTTCATGCTTTAAAAAATTAAACATGGCAGTACAGGTAATTTCTCCATGTATTTTTCGTTAAAGTTCTTAAAATTAAATTCTTTAAGTACTATATATAAAGATTTTTCATTAAATTTAAATTATTTAAAATATTTTTTGTATTTTTATTGTGTTATCATTTCAACAAATTTTTATTGTGTTACCATTAAATTCAAATTATTTTATTGTATTTTTTAAAACAGCATGCTCATAATTATTTTACAGATCGGTTTTCAATTCATAAAAGTATTACGTAATGATCCTGATGAAGAACACAGATTAGCGATTGTAAGTTTTATTATACAATAATTTATTATGAGTTTAATTGTTCTTCCTTTATCTACGAGATTATATCATAATGTATTATTTGTAATATAACTTAGGTTATACCTGGAGTTGTTAGAAACAAGTTACCAAGAAACTGTAATTCTGTACAACTTGTAGATTGTCGTGGCCGTGAATATACAGTAATGATTAGAGAGTATGGTTCGAATCGATTGAATATGTGTTTAGGACAATGGACATTATTTTATGACAATACTGTTCGTAGGGATGTTGAAATCAAGCAATTATGCTTCCGACTAATTAAAGAAGATGTTTTTCAAGTTTATTTTTTCCGATCAGATAGGACGGAATTCTCTGAAGATGATATGGGTATTATTGCTGGTCGAAACCTGTCAACCAGATGTTTGATACAAGCCACGGATAATACATACGAAAAACAGGTATGGTTAAAAAATTAAAGTACAACATTGCATATGAAAATTTTGTTAACTTTCTGTTATATGAAATATTTGAATTGACTTAATCTGTTTTGGTATTTTGTAAATTCTAACAATTTCCTTTTTGAGAAACTTGATGATACCATATTTTAGTGTTGATATAATTGGTAGTCGTCAAAATGGGTTGGTTGAAATAATCTATAATGATCAAGTGGATGAGGATAATCAGAGAAGAATGGCAATTGGTTTCAATGGTAGACAATGGACTAACATATGTTGTGAAAATAACATTGATGAAGAAAGTATTCTTCTTTTCAAAAGATCCATTGATAATATATTTTATCTTGATGTCTTTAATGGTGAAGGAATTGGGCTCGGTTTATCAGTTGATCCAGGTAAAATTTCTTAACTTTAAATATTATTGTAAATATTTTATATACGTTGCACATGGTATTTATTTTTAATGTTTATGAAGTTTTATAATTTTTGCAGTTGTCAATGAATGGATAAATCAACAAATTGATATACCAGGTGAAAGATAAAAATCTATCATCTATAATCTATTATTAAAATTTTAATCTATAAATTTTGATTAATATAATAAATAAACTAACAAAAAACAATATTAAACTATGTTTAAATTTATTTTAATGAAGATAACAATACAGATGATGAAGATGATGAGTTGGATTATACAAATGAAGGTAAATTAATTAAATTATTTATCGTACTATATATATAATTAGAAATTAGAAATAAGAATAAGTTTAAAAATAGTGTTATGTAACAAATATATATAAATATACTCATATACTACCCTTATCTTGTAGTCAAAGGGAAATCCCTAATTTCCCTCTATTTATCTTATATGTACCCATCAATACTCTATATATTGAAACTCTTATTCAATGAGAAATATATACAGAAACCTTTCTCCTTCTCTATTGTGTCATCACCATCATCTTCTTTATCATCTTTTAATCTTGTATATCATTGTATTGTTAGTGGCTATTAGTGATCCAAGATCAATAATACTTTCTAACACGTTATTAGCACGATCAGTCTCTTACAAATGCTTGATTTTTGGATCTATCAAGATCATCAAAAGCTCGGGTAATCTCTTCTTCCCAGTTTTATATATTTATGATTGTTTCCCAAACATATATATGTGAATAGGTACATACATATACATATGGGAAAAAAATCATATATATCCGAAGCCATATGCATTCCTGCAATATATGTAACACCCCAAGCCGAGGCTCGGAATATCACGGAAATCACATAGCACCAGGTGGAATTACAATAGAACAACTAAATGCAATTAAAGGATTCAGTGAATCCATACAAAACGATAAACAAGTAACGAAATACATAAGGCACAAGTCGTCAATAGGAAATTACAAAAGAGCATCAACAGAAGATTAACGGTTCTAAGTA
>CM067172.1:77120248-77140248 GCA_034093135.1 Erigeron breviscapus | reverse complement strand
AAGGGGGAGTAGCATCTCTACTACTTAGTGTTTCGGTCAGTGACATTCGAATACTCGCGTAACAACCGTCGTTGTACAGGATTTACGCCATGGTTATAAGTACATTATCTTCATATGATCAAGTCTCAAGTCGGTTTGAGTGCCCGTCGTTCATTGGATGGCTCCCTGAATTGGAGTTAAGCGACTTTCTTTACTTGAAATAATAGAGGTCGAATCTTCGTGCACCTAACCCACTCCTTCTACATGCTAACTTGCCCAATTGCCAAGTAGCATAAACGAATTTTAAGTTATCGAGATGGGACAAGCCCGGTAAGTCACCCGGAAAAACGTTCGGGAGGCTCAAGATTAACAGGGACAACGTCAGCCTTCAGATTCTTGAGACGGTAGCTCTAAGGACGCCTAGGTTGGAAGACTTACACGGAACCCTAAGAATCCTACCGTTAGATATTTTTCACTAGTAACCCTACTACGCAACTTTAGAACTGTCTTACCCGGTAACATTCAGATTACACTCACTTTTTTTTTTTTTTTTTTTTTTTTTTTTTTTTGCCAAGAATCTTTATATCATAGGCACCAAGTAAATGGGGAGTTTTGTCGTCTTTTAGAGTCGAGATAGATACACGGGGTATTTGAATAAATTAGTTAGTGAGTCGCTAAACATTCAAAATTGCAAACATAAAATTTCAAAACACACAAACGAAATGTAACTCAAAGTAGCAACGTTAGGGTAAACGAGAGTCATAGTCGGTTTCGATATCGAATAGTGTCGTAACATAACAACTATTAGGAGGAATGTACCTTAACCAACGTTAGGATCACTTGGGTCTCCTTTGCCCTTCTCTGCAAAAGCTCGGCTACGAAGTTGAACTTGATGATCTAGTTGGCCACGGCTTTGGTTATAAACGACTATTTGTAGTTGATCGGGAGGAATCGCCACATGGGCTTGTGGTTCAGTCCGTTTAGGACAAGCATTTCTGTAGTGGTCGGGGCTACCACACACAAAACAAACACCTTGATGGCTCCGAGAGTGGTCAGTTTGGGGATAGATGGTTTGAAGAGGCGTTACATTCAATGGTGTCGCTTTCGGTGCTCTACAAATCCTAGCCTCGTGCCCGATTCGATTACAATTAAAGCAAGTCCCACATTGGATAGTGGGAGAGTGATGGCGATTACACCTTCCACACAAGGGGTGAGATCCTAAGTAAGTTTTCCTTACCGGCTCTGCTACTTCAGTTTGTTGTCCAATCCATTTTGGACAATCTTTCACGTAGTGTGCGCGACTACCACATCCAAAACACTCGCCTTTTTGTTGATTACCTTGGGGAGGGACGACATGAATAGGAGCCACGTTCGTTGGGCCCGCTCTCGGGGCTCTACAATTATTGAACATGTGGCCAACTTGGTTGCAATTAAAACACGCCCGACATTGAAAGTTGATGGGGTGGTGATTGTCACATCCTTTACATGACGGATGAGGTCCTACATAAGCTTTCTTCACCGATCCCCTCGCCGCCCTGGATCTACCCTTATTATGACCATAGGGGTCAAACCTGCCCGCTTTCCTTGCCTCACTAGGTTCTCCGATTTCTTTCCTTTTTGATGAGGCTCTACCCGACACCTTCTCGTCACCCAATTTCATTCTAGTTCCACGCACCTCATTGTTTCCTTGGAGGCTTGCTGTGACTTGGGCTACGATAGTAGGTATGGCGTTTACCACGGCTTGGGCAATCACGGTTGCTAAATCCGGCTCATCGCTATGGCTAGTCGTATTCCTTCTTGAGCTCACCATTTTCTACAAAGTAAGTAACGCGTTGACCCGAAAGTTAGCCTCACAATGCTCACATATTAGTCACACAAGTAATTAATGCTCTCATACCATATAACGTACTCATTTCATCTCATTAAACTAAGGTAAGAGTGTTAGAATCCTATGAAATTTGTTACTTATTCTTTTATCATGTCAAGTTCATTACCATTGGTTATCTTTAATTCATGTAAGCGTGTCAATACATCATACAATAAGACTAACTTGTTGACTTCATTCCTACAATCGCCCGTCTACTAATACCTTTTACACGTGTTTTACCAATTACTTCATAATCCGCATATAATCAAGTTTAACTAGGCCTCATACGTTTTTAAGTTCACATACCATTAAGCAACATATCCCTACTGCTCACCGATTACGATTAACATTATTAGTATTGAAAAATCATTCGTTATAATACATATGAGTTAGGATGTTTACAACCTTGATATTCTCTTAGGGCGCATATCAACCTATTTATCACGTTGTATCCCAACCGTCTATCAACACGTTTAAGTCAAATTACAACAAAAGCATTTACGAATTCAACTTGACCACTACGGGCCATACATACATACATACACATCACACATGCATAACATATATGTTACTAAATCATACTAGTCAACATGTCATTCCACCACTAAGTCCAATAATAGTAGTAGTTCTAGAGTTTATGACCCGGGGGTTAGCTTCACAGTTTCTCTCATGTTAACCGCCTTATTAGTTAGTGTTTTAACGCCGACACACTACACATGTTCCATGTCTCTAACTAAGGCCAACACATAATTATTCTCAATTAACTGTCATATATCATGTTATCATACCACATACCCTACGTGTTTCACATTACTACACTAAGGACAATATATCAAAGTTCTCGATTAATCGTTATCTATCATGTTCTCATGCCAAGTTCACAACAATTTACCCATCGTCAAAACCAAATACTCGCATTAAACACATCTCATTACAAGCAGCTAAAACAAGTCACTAACACGAGTGGTTTAAAGTATAATCCGAATTCGATATGCTCTCTAGTTATTGACCAGGTATGTATACAGGGTGTACCAACGGCTAACCCTCCACCTAATCAACTCCCATTAAGCATATCGGTTCCTTATTATACTCTAAGCCAAGCATGCGCAATCCATGATGTTATTAGCCTGTTATAATATTGGGTGACCATAAAAGAGTTGATCGGGTTCTTTTAGGGTTGCCACAATATTATACTAAGTTAATAGCATAACTTCATTTTGCTCTAAATCATCAAACTAGCACCAATCAATAACAACAATCCATATTAATGACAATCAAATTCAATCAAAACATACCTTAACCACATTGTATCCATTCCACATTCATCACGTTGAATTCAAGCCATCACATAAGTGGTTTTAACTACGAACTCACAAGGGGATTCACATATTTCACATTGCACACTAATTTCCTAACCATGCATGCTATATGAAGAGTTTTAACTTAAGCCGTAGTCTAGGTCAAACCGCCTAATTCTCTACGACCACGCATGGGCCACCATTCTGTAACACCCCAAGCCGAGGCTCGGAATATCACGGAAATCACATAGCACCAGGTGGAATTACAATAGAACAACTAAATGCAATTAAAGGATTCAGTGAATCCATACAAAACGATAAACAAGTAACGAAATACATAAGGCACAAGTCGTCAATAGGAAATTACAAAAGAGCATCAACAGAAGATTAACGGTTCTAAGTACAATGCAAAGAAGGTAGATGGATCCTTGATCCATATGGTCCAAGACCGGGTCAATAGAAAGCAAACAATCAACCGCCACGTCCTGAATAACCTGGTTACCTGAAAAGTGTACTAAGCATAGTCAACACAAGGTTGGTGAGTTCGTAGTAATGGTTCGTAAAGAACCAACATCAATAATCACAACATAAGAATAGAGGCTAGACATGACTTACAGTGAGCCTCTACATAACACAACATCGTCCAACAACAAGATTACACAAGACAAGTAAATGTGTAGATAAGGAATGCATAAATGATATATGAATCAATGTAAATGCCAAATGCATGAATAAGCCAACATGCCTATCCTATGCGTGAACGCCGGTCACAATGCAACGATACCCTTCTGCCAACCCTATGGACAAGGCTGTATCTCAAAAACATCGAGTTATATATGTCTATATACTCGGGGTCATGACTACATCCAAAATGGGTGCACACATCTATGCACCAGGATGCCGGCAAATCCCCTGCCGAGGGTCCAACAGTAATGTATGCAATGCTTACAATCAAATGTAAATGCATAAATCATAAACCAACGATCGATATACGATGAATATGAATCAATAATCAATAATCGTCAATCATAACCAATAATCACCATTCATCATCATCAGCCATTAATACTTAACCAAAATATTAACCAAGTCAATCAACATATGATGAACCATAAATTAATAATCAATAATCGTCAATCATAACCAATAATCACCATTCATCATCATCAGCCATTAATACTTAACCAAAATATTAACCAAGTCAATCAACATATGATGAACCATAAATTAATAATCAATAATCGTCAATCTTAACCCACTAATCATCATTCGACAACCATAAACCATCAATCACAACTTAAACCAACTATACGTACATATACTTCAGAGGATTCTACTTCCTTCGAGTTTCAGATGCTTATATATAGGGTCACCCGCAGCCTTCCCACCACATCTAAAACCCGACGAAGGCATAATCGACTTTCATGTATGTACATCTATCCTAATATTACTAGATACTTAACAAATATAAACTAAGTCATTCGAACGTAACAGTCATCTCAACAATTCGATACTCAATCCAATTTAACCAATCAAACGAAAGGAAACATCACATCAATCCAACAACTAAAACAACCAATCAATCAATCAATCAATAAATACAATTAAACACACCAGGTTTACACTTTTCAGCCCGGATCTCAAGTGAGTAGGGAGATACGAAACTCACCTTGATCGGCAAAGAGGCTTAAGTCAAGTTAATAAAAGATTAATAGCGAGTAGTAGGATCCACACGGCCACAACCTATAAATATACATCATAATACCGTAATGTCAATTATACACTCCTAAACAAGTGGGTTTAGCACAATTTGGTCAAGTCACAAACCCTAAACGGCTTTACATCTTAAACGAGCAAGAACAAGACACTTTGACTCGACATTTTTTTAGAAATGGAAGAAGGTTCATATAAAACGAGTGTTACTATAAGAAACTAGACTCTCTTACGATTCCAACGATAGGTCATACGACTTAATTGGACTTACGGATCAAAAGTTATTAACGTTTCAAAATCAACGCGCATAAATTCACAGTGACTATGCACTGCGCCGCAGTGGGCAAGAACTAGACCCACTGCGCCGCAGTGGCCAAACTGGACAGGACCAGAAACGATGCACTGCGCCGCAGTGAGCAAGAACCCTGCCCACTGCGCCGCAGTGGTTAAACTGGACAGGGCCAGAAACTGCACTGCGCCGCAGTGAGCCAACGCACTGCGCCGCAGTGGGCAAGAACTAGACCCACTGCGCCGCAGTGGCCAAACTGGACAGGACCAGAAACGATGCACTGCGCCGCAGTGACCAAACTGGAAGACCAGAAACTGCACTGCGCCGCAGTGGCAAACTGGACAGGACCAGAAACTGCACTGCGCCGCAGTGGCCAAACTGGACAGGACCAGAAACTGCACTGCGCCGCAGTGGCCAAACTGGACAGGACCAGAAACAATGCACTGCGCCGCAGTGGCCAAACTGGACAGGACCAGAAACATGCACTGCGCCGCAGTGGCCAAACTGGACAGACCAGAAACTGCACTGCGCCGCAGTGGCCAAACTGGACAGGACCAGAAACATGCACTGCGCCGCAGTGGCAAACTGGACAGGACCAGAAACTGCACTGCGCCGCAGTGGCAAACTGGACAGGACCAGAAACATGCACTGCGCCGCAGTGGCCAAACTGGACAGGACCAGAAACTGCACTGCGCCGCAGTGGCCAAACTGGACAGGACCAGAAACATGCACTGCGCCGCAGTGGCCAAACTGGACAGGACCAGAAACTGCACTGCGCCGCAGTGGCCAAACTGGACAGGACCAGAAACTGCACTGCGCCGCAGTGGCCAAACTGGACAGGACCAGAAACTGCACTGCGCCGCAGTGGGCAAGAACTAGACCCACTGCGCCGCAGTGGCCAAACTGGACAGGACCAGAAACGATGCACTGCGCCGCAGTGAGCCAGGGGAGGGCTCACTGCGCCGCAGTGACTACACACTGCAGCCAGCACCTGCAGGTTATGCAGGTGCTACGAACCAAAACCCTAAATTTTAACCCAAAACAACCCGAATCGATTGCAAGGACTTTTAACTTGATTCGAAGCATAACAAAGCATCATTGAACATAAATACACATAACCCAATCCACCAATTCGACCCAAAACATCAAAAATCGATTTTGACCTAAATTAACCCACATAAACCCTAATTTGACCTAAAAACGTTTTTGATCCGATTCGAACAAGGATTCTTATGGTATTAGCTTAGGAACATGTTTTCAAACATAGAATGAAGATATTGAAATGGTTTGGACTTACCCAAGTCTTGCTTCAAAGGTCAAGCCCGAATTTGACCCAAATAGATGATTCTTGCAACTTGAAACTCCAAATTCGGATATGATGAAGATATAATGCCGTGGATGATGATTCTTGCACTAATCTAACTTGAAGAACATTAAAAGATAAAGATTTGCTAGAGAGAGAGAGAGAGTATGTGTGTGTTCTTGAGAGTTTTAGAGGGAGAGAGTGAAAAGGGAGTGAATGGATAGGGTGGGGATAAGGGTTGGGTTATGGTAGGTGGGTCATGGGTATGGATACGATCCACGGGTTGACCCGGTCTCTTTTCTAGTTTATTTACTCGTTAACTCGCGTCGTCAAACATTGTATCGTCAACTAAGTGGTCTATTGACCCGCTAAGCATATCCTACGTCATTATGTCTCAAAATGAGCTCAAATAAGTCGCTAATTAGATTCGGTAGTCAAATTACGCGTAAAGTCAAACGGTCAAAATTCACGGATGTTACAATATATGAGTAATACTTTACAATATTTGCATGTATATACATGATTTGATATCTCTGAAACAACAACATAGGCTACAAATATATATGATTTGAACAATATATATACGAACATAACACCATAGATAAATATAAATCATTAGACAGATATATATATATATATATATATATATATATATATATATATATATATATATATATATATATATATATATATATATATATATATATATATATATATATATATATATATATATATATATATATATATATATATATATATATATATATATATATATATATATATATATATATATATATATATATATATATATATATTTGCATGTATATACATGATTTGATATCTCTGAAACAACAACATAGGCTACAAATATATATGATTTGAACAATATATATACGAACATAACACCATAGCCGGATAAATATAAATCATTAGACAGATTAATTTTTTTTGATTTTTTATTTAGTAATGACTAAAAAAAAACACTAAGAATTTTTAAAACATTTTTCTTTATATACCATGTATCTTTTTGGTGATATATGTATACATATATTATATATATTTCAGAAATAACAGTACATAGTTTTCCTTTGGGAAGATAATTTATGTGTTTTGGTAATTTTTATTACACTTTATTTCGCTTGTCATGCATCTTCGACATTTTTGTTACAAACACTAGCTAATTGAGTATGGTGTAATATTACTTTTTAAATAACTTTTACTCCTTATATACTCTTGATATTTAGTGATCTAATCACATAAATTAACTTCCATTTTCAAAAGAAAAATAGAATCTTTGTGGTGTTTTACTTTGCTTGGTCAAAACACAAAATCATTCGGGAATATATTTTCTCCACATAATTTTTTTAAGATGAGGTTCTTAATCTAATATAAAAACTGGGATTTTGTTATATTTTGTTACATTTTTTTTTTTCGGAACAAATGTTTATATGTTCCATAAAAGATTATTGTGTCATATGTGAGTGTGTATGTTTCATAATATACTTTGATTTTGGCTTCATAAGACTCTCGAAAGTCGAAACACACCCGTCCATTCTAAATAGAGAAGTTCGGCTTATATTTAGAGATCTCTCAATTTAATAAATCAATAATTAATAGTTATCAAAATAGGTGAGTAAATGAATAAATGGAAAATGAATGATTTTTTTTAGAAATAAAATTTCTAATAAATGAGTTGATCTGCTAGCTATATTTGACTATAGCCATAATCTTATATTTCTTTGTTTAAGTTTTTCTTTTGAAACTAGAGTGAACACCCGTGCGTTGCACGGCGAGGTAAGCGGTTTGGATTTACGTCTATTTTCGGGTGTCGTGGTATGCTGGCAAGAGAGCACGTTATTGGGCCAATTAGTGGTTTCTTCATTTTTGGATCAGATGTGAGAATAAAGGTGGGCAATTTTTGTTTATCTCTTTTAAGGATTAATAATGAGATCGATAGTATAGAATATAGAAAGAGAACATACATAATTTTTTATTTATTATCATAGAGTGAAAGGCCCGTGCGATGCACAGTCGGGTAAGTTGATTCGTATAATGCGTTTTGTGCGGTTTTTTAGTCATGTATTGAGGTTTACAATGCAGTTTTAGAGATGCATATTCATATCAACCATGGGGTTGGAAGATTGCAGTCGGGACAAATGGACAGTACACAAAACATGTATGGTGCAGTAGTTATTATATAATGGCATGTTTGTAGTTTACATGCACCAATATTGAGACGTAATCGGTTTTTTTTTAAATGTTATTAATATGTAGCCTATGTTGTTAAATAAGTCATGGAATAATCACTGTCGGCTCAATAATATAGTTCATACTATTAATTCCAATTGTTTCATAGCTTTGACAAATATTAGATGAAGCTTGTGAGTCCAAACCAAGCGTTGCTTTTTACCTTGGATCTTTTCTTGCTCATCCTCCTTATCGTTCCCACACTGGAGCACCATCCAAGCTTCTGCATACCTCTTTTTCTTCATCAGAATTACTCCAACCAGTTCTTTATTGTCCACCTTATCAACTTGGTTCATCTGTCGCGCATTATCGATCTGTTTCAAGACCCTAAACGAAGAAACTCCTTGCACGCAACATGTGTAACATCCGAGAGTTTTGACCCGTTGACTTTTCGTGTAATATGACTAACAATTTAAGTTAATGAATTATTTGGGTCGTTTTGTGAATTAAATGACAATGTGTTATATTCGGGTCGACCCATGGGTTGCCCATGACCCATGAGCCTACTAGTGACCCATCTCTCTTATCCTTTCATTTTACCACATAAATCTCTTTCCCTTCTCTTTTCTCTCTAACAAAAGCAAGGAACATTTTCTCTCTTTCTCTCTTGAACTCTTGATATAATTGGTGTTGTGGAATTGCTCAAATACAAGAATCATTATCATTTTCCTCTCATCTTCATCATATTGCAAGTTTGGATTTCAAGTGAAAGGTTTTTACCCATTTTGACCTAAATTCGGGCTTGAGCTCTAGAAGGAGTTTTGGTTGTGGACGCGTGGGGCCCAATACTCGCTATTAATCTTTTATTAACTCGACTTAAGCTTCTTTGCCAATCGAGGTGAGTTTCGTATCTCCCTACTCGTTTGAGATTCGGGCTGAAAAGTGTAAGACTTGTGTGTTCACTTACGTTGTTGATTGATTGATTGATTCGGTTTAAATGTGGATTGATGAGACGGTCTATTACGTTTGATTGACTTGATTTATGTTTTGTTAAGTATTTCATTAATATTAGGATAGACGTACATACACGGAAGTCGGTTATGCCTTCATTGGGTTTTAGATGTGGTGGGAAGGCTGCGGGTGACCCTATATATAAGCATCTGGAACTCGAAGAATGGATAATCCTATTAAGTGTATGTACGTATAGTTGGTTTAAATTACGATTATTGGTTTATGATTTGACGAATGTTGATTGTTGGTTTATGACAGACGACATGTGATTGATGCATATACGATTGATTGTAGGCATGCATACGTAGTTGCATAACTCCTCGGTTGAGGACTCAAACATCCTAGTGTATAGATGTATACACTTATCCATGAGATGTTAGTGACATGCCATCCGAGTATATAGACATATATATCTCGATGATTTTGAGATACAACCTTGTTCATTGTGATGACAGGCGGGTATCGTTGCATAGGTGACTTGAGTTCACGAATAAGATAGGCATGTTGGCTTATTTATGCATTCGGTACTTGTATTGATACTTATATCATTTGTGCACTCATATTACACACTTACTTGCTTTGTGTAATCTTGTTGTTGGACGTTATTGTGTTACTTAGAGGCTCACTGTAAGTCATGTCTAGTCCTCTATTCGTACCTTGTGATTATTGACGGTGGTTCCTTATGGACCATTACTACGAACTCACCAACCTTGTGTTGACTATGCTTAGTACACTTTTCAGGTAATCAGGTTATCCCCGGACGTGGAGTTTAGTTGCTTGCTTGCTGTTAACCCGGGCATTGGACCTTATGAATCAAGGATTCATCGACCTTCTCTTTTGCATTATACTTAGGATCGATTTGCCATCTGCTGGATGTTCTTTTGTAAACTTAGATGGTTAATTGCTCCTTATGTATTTTGGTACTTGTTTCGTATTGTAATAGATTCACTGAATCTTTATTTGCATGTAGCTCTTGTTCTATTGTAATTCCACCTTGTGCTATATGATTTCCGTAATATTTCGAGCCTTGGCTTGGGGTGTTACAACATGTTGCAATAACACCTGAAAAACCTCCAAGTAATCACATGCACCAATGGTTACGCACTTAAAAACCATACTGGTTTTGTCTTCTACTTATACAACTTTGCGACATACGCATGATCAATTCTCACTAATATCAACAAAAAAAAAATTAGAACAAATCACGATCAGAAACTGTTTAATGTGACAACTGTGGATATTCTTTGAATAAGGATACATGGACTCACATAGAGTTGAAAAAAGCAAACATCGGGACCAGTTGAAGCAGTCTCCTCGACACTTGAAGCATCCCATGAGGACAAAGTCTGAAAGAACAAAAATCACGATCAGAAACTGTTTAATGTGACAACTGTGGATATTCTTTGAATAAGGATACATGGACTCACATAGAGTTGAAAAAAGCAAACACCGGGACCAGTTGAAGCAGTCTCCTCGACACTTGAAGCATCCCATGAGGACAAAGTCTGAAAGAACAAAGGTATATGTTGTAAATCTAGAGGTGACATTTTCAACCCATTTACTTCTAAATGTGTCGTTATAAGTTGTATGTTATGTCTAACAGGTCAACTAAGAGGAACGGGGTTAAAATCTTTTAAATTCGCCAAAAGTCTATTTTTAATGTAGACAATGTGATGAATCAACTTACGAAATATATTTGATTATGGTAGTAACTATTGTTCTTGTAGCAATATTTAACTATCTACAAAAATAAGATGTGTGTTGGTCAATCCGAACCAACCCAATTGATTTTGACCAATTCTAAAATGACTTGTTCCTACCCATCCCAGTTTTAACCATTATCTAGCCCACCCATCGTGTCACCTCGACAGAAAAACTATTACAGTCAGGGCTGATATTAAACTAAGAAGGGGGTAAGAGACTAAACCATGATTGACCGGGCAGCTGCATGCACATGGATCTTCCTATGTTATGAAACTAAGGATACTAAAAATGTAGATTGTTAGGTTGCAATGTCAACCCATTTATTTACGAATGGATGAATTCAGGCTATAATTTATCTCAAAAGTGTTAGAAACAGGTCGCATATCAGCTAAAATATACTTTTAATACTATATAGCCATGTAAATCATTTAGCTATTTTACCACTTACACCAAATAATAGTAAATCACAAACCGTTGTTACCCATTTCAATTTTATTAATAAAAATAACAAAATTGGCTCACCAAAAAAATCAACCATGCAACTGTAATGCTCCACCCCTGGCTGGCTGGCTTGATATAGTATTTATGTTCCATGTTTTGGAACCAGTTTCATCAACCACAACATGGTTACAGGATGATAGAACTTATACAAATGTGATATAAATATGAATATGCACCTAATGAAATACAAAAAGAGGCATCTACTTCTGTCTTTATTTCTTCTAATACTCAGTATAAACTACTCGTTCCACTATATGTCACTTACTATATTTGCCCATTTTACATAAATATGTTATATTATACATCGATAAGTTTATATGTGTGTTCAATTTGCCAAGAAAAACTCAAATCCTACTTATAAGCAACCTAACAGAAAATCCACCCCAACAATTACCAAATTCAACCACTTTGCCAACTTCGGATCTATCGGGTATATCTAATCCAATCCGAAACTGCGTATTGCTTACTCAGTTTGATTCTGGCGTTGCATTTTAAACGAACTTGTGATAACCATCATACATGGTATCAAACTCAATTTTGTATGATATATCGCAAATCGTAATCATGTGGCATAACATTTCTTTGTTTAAAAGACGTTATTCCTACAAATATGGCCCGATATATTACATACTGCCCTCTGTTTAAAGAAGGTGGCAACATTATTAAACCAGGGCAAATAAGTCTTCTTTACGTTCTCAGACATATTCCTAATTTTCTTCACTTACATGAATCCAGAGTCAATATGCCACATACAATTCAAATTATTTTGGAAACAATGAATGCTAAATCAAATATGGGAATTTGAACATAAACTCCATTATTTATTAATCCATTAAGGATGGATTAAAAAAAGTAAACTCACCTTAAACAACCTTCAAAAAACGATGCCTACTTGTTGCACTTCTTTCGTCAAGTTGGCTTGACCTTGATCAGAAACCTTATGTCCAAGCATTCTGAAATATTCACATTTCTTAAAATTTCAAAAATGAATAATAAACCAGCTTAGTTTTCAATAGATGTGTCAAAATAGATGAGTCCAATTATTTAGCAGCGTTTGAAGCCTGAACAACAAAAATATCCCTACCAGCAAACATTCTTTCATCCGCAAGAAGATTAATATCACTATTAAGATCCAGATTTCAAAAGAGTGAACGACATAGTACAGTATGAGCAAGATCAGAACGATTTTGCATTTGGTAACAATAACACTAAAATTTCAAAAATCCCTCTTCGAGGCATTTCATCATACAACTATTGTGTAACCTTACAAAAATCGCATTCATGTCAAATATATACATTCATACATCCATATATCTAATAGAATGCCTTTTTCAGCTTGACTTATTATATGTTGATATGATTTTACCCTTTGTTTTCAGCGTTAAACCTTGAGAACTAATACCTACACCATTTCATATAGAAGATATGCATGAAGAAAATAAACAAATAAAAAGCATGTTAAAGATTTTTTATAGCAAGAACACTTTCCCACCGGTCACAACAGATCCTTTAAAAAATTAACAGTATTTAACAAACCTGCGACAGGCGAGTAAATTTACTGTCTCGATGTGGGATATGCAGTCCCTCTTTTCATTTTTTATCATCCCTGAGTGCACTGATGAAATTCCCGAGTGCAAGGAGACCCATATTGATTTGAATACCATGTTTCCAACCGAAGATGAAACCAAGAGAGAGAAGTGCCATAGTTATCAATGAGAGGTCTAAGGTGATTAGTCAAAACTAAATGGTACATTACTGTTCACATTTGCACTTACCTTCTTTCAAGCGAACCTCTTCCGAACCTGCTCTCTCGGATCCAGCAAGCTCTACAAAATGTAATTTTACACAACAGTATTACACCGCATAATCAATATATTTTGGTCATTTAAAAGTACATGCAACTGCAATTCACTTTGATCTTTCAGCGTCTCGATCTTGTTAAAGATTGTGCTGGTCACATGAACTTCTACCCATCCGCAGAGACAGGTGCAAGCGTATTTTGCTCTGGTAGGAATTAAACCTATAGACATTCATAATAATGGTCTACGTTTGGGATTTTTTAAGAATGGCGCTCTGTTCTAAATTTCTAATCACATGAACTTCTACCCATCCGCAGAGACAGGTGCAAGCGTATTTTGCTCTGGTAGGAATTAAACCTATAGACATTCATAATAATGGTCTACGTTTGGGATTTTTTAAGAATGGCGCTCTGTTCTAAATTTCTAATCACATGAACTTCTACCCATCCGCAGAGACAGGTGCAAGCGTATTTTGCTCTGGTAGGAATTAAACCTATAGACATTCATAATAATGGTCTACGTTTGGGATTTTTTAAGAATGGCGCTCTGTTCTAAATTTCTAATCCATTTGAAACTGCAGGCCACCAGTTCGTTTCTAGAGCTTCTAATTTTTCAAACTTGAAATACAGAAATAGCAACATTAGAATGGGAGGGGAGATGTTTTTGGTTAAATCATCTTGTGACTACGCATGCTTAGACACGTACTACCAAAATCATTATATTAGTTTAGTTGGCTTCAATAACTATATATATGATTATAGATGGAAAACTCGATACATGGACTCATAAATGAGTCGATTTGTGCAATGGTCCAAGTTAGAAAATTATAGATTACCAGCAAGCCTACCTAGTCATCAGTTTTGTTTGATGGCTATATTGCAGAATACAAAAAGCCGAAATTACCAAAAATAAGAGGCAATTTAGACATAGCATAGGATCTTTGTATTACATATAACCTTAGGCCTTATCATTTACATGTAAAATAAAAAGTACCTCAAAAAAAATAAAATATAATAACAGTTGCATAACATATAAAAGAAAAGAAACTTACATATAGCCTTTCAACCGTTGGCTTTTTACTCTGATTTTTTATTTCTTCGATGGAAGCTGCAAAATTTAATACTGATTCGCACCTACAAATTTAATCCACAAAAACAACAACCAACAACAACCCTGGATTAAAATAATAAAAAATTCAAATTCCTCCAAAGAAAAAATATATAAAAATTCACTTCAAACGCACCTAAATACATGGGAGAAACGATAAAAAATAAGGGCACATATGTAGACCAACAGATGAAGAAAAGAGGAGAAGAGGGAAAGAATAGTGGAGAGTCGGTTGGATGGGGCGAGAAGTAAAAAAAAAAGAAATTAAAATTCCCGTAGGTGTAAGCCCATCAAATTCTTTTTGGCTTGTTGTATATATAATTACATTAATTTTATCATTATTGGCAACCAGAATAAATGCTCGATCTTTCTTCTGCCCGGGGACAATCAAAAGATAAGTGAATGGATGGACGCTCAATTGCATTAAATAATTGATTAAGCTGAAACATTAATACATTATAATATTTCATTCATTTACATCTAATATACATAATAATAACAAACTCTCAAGTAATAATTGCAAAACCTCATGCACATCATTATCATCAAAATTTACTGCAACACTTCGAATTACCCAAGCAGCAACACTTTGAATTACCCAAAGAGAAAGGATGCTTATTAATCTAAACAAAAATAATTAATCACATTTAGTACCCTAATTATGAAATGCCAAAGAAGCAACTTTGCTTCTACTTTAGTATATATTATAGATATAGATATAGATAATTGGAGTCTCCTTAATATATTTCAATGGATTGGTAGTCCGAGCATCTTTTTTGCTACTTAGAAAGGTAAATACATTTCTTACCTCATGAAGTTTATGATTGCATATTGGACACAGTATATATATGATTTGGAAGAAAGTAATTATAGGTTACGTTAGTTATGGTAATTATTATTTTATAGTAATCTTCATAAAAGGTAGAAAATATGTTACGGTAATTATTATCTTCCTAGCAAGATCCATTAAACCGAGATTCAAGCTCATGTTTACGAAACAATTATATCCACATATTTTATAAAGATCCATTACAGCTATTGGAATGAGCAATAGCTGAATAAATAATAATACTACGAAAGGTAGCGCACCTTGTTATATAGAAATTTATGTAATCCTTTAAAGTTTTTATATTGTTAGCATTTTCCTATTGTTTGTCATGCTTTTCTTCTACAGATTAGTAAAATAAATAAATTAGCTCTAGCAAAAGGCAGTTTCATGTAATGAATGCTTAATTCATAGTGATAGCATCAACATTATCATATAAAGGCCTTTAGAATAGCTCATATAATCTAATTATTTTTAGGTATTCAAATAATATATGATGCATTATATTCATGTAAATCCATATGAAAATTTACTTATTTAAAGATATTTGAAAAAAAAAAGTTGAAAAATAATATTTATAACTTCGAATATCTTCAAATATATAAAATGACAAAAAAAAATTGTCATGAATGACTAAAGCTTTATCCTCTGGGTTATATTCTATATAAATCCTATCGAATCATACATGGTGCAAAATAAAGAAAATTTCGGTAAGGATAAATTATATGCATAACATGACTCGGGTCATCGTGATAACTTAATCATTATTCATATTCTCCCTAAAATTGGTCTGTAGAAGAGAACCAAATTGTCTCAATTTTTTGGTTGCGGGTATATGTACCAATACCACCACATCGCACCAAAATGAGACTTAAAGATGACTGCATTTATATATTGGGTATTATCCCTCATCAAATATTAAATATCTATACTAATACTTATGTTGATTATCAGTTTGATGAGAAAGTATTCCCAGTCTTAGGGGGAGAGACAAGAAAAAGAAAGACTGGTAACACAAGAAATAACTTAAGAATGCATCACCATTATCAAATCTTGACCCCAAAAGTGGTCACATATGAAGTCCAAAATATTATAAATTACTAGATGCATTCACATATACAAATAGAGTGACAAAGTCACATATACCAGCATCAAATGCACCTGCTCAAATTAAACGTGGGAGGCCAATCGATTCCAGAGACAAAAACCCACGAAAAGAAATGAGCAAAAACATAGTTGTGAAATTCTCAACATTAATGAAACCTCTATAGAGGTAAATATTCCAAGGACATACACGATACCAGAGGAAAACATAGTCCTTGATAAAATAACGGTTCCAAAATGAAAATGAGATCTCAATAATTATATACATATTATATTTGGAACCAGACAACACGTGTTGACAATATATATTTTCATATGCTATAGCAACAAACGTAATAAATACGTATATAAAACTCTGGATGTATGCATGCACAGAGATGATTGGCCCAAAATGGCAAGAAGCCATAAAATTCGCTCAAAAGCGAAGTATCTTTCGGACCTATAGGCCGCACACCCATAGACGTCGAACCAGTAGGTTATAAATGGGTGATTGAAATAAAAGGAATGAGATTATATAAGGCACGATTAGTTGCACAAAGTTTCTCTCAAATCCCGGGTAATGAGGAAACATATTCTCCCGTAATATATGCAACAATAAATAGATTTTAATCGGCCTTACAATCTCTGAAGGACTTCATATGAAACTAATAAATGTCGTTACTACATATTTATACGGGAATGTAGAAATGACATCTACATAAAATCACTTTAGGCTTAATAGTGCCTAAAACATTAAATTTAACACCACGAGATATTTGTGCTATAAAGCAACAAAGATCATCATATTATCTTAAATAATAAAGTCGAATATGGTACGATCGACTCATTTGAATATCTCGTAAATGTTTAGATAGACTTTAGATATATAAACATGCCTTGGAAGTGCATAGGCTCATGCTTTGATTTAGTTCGAACCTGTCTTCTTAACTGACAGTAATATGACTATTTTGGGTGTGAGTTGAAACATGAAAAAGGTGCATCTAGTCAATATAAAGTTTTTATATTCTTATGGGACACAAAACTTAGGTCTCTATTAAAATAACAAGTCTCGAGTAATCGAATAAAACAACATTCGATAAGTGTTTGATGATAAATCACATACTAGATACATGCGAAATTAAATCAATCAAGATGACCCAGAAGACCAATTATGAAGACAACGTTGCATAGCTCAGATCAGAGAACGCTAGACCAAAGGTGACAGACTAAGGCACATCTCAACAAGATTCTTTTCAACTTATGATCTACAAAGAAATGAGAGTGATGTACAAAAGGCCAAGTCAAGTGATAATCTCACTAACCTATCTACAAAGTCCTTACATGAAAGCAGCTTCGAGCAGTTGTCACTACAAGATCGGGCTTCGAAGATTGAAAGACGTATGTTGAGTTGACGGGGAGCATTATACACGTTGCACTCTTTTTCCCTTAACTAAGTTTTATCCCATTAGGTTTCCTTAGTAAGGTTTTTAATAAGGCAACATAACTAGTGTATGATTACTCATATATATTTGAGGGGGAGTGTTATGTAACAAATATATATGAATATACTCATATACTACCCTTATCTTGTAGTCAAAGGGAAACCCCTAATTTCCCTCTATTTATCTTATATGTACCCATCAATACTCTATATATTGAAACTCTTATTCAATGAGAAATATATACAGAAACCTTTCTCCTTCTCTATTGTGTCATCACCATCATCTTCTTTATCATCTTTTAATCTTGTATATCATTGTATTGTTGGTGGCTATTAGTGATCCAAGATCAATAATACTTTCTAACAAATAGTACATATTACATCATTAATATTCTTCAACATAAGTTAATTTAATAACATATTTCTATCATTGTAGTTGAGGAAGAAGAAATGAATACATCAGATTATGATTCTGATTCTGATTCAACATATTTGGTGGATAATGAAATGCACAACTGTAGGATCAATGGTCATATTCATTTATATGAAAACCCAAATTTTGTGGTTACAATTTACAACAACTGGTCTGAATCAAATAGTATGGTATGAATTTGTTTTTTTTTGAAATAGTAAATATTGAAATTATTTATGTATAAAATTTTTGTTTTACTCTAAAATTTTCTAATTGAAGATCTGTTTTAATTTGTTTTGCAGACAATTCCAGTTGCATTTGTTGAATTATATCAATTGTATAATTTCAACAAATATGATAAACGATGGTCATTTGGAGTATTTTGGTGATCTGCGAAAAAAGAAATATATTGGTAAAATTATAATTATTATATATAAAAATAATTATTAAAGATATATTTTAAAGTATTTTTAATCAAAATATATTTTAAACATCAGTATAATTAAAAAAAATATTACAACTGAAAATACAATTAAGCTTATATCAAAGCTTATATCGTCCAACAGTTACAACTAAAAAGAAAACGAGCAACTCAAGAGAAAGTTATAAAGGAAGGAAATGAGTGGTCCGAATGTTGGTAATACTTTGAGAAAGTTTACAAGAATCAACCGGATGGAGTGAAAAAAAAGTATGGAAAGTGCAAGCGTTGCAAAAAGCTTATCGAAGCTGACCCGATAAAAAATGGTACGCCTAGTCTTAAAAAACACTTCATCAGTTGTGAAGTAAATCCCGAAGTTAGAGCTAGTAAACGAGTCAACATAGTGTTTAACGAAGATACTAGTGGGGAGGGTAGTAGTAGTGTTAATGTTTGGAGCCATGATGAACTAGCAATTAAGGAAGCTTTATTAGACTTTTTTGTTTGTGCGGAAGTGCCATTTAAGCTTGTAGAACATTGGGCTTTTGTTAGGATGGTTTACCAATTGAATGGGAAGGTAAAATTACCATCACGTCATAAACTATCTAAGGACATTGCCAAATACTACATAGAAGAAAGAAGTAAATTGTTTGTTTATTTAAGTGACCCGAAATCTACCATTCACTTGACTACTGATACATGGACATCTTCTTGTCAAAAGGTAATAGCTAAAGGCTTAGCAGAAGCATTATGGCTGGAAAAAATCGTGACTGAATTAGGATGTGCTCCAAAAGAAAGTATCCAGATTTTGAGTGATAATGAAGCAGCAATTCAAATATCAGAAAACCCAGTGCAACATGACAGAACCAAGCATGTGGAAGTTGACCAACATTTCATCAAAGAAAAACTTGAAGACGGGGTTATAAAATTGTCTTTTGTTAAATCTGAAGATCAGCTTGCAGATATCCTAACTAAAGCGGTAGGGACGGTTGTGTTCCAGAAGTGTTTAAGCAAGTTGAATTTTTGGTAATCACACTATTCAACTTGAGGGAGAGTGTTAGACCG
>CM067172.1:77095868-77112303 GCA_034093135.1 Erigeron breviscapus | reverse complement strand
AAAGAAAAAGGTTTCAAAACTGTCAACTCCAGTAGTATTTTCAACTAAAACTACTGTTGAAGAAAGTGAACTCAACCAGATACCCCCAGGGATCCATAAGGGAGGATCCAGTGAACCCATCAGTCGATGGGTTCCCAAATCTAACTATAATATCTGGTGGATGTGCAGGGCGATCGAAAGAAATATATTTGGTATCTTGACAGTGCAGCTGGCAGGACAATGACCGGATGTAAGACCCTGCTGAGGAGTTCACCATTTTTGATGGACCCTCCATTACTTTTGGAAATGATGGTTGTGGAAAGACTGAGGGATACGGTGTTCTGAACAATGGACAAGTCAAGTTCAGACGTGGCATATGTGAATGGTTTGAAATATAACCTGATCAGTGTGAGCCAACTGTGTGATGATGGCTATCAAGTACTGTTCAATATTGCTCAGGGCATTGTATTCAACAAGGACTGGAAGGTGGTATTGATTGCTCCCAGAAGAGGGAATGTGTATGTAATGGATATGGAAAGCTCTTCTTCAGAGCAGTGTTTCTATACTCAAGCTGATGAAGACACAAACTGGTTATGGCATAAAAGGTTATCCCATTTAAATTTCAAAAATTTAATAAGTTGTCTAGAAAACAACTGGCAGATGGGATACCTTCAGTTTCCTTCAAAAAGGAAAGGCCATGTCCAGGATGTGAGATGGGAAGCAGAAACGTGCCAGTTTCAAGACCAAGCAGAATTTAGCATATCTGAACCACTTCATATGCTTCATATGGATCTTTTTGGTCCAGTGAATGTTCAGACTCGTGCTGGTAAAAGATTTACCCTGGTGATTGTTGACGAATACTCCAGATTTTGTTGGGTAATCTTTCTCAGTCTAAAAGTGAAGCTGCTGCTGAAATCATCACTCTTATCAAGCAAATTGAGCTCAAGTACAAGCGAAAAGTGTGTCAGTTAAGAAGTGACAATGGAACAGAATTCCAGAATGCAACTCTGGAGAAATTCTGTACTGACACTGGCATCTCTCAGAACTTCTCTTCAGCACGCACTCCAGAGCAGAATGGAGTGGTAGAAAGGAAAAATAGAACGCTGATAGAAGCTGCCAGAAGTATGCTTGCTGAATCTGGTCTTCCTACCAGTTTCTGGGCTGAAGCAATTGCAACTGCTTGCCACACCCAGAATCGATCAGTGTATGTGAAGCGACACAAGAAGACTTCCTATGAAATATTAAGAAATAGAAAACCAAATATTGGTTATTTCACGTTTTTGGATGTCCAGTTTACATCCTGAACGACTCCAGTCAGTTAGGCAAATTTGATGCAAAGCTGATGAAGGATATTTCTTAGGATATTCAGCCATTCGCAAAGCCTTCAGAGTCTACAACAAGAGACTGGAGAAGGTACAAGAGTCAATACATGTCACATTTGATGAATCAAATAATGCAATCAATAAAAAGCCAGCCCTTGATTCTCCCCCAGTAAATCCAATTGTCTTCTGTGAATCTGATCCTATCAACTACAATAAAGATTCATCTGAAGAAGTTTCCAGTCATCCTGACTTGGAACCAGTTCAAAAGAAGAAAACCCCCAGTAGTACGCCTTTCTATCCTTCAATAAGTTTGAAACTACCCTCTGAACTTGTTATTGGATCAGATGTTCGTACTACTCCCCAGTATCAGTCTCAGTTGAAACTGCACCAGTAATTCAAGAAATGCCTTTAAATGAAGAATTTCATGATGCAAATCGTGATCTTACTGATTCAGATAAAGATGTGGAAATAGTCTGGCAAGATCCTCCTCCTGAAGCAACACCAGAGGAGACTCAACTGAACTCTTGCACTGATATTATTGTTAGCAATAATCCTGGTCATTACTCTAAATGGACAAAAGCTCATCCTATTGATCAGATTATAGGTGACTCCAGTAGAGGGGTTCAGACCAGAAGAGCCTCCAATGAACAATGTTTATACGTCAGCTTCTTATCACTGATAGAACCGAAGAAGATTGACGAGGCTATGGAAGATCCAAGCTGGGTGATAGCTATGCAAGAAGAGTTACACCAGTTTGAGAGGAACAAAGTATGGTATCTGGTTCCTCCTCCAGTTGGTAAGAAAGAACCAATTGGAACAGATGGGTCTTCAGGAATAAGGTAGATGAAGATGGCCATGTTATCAGAAACAAGGCCAGATTGGTTGCCCAGGGGTATTGCCAATCAGATGTTGATTTTGATGAATCATTTGCTCCAGTGGCTAGACTTGAAGCGATCAGAATATTCTTAGCATTCGCTGCTCATCATCAATTCAAGGTCTACCAGATGGACGTAAAGAGTGCCTTTTTGAATGGAAAATTAGAAGAAGAAGTTTATGTCAGACAACCACCAGGTTTCATTGATGAAAAACATCCCCACTGGGTATATCGTCTGGACAAAGCACTTTATGGTCTCATACAAGCTCCACGTGCCTGGTATGATACTCTGACTAAACACTTGTTGAAAAATGGTTTTAAAAGAGGTGCAATTGACAATACCTTATTTATTCTTCGTGAAAAAGGTAATCTTCTGCTGGTACAAATTTATGTTGATGATATAATTTTTGGGTCTACTGATGAAAACATGTGCAAGAAATTTTCTAAAATAATGTCTTCTGAATATGAGATGAGTTTAATGGGTGAATTAACATATTTTCTAGGACTCCAGATTAAACAAACCAGAGATGGTATTTTTATTAATCAAGAGAAATATGTTAGAGATCTTTTAAAGAAATATGATATGAACTCTTCACCATCTAAACCCACTCCAATTTCTGCACCACTGACACTGGACTCAGATCCAGATGGAAAATCAGTGAACACCACTGTCTATAGAGGCATGGTTGGTTCACTGATGATATTTAACTGCCAGTAGACCAGATATTATGTTTTCAACATGTTTATGTGCCAGATATCAGTCTAATCCAAAAGAATCTCATATGCTTGCTGTAAAGCGCATACTGAAATACCTTAAGGGTGTCCCCAGTTTGGGTCTTTGGTATCCCAAAGGCTCAGGCATGGATCTAATGGGTTATTCAGATTCAGATCATCCAGGTTGTAAGATAGACAGGAAATCCACTACTGGTGGATGTCATTTCCTTGGTGGCAAACTGGTCAGCTGGACCAGTAAGAAGCAAACTTCAGTTTCCTTATCCACTGCTGAAGCTGAATACGTGTCTGCAGCCAGTTGTTTGTGCTCAGATACTCTGGATGAAGAACCAGTTGCTTGATTATGGTATTAAATATTCAAAACTCCTATCTTTTGTGATAATACCAGTGCCATTGCTATCTCAAACAATCCAGTCATGCACTCCAAGACAAAAGCACATTGATCTCAGGTATCATTTCATTCGTGATCATATTATGAAAGGAAACATTGAACTCCATTTTATTCCCACTGACAAACAACTCGCTGACATTTTTACCAAACCTCTGGATGTCAAAACTTTTGAATATCTTGTTGGTGAGTTGGGAATGTTGAACCCTTAATCTGGAACCTTGTTATGAACGCCTTTGTGACACTGGCAGGGTTCTTTGATTTCCAGATTTATAAATCTATACCAGCTTAGCTATCGAACGCCTTTGTGATACTATCTTTGCATTAATAGATTTATGGATCACCATTCCAGGGGGAAGACTCAGACCATATATTTTGTCCTTAAAATGTTTTTAATTTCAGGGGGAATTTATTTTCCCACTGGAAGAATTTTTCTGGAAAATATCACTGGTACATTACTGGAAGTCCTCCAGTGTACCATCAGTGCATACTTCACTGGACTAATCCACCAGTGATACTGGAGTGTCTAGTCAACCTCCAGATGCACTGAAATAAGTCATAATATTTTCTAATATTTTGATACTTGGTCCTTGTGCGTGCCACGTATGCAAACCTTTGAATGGACAGTTACTGTTTATCCTACGTGGCATGTCATTTTTCAAACTTAATGATGGATATTTTACCTTGGGAAGACAAAAAGTGCAAGTGGTAGTTTTTGTGGGCTGTCAACCGTACATTTATGTGTGATGGGATGCATTAAATGCGGATTTCAAACGATCAAAATTACTTTGAATAATTCAAATTAACCGTTTTGAATTCCATTTTCTCTCTCCTATAAATACCCACTTTCATTTTCATTTGCATTTACTTCGAACATATTTACTCCCAAATCTTTCAAATTCCTTCATTTACTTCTTCATTCAATTTCCAATCATCAATCTCTCTCATATTTACATTTCATCAAATTCATAAAAACCCTAAAAAGCTTTAAAAATCATATTCTCTTTCTTTTCTGGGTTATTTTATTTGTATAAAATGGCCCCTCGACAATCAAATTCGAATAAAAATCTTCTCGCTGCCACTTATGCTCCTCCGGCCGCCGTAAAAAGAGCACCTCATATTAATCTAGAAGCATCAGCCGAATCAACATGAACAATGGATGGCAAAACTTCTAGACCCATGATCCAATCCATCATTGGACGACTGAACTCCTTCTTCCTCAGTTGTCCACTCTATGGGGCTCTTACCCTGAATCCAGAGAAAATGTACCATGGATACCTTTGTGAATTCTGGTACACATCTCATTTTGAGGTTGGTGATGATGAATCCATCCACTATACGTTGAAACAAGGCACCAAGGCCTACACTATTATTGTGGATTCTCTCAGAGATGCTCTCAGACTAAACTACCTGGCTGAGAATGAAATGGCTATTACACTCCCTTCAGGCATCTATTTGAGGGATGTGTTCAGGCAAATGGGCCACACTGACATACTTGATGAACATGGCCAGTTGCAAAGACAAGGCACCATCTACATGAGCAGGTTGTCAGACTCATGGAGATATTTCTTCACTCATCTTGTTGAGTGCCTGGGTGGCAGTTCTGGAGGGCTGGACCAGATAAATCAAACACAGCTCCAGATTGCTTATTGCTTGTGGTTTGGGTACAGGGTGGATTTCGCTCAGATCTTCTTCGATGACCTTGTTGAGCGATTGAAGGTGAAAGGTAGAAAAACACATGTACCGTTCATTCGATTTCTTTCACTTATTTTCAAAAGGGCTCTTCAAAATGAATATGATTATGAGTTAGACCATTTTTCAGTTTGTGAATATATGAGGGATTTAACTCAATTAAAATCCCTCCTGATGAGGTCGATATTCTGTAACAATATGTCTAACCTAGTTTTCAAAGGGAAGAAACTGATGCATCATCACCAGATGAGTCAGAAGAGGCTCCAGGCAGGCCTCAAAATAATGAGGGACCTACTGGAGACCTCATTGCTGAAATGGTTCCACCTATTACCCAGGTGGTTCCTGACCCTCAGCAAAATGAAAATGTTTTACAGCAAACCCCCCTAGACAACCAAGAAATCAAACCAGACGTCTTAGGAGAGGGGGGCAACTGGTCGTCTTCAGTAGAACCCAAGCCAGCCATCCAGATTCCTCTCAACAGGGATCTGGAGATGTCATACGGGAAAACCCACAAGCAACCACTTCCAATCTTCTTTTAGGGGATAGTGGTGAAGATATTAGAAGGACAACCCATCGTAGAGTCCGTGTCAGCACAATCTCTTGTACTTAGCCATACTTCTGACACAACTCTTGCACAGACTGGGGTTACTGGAGCCTCACCTCTAGTAATTCCAGTTTCACATTCTTCGGCTGGTGATATAATGAATGCAGATGGCACTTTGATTGTGGAACAAGAAAATATTGAGCAGGATGCTCAAATTGATTTGAATAGGGAAGTTGGTGATCAGACAGTTGGTGAAGCTCCAGTATGGGAAGAAGATGAGTCACCTTTGTCTGATGATGATAATTTTGATGCAAATATGGATTTTCTGGGTGATATTGCTTCATCAGATATACCTCCACCAGAATCCACTGATATGCCACCACCTGAATCCAAAATTTTCCACCACCCCACCAGAATCAGATATGCCACCCCACCAGAATCATTACTTCAACAAGTTCACTCCAAATTGTCACATTTAACGCCCACCACTTTGAATCAACACTGACTTTATGGCGGACCTGGAGAGATCACTCCAGTCATCTTCCCAGGTAGTTTCTGATTTTAAATCAATTTTGTCAAATAATCTTGCATCAGAAATGAACCTATTTGCTGGAAATGAGAAGTTGGTCTTTGAGAAGTTGAATGAGCTGGTACTGGCCACAAACAAAATCTGAAAATATCAAAGTGGCAGTCCAGGGTTTGGAGACTAGACTGGTTAATTCTGTTCAGACTGCAGTGAAAGCTGAATTGAATAACCTCTTGCAGGTCTGAAAGAAGAGGTTCAGAAGTTGACCAGATCAGTTAGCAGTCTGTAGAATAGGCCAACCCTTGACCAGAGTACCATCGTAACATCAGTAATGATGTCAGAAAGTTCAGGGCTGATATGCTGAAAGAAATCACTGAAGAGATTTCTGGGTCAGTCCTTAGAAGTATTCAAGATGGGTTGTTGCCTCAGGTGGTCAACATGATTAATACTGAATTGCCAAAACACTTGCCTTCAGAACTTGAAATTATTAAGAAGGAAGTGACTGATTAAGGAAAACTGTGAATATTACAACTCCAGTGGCAGGAAGAACATTTGGGTCTTCTGACAGACATATGCTTGAACAGTTATGGAATGCCCACAAGTCTCAAACTGGTGATCATTCCAAGGGGGAAAAGTCTCTGCCACTGAGTCTATTGAAGGTGGTGATGAAAAAGAAAGAAGTGGTGGCCAGTGAAATTGAAAAGGCCTTCGGTACTGAAGCTAGTGAGCAACAAGAAAAGGTAACTGGTACTGATGCCAGTGCACAAGAAGCACAGAAAGCACTTGGTACTGAAGCCATTGTGCAGGTTGAAGAGGCTACTGGTACTGATGCCAGTGAGCCCCAGTTTGAAGCCTTCCTAGATATCCCAACAACTCTGAAGTCTGTAAAAGGAAAGAAACATATGGTATCTGGAGAAGATTGAAGAAGATCCAGACTTCCCTACTATGGATGAAGATACATCAAAAAGACTGGAGCAGGAGGGCATTATGATTGATATTTTCAAGAAAATTCAAAGAGATGAGTTAGTTGCCCATAAATTGGAAATGGCTAAGATGGGAACTCTTGACTCTTACAATGCTGGATGTCTGGGGATTCATGTGGACGTTTATAAAAGAATGAAGGATGACCCCAGAGTTCATCAGTGCCTAGATGCAATGGATGACGTGCATATCCGCTCCAGGTATTCACAAGAAGAACAAATGGTTGATTCGGAGACATATGGGGTAAGTGTACTGGACCTGATCGCCCAAAGAAAAGAAGCTCTGGTGAATCTCCAGAAACAGGTCAGACAAAATGCTGCAGCTTTGGAGAATGAATATAGGAAGAAAATGAAGGGTTTGCCCAAGGCCCCAGCCAGAAAAACCAAATTTTCCAGAGCAACTTCATTCCCTTGGATACTTCCAAAACTATTAATCGGGCCAAAGTTCAACAAGCAATGGAACAAGAGAAGGTATCAAGGGAAACTGAATACATGATCCAGATGGCAAAGCAAAAAGCCAAGTATGAAGATATGATGAAGTTCAGGGCTGATGTCAGAAGGATCATAGGTGCAGAGATTAAATTGGCTGAAAACCATGAAGGCATAACCAGGTTTGAAGTAAAGTTGACCAGAGAGGGTAACTTTACTGATGAAAGGAAGAATGCATTCAGTCAGGCTTTTGGTTTATCTGAACTAGAGAAATTGGCTTGATTCAAAGGAAGGACTGATGTGTCTCAAGATGTGAAAGCCTTTCTGAAACGGATTGAGAAGGCCTGGAAGAGGAAACAACAAATGGAGCAGGCTTTGGGTATGCGCTCTCCAGACTCTTCTCCATCACCCAAGAGGAAGGCCACTGAAGATGCACCTGGACAAGCTTCAAAGAGAAGGGCCTGACTCTTTTATCATTTACTTGTTTTGTAATTTATTTTTGATCAAAATTGTAACTGTTTATCAGTTGATGTATGTAAATATAGTTGCAATTTTTGATTCACAAGTAAGTGATCAGATTTAGTCTAAGTTAGAACTAAAAGATAAAACTGGAACACTGATGATCTATAAAGTGTTTCCAGTAACTTAAATTTTAGACTAAGTCAAAAACAAGTGTTTTTCAAGCATACAATTGTATAGATAGAAGCTTGAAAAACCTTGCATTATTTCTGAACAAATAGGGGGAATTTGTTAGGTCCAGATTTACTGGACCACTCCAGACTTGAAGACTGGAGCGTCACTGAAGATTTGTCCAGAAATAATAGAAGACCAGTGAGCTGTTTACTTGTACAGGAATCTGATTCCACCAGATTAGCTCACTGGACTTCACTCCAGTCAAGATCATTTCTACTGAAGACATTCTCACTGAAGTCAAAGACTGAAGTTTGAAGAAAGAAGACTGACAAGCAGTGGAGCCCACTGACAGTCTTACCAGATCTTCTGACTGGAGCTTTGTCAGTGTTCTAGACCTTACAAGTCTGAACACTGATTACGAGGAATTGACTTTTGCCTTTACACGCTTTTACCCGGACAATCCATTTGTCTATTGATAAAAGTACAATACGTGTGTAAAGGTGGTTGGTTAAAAGGATGACAAGTCACATCAACATGACTTTATCCTTGTACTTTAACCAATGCATTTAAGAAATTAAAGTTGTTTCCTTAAATGCATGCAACCATATTTGTACGGCATAATAAATTCACTGTTGAATTTATTTGCCTATAAATACAAAGTCACATAACTCGTATAAATTACTTTTTTGAAATTTGGTGAACTTGCTTAAATACTCTCGATCGTAAAATGGAATACTTCACAACTTTAAGTATTTCGATCCAAAGAGAATATTTAGCAAGTATAGATCATTTGTAATTCATAGATTGTTAGGATACTTACACTTGTGTAATATCTTGGTTCCGCAACAATCTTGTATTTTATTTAACATCAATAAATAAAATACACTTGAAAATTACATTGTGTTCCACCTTTAATTATTTATTTATTGCTTTAAGTCTTGTATTACTTTATTTATATTCTTGCATTTATATTTAAAGTAATACTAGTCCGATTCTAGTTCATACTTGACTTGTTATTTTACACTCGTGGGTTAAACCATCGTGTGAGGGACTTTACATTGGTTTTCATATACAAACCTGTTTTATTGATTTGTTTGGGTCGAATTAGTACTAAGGCCTTAGAGTCATTTAATATGTTTGTGAAACATTAATCGGTCTATAATTAATGTGGTCTCTTGACTTGTAACCGAGCGGGGGATGGTTAACTAATAATTTGGCTCAACTGAACATGTGTTTTATTAGGTTAATCTAGTTGATCTGGCGAACGGAAACCGGATCCGGGTGACTAGGGTAATCAGTGTCAAGTGACTTTTAGAAACCTAGAAGAATCTTGACTTACATAGAAGATAAAGTCATAGTTACAAAACTCAGGTCCTAATGCATAACAGTGAATCTAACGAGAATCTGTTTATAGTGTAGTGTGAGTCTAACGACAGCTCTACTAAGTAGTTTGGTGAATCTAACGAGAATCCGAACGTGAGAAGAGTTGTTCAACATAATCTAAACTGTTTTCCAAATGATCATGGCATGTGAACTGTTCCAAGTAGATGCAATGTTTTAATTATTATTGTTTTGCTAGATTAATCAATTAATGCTTTTCTTATTTTAGTTTTATTTAAATCGTGACAAACCCCCAAATCCTAGAATTACACCTAGCTACTTTCTTAGACATAGTCCCTGCGAACGATCCTGGTCTTACCTATTTACTATACTAAACGAACGGGTCCACTGCCCGTGAGTGAGTGTAGTAGAGAAGTTAACCTTGAAATTATAAATTTAAAACTTGTTAGGAAATTAAGTTAAACTTCCCGCTCTTCAGTGTTGACTTTGAACTCGAAAGGTCAAATTTCAAGTTTCGTGTTCTTTTTCTTCAATGGGTAACAAATTATCACTAAAAAGCACAACCCTAAAACTAAACAACAAGCCGCATTTCATTTTACAACAACCATGGTACTCTTAAACCGTGGGCCTGCAATCTCCTACATTTTATTTTTCTATAGAGCAAATATAAAAATCAAATAAAGTAATAAACGCTGATTTATTATATACCTATTTTGCTAACAACTTCTTCCTCTATTCACTTCGTATTTTCAATCTGAGCTAATCTACAAATCAGCGGAAGGTAATTTGATGGCATCTGATTTCTTTATTATCGATGTATCTATCAAATTTCCGACCATGTTTACACCGTTTAAAAATAAAATAAGGTACATTTCAACCATTTATATCCGTTTTCTTTTTTCTTGAATGAGTATTTTTCATCTAATATTTATAATGTATGTATGTATGTATGTATGTATTAGTTCATGAGCTATTAGTACCTATGTGATACCAGTATACTACTTGTGTTCTATGTAGTGTAACACCCGCCTTATATTAAAAGTGAAAACCCCCCCGTTTTTTTTTTTTTTTTCCTTTTTCCCCAAAAAATTTTTAACACCCGCCTTATATTAGTAAAGTGAATCCTTACTTTAAGTTATGTTGTCTCACGACATACCTTCAGATGTTACTTCTTCAGCGAAGCTCACACATTTGGTGTAGCCGCTCTCGGGTACATCACTTATTATCATGTCTTCACTTGTTAGACCGACAAAAATGAGATATGTTCATGCCCTTGGCCCTTTCCTAAGGGACCATATCATGGACCCTTGCCACGTGAGCGTTTAAATGAGTCTTGTTGGCCAAATATCTGCTTCGGGCTTTCCATTTAATGAACTCGAAGTGAATCAAAGCCATTGACCCGTATAAGTAGAGTTTGACTATCAGTAAGGCTATACCTTCCCACCCCCATCATTTTATCGTGTCAAGTGTAAAAATGACTAAACTGGATAAACTAATTCTTTTCCATTTAAAAAAAAGGTGGATAAGCAAGCCGTAGTACTAGATATATTTAGTTTGTATTTTAATATTCATTAATTAAGTGCCTTAAAATAGAAGTACTTTTAGTGTAATGTAAATGTTTTGTCTGGACTGGTGTAAAAGGATACATGAATATGAGTTATCATAAAAACTGCATACCCAAAAGTTTAACAACCCATAAATACGAATATCAAATTCATGGATTATTTAATGTGGTGTCAAATGATGCAAATCAAACCATCATCACCATGTGTGGAGTCTAAACCACCTTCTTCTTCAGAACAAAGTGATGTGGTGCCAACTAGTGTCATCAGTTCAGCCCAAACACCAACAATTTCTGCTTATGACTATCTGATGCAGCATCTACCGGACCTTGATTCTGAAACAACTCAAAGGGTACTGGCTGGCAGTTTGTTGGTTATTTCTTTCATGTTAGGGTGTGTAGGGAGTTGCAGGAAGCTGGTGATGCCCCATTTGCAAGGTCCAGACAGAGGTAAATTGGCATCCCACCTGTATCGAGCTGCATTATCCCTGTCTACAGGTCTTTCTTACTTTACTTTTATTTTATTTTTAATTTTTTAATTTTGTTTTGTTATTTATATAATATATACATTTTTTGTTTTTAATGAATTCTTCCCAGATGATGTGTTTCATTAGAAGAATCTTCTCAACATCATACCTTTCTACAAGCTAATTCTTAAGAACTCAGACCCCAGAGTTCAAAATAGTTAGTAATTTCTTTCTTTTCTTTCATTTATTAAACTCTGATTTTGATATAAGGGTTTGTTAGGTTTTAATTTGGATTTTTTCATATATGGTCTTTGATTTGGATTATACATGTGATTGTGATGTGATGTGATTTTCACAAGATACCAAAAAATATAAGTACCCTGAGTAGGTTTTTTTTTGTTTTTTTGTGTGTTTATTATGGTTTTTTAATGATGAAAGCTAATAAGAGGTTGAAATTACTGAGTTTCAACCTGGGGTCTGAGTTCTTAAGAATTAGGAAGGAGGAAAAGGGAGACCCCCAGAAAAGAACCAAAGAACCGACAAAATCGTAATTACTGAGTTTATTCGAGAGCAAAAAAGACCGACAAGAATGTAATTACTGAGTTTCTTCGAGAGCAAAAAGAGGTTGAAAATTACTGTGTTTAAAGTTTGCAAGCAATACACACGTTGTGTTTTCCCTGGTCGAATCTAATTAACCTGAGTTTCTTCAAGAGCAAAAAGACCTACAGAATGAACAAGATTGAAAGCAGGTGATGCGAAAGTGGACCTGCAAAAACATGAGAAGCCACTTATTACTGAGGAAGATTGTAGGGACAAGGTTTCTTAGTTGAGGAAAAGAAGGTGACGCAGGAATATTTCTACCTTCAGAGAGCATCAGCAAACTTGCTGAAGACGTTAAGGTCAGGCTGAGAAAGGGCCACAAGTGGATGCTCATTAGTCCTAAAGGTGGGAAAGCAAATGAAAATAAAGCTACACCTTGGGTGTATACGAAGCCTACGACCATTGAGGCCTTTTATGTGATGAAGAAGTCAAACCCAAACTCAAAGTCTTCTTCAAAAGGTCCTTAGAAGGAGAACTTCTAAAAAGATCGTTCGCAAGGGCACATTCTATATTTCGGTGAGTAATCGCCGATAAGATTCCTTTGTGGTTGATGTCATGAAAGTTGATGCCGAGTGGGTTGATTCTGAAGTGAAGACTACAAAACAGAAAGATAGCAAGAATCTGGAAGGAAGCGCAAACCATGCTTTCTGATTTTCTCCATGGTGAAGATTAAATTTTTTGGAAGATCCCACCTTTATTGAGGGTGCAATGACTAGATTTCAGTTTTATCATCTTTATAGATACTAATATTATTCTAGATTTACTATCCAAGGATGAGAGAGGGTGCCCATTTTAACCTATTTTGACTAACATTAGATTAGTAGATCACGTACTTGAAGTACTTCTTGATGAAATTTAAAAATTTTAATGTGGTTTTCTCTGTCTGTGTGTTGACATTCAACATCAGTTTAATCCGTTAGATATTATCTTTCCCATGGAAAATGATAATTGTGTATATATGCGCATGGTAGTTCTATGTGTTTGTGTGTGTATTTGAACTGTAAAGATACAGTATACTTTAGTGTTTTAGCCTTCTGTTGATGATATGAGAGAACAAATATTAAAAGAGAAAGCCTTGTCTGAAATCTAGTAATCTTGGGAGAGAAAACATCCCAATAGTTATCACATGTCTTAGGGTGTTAGACACCTGATGGACACTGGCAGGTTGTTCAAAGTACAAGTGTATTGTAAAACGTAGGTATTCATTACACCTTTTAAGTAACAATGTGTATCGTAAACCATAGGTATTCATCCCGATTAACAACGTCAATAAGCATTGGACGCTCGGCCTCCTTGATATACCGACTGGGGTCATTACCATATATGACAGTTTTCATGGAGCTATACAACTACCTACGGACAAGAGTAGAAGTTGGACATTATGATTAACAAAGTCAAATAGAGCTACCTTTTATATCGGCGTATATTCGATAAGCAGGGCATCGATAATCGGTTGAACAACATAACATTTGAAACTTTTCCGGAATATATGACCCCTCGGCAAGGAGATCTGTATGGGGACTGTGGTGTGTTTCTATGTATATTTTTATATCGTCTAAGTCATGGGTTGGGCTTAGAGGTAGAAGATCCACTACAAGCTGCGTTAACATACCGGGAGCGCATGGCTAATCTTTTCATAGAACATAAAGAACGTATGTCTGATTTGTCCATCGCTAAACAACACAGGTTCTACTGCAGCTTTAATGAATCTAACCCACTCGGCATCAGCTTTCATGAACATCAAACGCATACAAAGGAATCCGATCGGCGCTTACTCAACCGAATGTAGAATGTGCCCTTGCGGAAAACGATCTTTTTAGAAGCTTCTCCTTCTAAGGACCCTTTTGAAGAAGACTTTGAGTTTGGGTTTGACTTCTTCATCACTGAACAGGGCCTGAATGGTCGAAGGCCTGGTATAAACCGTAAGTGGCAGCTTTATCTTTATATCCTTCCCACCTTTAGGACTGATGATCATCCATTCGTGGTCCTCCTTTAGGCTGACCTTAACGTCTTCAGGAACTTTGGTGTCCTCAGGAAGGAAGAAATATTCGGTCACCTTCTTTCCTCAACTAAGAAAAACTTGTCCCACAATCTGCCTCAGTAATAGGTGGCTTCTTGGTGCGTCAACACCTTGAGATGTTGGTTCATCTGCTTCACATTAGCTTCACTCTCTTCGTCTTTTTTTCTCTTGAGAAATTCAGTCATGAAATTGGACAGGGAAACGGCCGCTTGGATTTCCTGCAAAACTGTAAACACAGTACAACCTCTTTTTCCTCTCGAGAAACTCAGTAATTACATTCTGTCGGTCTTTTTAGCTCTCGAGAAACCCTCTGTCGGTCTTTTTAGCTCTCGAGAAACCCTCTTCAAGCTAATTCTTAAGAACTCAGACCCCAGGTTGAAACTCAGTAATTTCAACCTCTTATTAGCTTTCATCATTAAAAAACCATAATAAACACACAAAAAAACAAAAAAAAACCTACTCAGGGTACTTATATTATATATATGGGCTTAGCTTGGATGCAGTTCACTGCATCATTTTTTGATGAGTTACCATGAAAATCAGGGGGACATTTTTGTAAAATATCAATCATTTATATGATATGTGTGTGTGACTGCATCTAAGAACTTTGCATCAACTGCATATATATATTGTTATTATGCATCATCAAAGACCAAAATAATCAATAAAGCAAAACAAACCCCTGTTTATCCCCCAACCCACATATGTATCTAGTCTATATATATACATATATATAATAATGAAAGGAAAAGAAAAGAAAGAAATTACTAACTATTTTGAACTCTGGGGTCTGAGTTCTTAAGAATTAGCTTGTAGAAAGGTATGATGTTGAGAAGATTCTTCTAATTCAACACATCATCTGAGAAGAATTCATTAAAAACAAAAACAAAAAATGTATATATTATATAAATAACAAAACAAAATTAAAAAATTAAAAATAAAATAAAAGTAAGTAAAGTAAGAAAGACCTGTAGACAGGGATAATGCAGCTCGATACAGGTGGGATGCCAATTTACCTCTGTCTGGACCTTGCAAATGGGGCATCACCAGCTTCCTGCAACTCCCTACACACCCTAACAGGAAAGAAAGAACCAACAAACTGCCAGCCAGTACCCTTTGAGTTGTTTCAGAATCAAGGTCTGGTAGATGCTGCATCAGATAGTCATAAGCAGAAATTGTTGGTGTTTGGATGAACTGACATACACTTAAATACAAATCTTAATGGTACGTAAAAAGAAGAAAAAAAAAAACCCCAAAAAGGGAGGGGTTTTTTTAAACTAATATTAAATAAATGATAGATAAATTCATTCAAGAAAAAAAAAACTAATAAATGGTAAGAAATGTACCTTATTTCATTTTTAAATGGTGTAAACATGGTCGGAAATTTGATAGATACATCGATAATAAAGAAATCAGATGCCATCAAATTACCTTCCGCTGATTTGTAGATTAGCTCAGATTGAAATAGAAGTGAATTCGTCAGAAGTTGAGCAAAATAGGATATATAATGAAATCAATTATTCTCTATGCTATCCTTTGATTCCACCAAGTGTCATAATCACATAGTTAGAGCATAGGGTACGGTTACATTATGCCGACCCTGTGATATGACATGGCACTCATTGTTATTCAATTTACCATAATGGCTGAGTCGGCGCGGAATTCTTGATCCACATTCTTCATCTTTTTGCCGTTGGTCGGCATTTCATTCATTTGTTTGGAGTTTAGTGAATCTTGGTCACATTCACCATTTACCAATTTACCATCCACCACATGGATACTATATAAATCAACAGGATAAATATATGTGTTTTTGCTTTTGAGTCTTTAATATTAAAGACATATTGCAAATATATGTATATGAATTAGATAGGAATTTGAGATTATTTAATGTTTCATCAATATGGATATTTTAATTTAATTTTTTTGAAAACTAGCTAATTTCATTTAATAAATATATGTACATAAAAGTTTATAAACCAACTCTATAGAAGAGTTGGCCACCAGCTGCCACTTTCTGGGAGCAACCTGGGTTCGAATCTTGCCAGAGGCAAAAATTGAATTTAAGTGGTTGAATTACCTTGACACACTAAAACACACCCTTTTTAAGTAAGTCTTATGTCTTTTGAAAGGCCAAACCACATGCTATCATTACCAAATTTTAGATTTTACCGAAACAATATAAACAAGAAGTTATAGCCACTTAAAAATCGCAAAAAATGCATTTCTTTAAGACCAGATCTGGTCTTACTTACTAATTAACTTTTTCTTATTTTTGGAGGTTTGTTGCCTGTACACGGTAAGACCCGAACGGAAAATGACAATTTTGTTATTTGCACTCTTTATC
>CM067172.1:77081379-77094868 GCA_034093135.1 Erigeron breviscapus | reverse complement strand
TATTGATCTATAAAAATGCCTTAGATAACTTAATAGATTTAAATCGAACAAGTCCTTCCAGTTCACACTTGTACAGATACAAGAACTAGAAAAGACTTAGACTATATTTCTAGACAAATAGGGGGAATTTGTTAGGACCAGTTCACCTGGAACTGGCCAGTCACCAGTTCACACTGACCAGTCACCAGTTCACACTGACCAGTCACCAGTTGCATCTGGTGACCCAGTAAACTGGTGACCAAGATGATTTGTCGAGAAATATATTGAAGTCCAGTTGCACCGTACAGTTAACGCAACTGAAGACTTCCTCCAGTTGAGAACTGACCAAGTTGAAGAAGCATTCCAGTTGAAGTCGAAGACAACAAATGGAAGATAGAGAATGACAATGGCAGCGAAGCCCAGTTGGCATTCTAGTCAGTTACAAACTGGAGACCATCAATGGAAAGCCCTTACAAAGCTTTACACTGATTACGAGGAATTGACTTATATGCTTTATGTACCTTTACCCGGATAATAAGCCTTATCTTATTATTTAAGTATTAAAAGGTACATAAAGGTGGTTATGTAAAGTCACTTTAACATGCGACTTTTACACTGCTTTTTAAGGAATTAAATGCTATTCCTTAAATGCTCCCAACCACATTTGTACGGCTAAAGTTAACATCCCAATGTTAACTTTGCCTATAAATACAAGTCATTGCACAACCAAGAATTCAAGTATTCGATCTCACAAAGTTATTTCACAAAGACGAATAACTTCATACTTTGCAAACCTGCAATATTCTTGGTGAACTTGTGCAATCTTCTCTCAATCGCTAAAAGGAACATTCACAACTTTAAGTGTTTCGATTGTCTTGAGAAATTCCGAGTATAGATCAATTGTATTTCATAGGTTGTTAGGATATTTACATTCGTGTATTATCTTGGTTCCGCATCAACCTTGTAATTTATTTAAATCAATAAATAAATTACACATTGAAAAATACATATTGTCTCATCAAGTTATCTTACAAGTTATTTGTATTATTGCATTGTTCTTTACTTATTGTCATTTATATAAGTAATCTATCTAGAACTTGGTATATACACACTGCAACTGGTCATCTCCAGTTCAGTGCATATATTGCAAAGTAAATCCACCATCGACATAGAGGTGTCTTCAGTAGTACCATCTAACGAGTTGGGACTTACAGGGTCACATAAGTTCACAAACTAAAATTGTGGCATGAGTAACTTACTAGGTTACATGGTGACTGTCCTTGGCTCAAGTAATACGAAAGTGCCACAACCTAAAGGAAACTGGAAGTACCGAGTGTTTAAGAGGACAAACATACCGGTAATCGTGGTTGAATCATTGTTCATAACTAATAATAAGAGAATTATTTCTCACCCGCAGGCTTATGTAATTGCTAATCTGATCTAATCAGCAGAAACTTAGAATTTCTTGTATATAAATAATGTAGTGTAGATTTAAAGTGTTTAATTTTATTTTATTTTTGTTCTAACGTTTTAGTTTTGTGTCAGTTTGTAGTGTCAAACTAGTTCTTATTGCACGAGAGATTTAATAAGCATTTGACGATTCCATAAGAAGTTATATGATCCTTTGTGGATTATGTGAGTCTTGTTGCTTATGATATATATGTTTATTTGATGGATTTTCTAATATAGACATGAGTTGTTTGAAATTAGAAAATGATTTTGTTTTGAAAATTGAAATCCCAAATATATAGTATTTCAATTGTTTTTGGTTGATAAGTATGCTTGACAAAGATGTGACTTGCCTTAGATCTTATTTTGATCACTAGGTTAAGATTTTGATTGTTTGCATGCTTATATTATATTGTTGTTTTTGATGCATTGATGAAGTTTGTTAAGTGTGCAGGTTACAGATATCAAATTTCATTTCCATTACGAAAGTGCGGTTTTGGACCGATTAAATCGTGATCTCTTTGATTACTAAAGTGCGGAATGCATCATGTAATATAATTTCTGGGAAAACACATTTACGTGAAACATTGGTATTCATGTAAATCATTTTAGATTTGTATTATCAAAATCACAACCTAAGACTTAAATGTGATAGGTTGTTGGTATGATAATTTGATGACTTTGTAAGCATTATACATTGAATGTATTTCAATGTAAGTTTGCTTTTGTTAAAAGTTAAACATCAATGAAGAAATGATCGATTTTATGTCAAGATTATAATGTAAGATTAAGTTTATACATTATTTTGATGACATGAGTTAGTACGGATGATGTTTGGTTAGATTACATATTCGAGCAGATACAAGTTTCAGGTAACGAGTATCTACAGGTTTATGTTTTCTGGAAATTTTGTAATTTTTCCTTGTTGAATTTCTGGGAAAACACATTTACGTGAAACATTGGTATTCATGTAAATCATTTTAGATTTGTATTATCAAAATCACAACCTAAGACTTAAATGTGATAGGTTGTTGGTATGATAATTTGATGACTTTGTAAGCATTATACATTGAATGTATTTCAATGTAAGTTTGCTTTTGTTAAAAGTTAAACATCAATGAAGAAATGATCGATTTTATGTCAAGATTATAATGTAAGATTAAGTTTATACATTATTTTGATGACATGAGTTAGTACGGATGATGTTTGGTTAGATTACATATTCGAGCAGATACAAGTTTCAGGTAACGAGTATCTACAGGTTTATGTTTTCTGGAAATTTTGTAATTTTTCCTTGTTGAATTTTCTGGAAAAATTGACGAAATTTGAAGTGTGCAGCTCGTTCGTGTTTAAAATTTAAGCTCGTACGTGCTGACGTCACACGAAGAGGAATCTCCTCGTGTTGACGTCACCACATAGCAGGTCAGAAATTTTTATTTTTATTTTTTTTTTTTTTTTTTTTTCTTTCTGATGATTTAAACTGAAATTGGACTTAAAATTGGATTAAGTGATGTTATTACACCTTCAATCTAACTAAAGTTCACATTTACATGTATTGAATCAAGATTAATTGAGGATTTAATGTTACGGTCACTATTCACACGAAGACGATGAAGAACACGAAGTTCATGAACCTCTTCGTGTTCATAAGATTTTGATCTAATTTGTTTTTCTGGGCATAACATTCTTAAAAGACAAGTCCAAGATGATACATAACATTGATTTTAATCGATGTTGTATCATATGGAGATGTCTTTCTGAATCTTGTTGATGATCAGCTCGTGCTGACGTCACACGAAGAGGAATCTCCTCGTGTTGACGTCACCACATAGCAGGTCAGAAATTTTTATTTTTATTTTTTTAATTTTCTTTTTGTTTTCTTTTCGTTTTTCTTTTTGATTTGTGCAGGTATGGCGAGACAAGGTGCTGCTGCTCGTGTTTTTGTTAAGGAGCATAATGCTGCTATTGATATTAGCATTACTCAGCAAGGATGCACAGCGGAATTTCACGGTGTCTTACAGTATCTGGCAAGATCACGTATTCGTTTTGCATTGACCGAGAATCCTCCATTAGTCATAAGTCTTCTTACTCAGTTCTGGAACTCTGCAAGATTAGTGCAAGTTGGTGATCATACTTTGATTCGCACTACGGTTCAAGGACGTAACATTGAGTTTACTGCTGGAGATTTAAGGACTATTTTGGACTTAGGAAGCGTCGAAATGGAGCAAGGTCCTACAGAGTTTGGAGAAAGCTTTGTTGACGGTGCTATTAGACGTATGGGGTATGTGAACGAGATCAAGCATCCATATCCTAAGAATTGCATTAGAGGCAAATGGAGATTGCTTGCCTACTACTTGTTGAGATCCATAAGTCATCGGAGTGCAGGTCATGATCAAATGAATATACAGACTGCTTCACAGTTGGTTGCACTTGTATTGAACAAGCCTTACAGCTTTTCTCAGTACATTTATGACAGTTTTGTTAGGCAGTTGAGAGCTTTTGGAAACGAAAAGAAATTCTTTTTATTTCCAAGGTTTGTTATGATAATCATTCGGCATAGAGCAGCTGATTTATCTTTTGATGGTCCTACATTTAATTTGGGTCGTCTTACACATCGAGTGTTTGATGATATGATGAAACGTTTAAGGGGTAATGGTGTTCCGGCTGATGTTGATAAGTTGAGGATATTTAAACAGACTGACATACTTATTCTCTCTGTATACTACTTTCATCATGATAACTCCGTTACTGAACTTGTGCTTACGTTGGGTACTATACCCACCACTGTTCGGGCACTTGATTAATCCTGATTATGTAGCTCCAAGAGAAGGTTGGGAAGATAATGAACATGTTGCTGCTGCTGCTGCTAATGATGCTCACGGACAAGATGATCCTCAAGAAGAGCAAGTTGATCAGTTTGAGGGATTGAATGATGTTCCTTTGTTTACTGATGTTCCGGAAGATGATTCGGAGATGGAAGCTCTAGAGGAGGATATTGATGATCCGGCAAATCTTGTGATGCCGACTACTGGGGTTTCTAATGCTACCTCTGCTCCAGTAGATGTTGTTGGTCCTTCTGAACCACATATTGTTGCTGTTAATGCTGATGATGGTTCAGAAACTGAAAATGAAAATGAAGATAGGCCACTGAAGCGAAGAAGAAGACAAGGGAAAGGGATTGACGCTGTTGAGAAGATTCAAGCCCTTCAGTGACCTCAGTCAGAGATTGATAGGGAGTTTGCTGAGTATCATTCTGCTATGGAGATGTCTCATACACCCGGATCAGTTGATACACCATCAGTTGCTGCCTTAAGAGCCTCTGTTACTGAAGTTCCAGTTTCGGTGTCTACTACTTCAGTTGGTATATCTGTTGGAGAGAAAAGGCCGAGAACCAAGTTCACGATTCGTTTAGATGGTTCTCATGCTAGAGTTGTCACTGAGGCTACAACTGTTACGACTACTAGAGCTCCAGAGTTCGTCAGTTCGTCAGGAGCTAGAGCCGATAGTTCCTGCTCCTAGGCCTCGTTCTACTCCTATTCAGGCGTTAGTTCCTGTTGCTACAGCTATGGATCGTCTGTTATTGCCTTTGCAAAGACCGCAGATGCCTCCATCAGGAACTTTTCATATTCGTATGCCTTCATTTGAGACTACGATGCCACCGCCTGCTTCTACATCGCACATTGCTTCTACTTCAGATTCAGCTTTGCCAGTACAAGTTCAGCTGAGTCGTATTGTTTCGGAGAAGAAGTTATTAGAGATGTGAGTCACAGCGTTGGAGAAACAGTTGAACCTCCAAGCTGCAAAACATCAGGAAGAGATGGACATTATGACAGCACTTGTTCATTCTCTTGGTGATAAAATTGACCGATTCTTGTCTCAAGGGGGAGATAAAGATGGTTGTAAGGATGATGAGCTAGCTAAGAAGCAAAGAGATGATGATCAAGATGATCAAGATCCAGCTCAAGATCCAAATCGAAGCCAACCAAAAGATGGTGAGACAGAGAATCAAGGTCAAGGACAAGATACTGATGCTGATGCTGTGATTAATTCAGAGACTGCAGATGTTCAGGGGGAGTCGCCAAGACAGAGAGAGTCAGAGATTGCTGGTACATCTAGTGCTAGTACATCTGGGACTCAGAAAGGAAAAGCTGTGATGGCTGCTGCTCCAGATGCAGATCCTGAAGATTCAGATAACTCGTCAGATGATGAAGATTCCAATTCAGGTAACTCTAATTCTAGTAAACGTCCTGATTATCATAATCCACGGAGTGTGAGATCAGAAGAAGATAGAATAGAATGGGAGATTGCAGAGAAATTTGGAAATGATCCTCATATTCGAGTTGAGGTAGAAGCTAAAGTATGGGAAAGTCATAACTTTGAGGTTGATCAGGCCAATATTGATCTTGATAGTGATCAATGGTCAGATACAGATTGTCATAGGAAAGAGAGAAAACGATTAATGATTTTAAATCGTTTACCGTTTGTCTCTGGTTCTAGTTCTGATGATCCTGAAGACTCAGATTATCAACCTTAATGTTAATAATTTTTGTTGGTTAAAATAGATAAAGGTTATAAGATAAATATTGATGTAATCGTTACATTATATTTATGATATAATATTATTTATTTTATCATGTTTTATGTATTTATACTTATTTTTTTTATGTCTTGACTTATATTTTATGTTCTTTTATCTTTGTATGTTGTGACAGTCCACAATTTGCACACTTATATTAGTTTTATTTAGACAAGAAAGTTAAGAACAGAAAGTAAAGAACATGAACAAGAATAAGTTCAAATGCAAATATCTAAGCAAGTATAATCATATGTTTCATTGATTAAACGATGAATACATGGTCGATATTACAACTTGTCTTACAAGAATACAAATGAACTAAATAATTGCTAAGTCTAGACACTATAAACTTAAGCAATTACAAGAGAGAAAATAAAGTGACACGAACACTTTGTGGTGATAAACACACAGTATAAAAGATGCGGCTGTGTTGCTTTATATAGGGGAGAATTAGGGCAACACAGCCTTACAATGATAGTGATAGAATGGTGGTTGTCGACTTCTCATAGGCTCGTTGTACTTTGATCCAGGAGCCTTTGTCTTCTTTACCAAAACGGGTATGAAAGAGAGAAACCCTTGTTTTGGTCCCAACTGTACCTTTGCCATATACGGTAATATTCAGTTGGAAGAACCACCATGTGACATCTTGTCTTCTTATGGTTTGAAAACTTCCCGCCTTGACACACAACTTGGGAAGTAAGCCACCCGCTGACAAGAGTCATTGACTCGCTGATCACTTGTTGGCGACTCACGTCAGCGACCAAGTCTGGTCAGCGAATCCTTGACTCAACAATCTCCCCCTATTCGCTGAGAAGACTTGATAAGACTAGACTTGTCAGCTTCAAATTCCCAAGCTTCCTCTTGCTTGGCCATTCTGATCGCTGGGTCATCCCTTCTGTGAGGCTTTATCAATTCTTCATCCAACTTGCTGATGAACCATCTGTTGTTGGATGTTTCAGCACACCTTCTTCTTATGCTTAAGATGAACCCAGTGGTAGCTTTTTCAAGTTCATCCAAGCGAAAGAACAGTTGATTATTCTGGAAGTTTGTGAAGAAGATGCCAGCAGGACTTTCTATCACTCTCCCTTCCTCAAATAAGCTTCTGGGAGGAAGTCTGGTGTTCAGCGAGGCATCACCAGTGATAGGAGGAAGATTCATTGTCAAGGTTTGGTGTTCTGCCTTCCTTTTTCTTTGAACCCTTCTTCCTGCTGACGAGGAGACAGCTGCTGGAGTACCAAACACTTGCCTCAGCATGGGCAAGTCAGCTTTAAACTTTGTTTCATACTCCCTGGCTTTTTTGAAATAATCCTTGAGCATTTTTAGAAGTTGCTCATAGCTGGCAGCCTTTTTGTCCTTCACCAGCATGTAAACTTCAGCCCATTCAGAGGCACCCAAGGAGGTTGGCTTGACACCTTCCAGTTTGATGGGACTGTCAGCACCTTGTCTTAAGATTTTCAAATTTGTCTTAAGACCCATTTCAGCACGAAAGGCTTCAGCAGCAATAATCTTTTGGGGCCTCTTTCTATCATTCATAAGTTTCAACCACTTAGCCTTTTCTTCCTCAAACTTGGCTCTCTTCTCGCTGACTTGCTTCTCAACTTCTTTATGCTTTTGCCTGTATAGAGCTTCAGCGCCACCAGCTATCAGCAACATCCTTTGCTCACCATCTAGCTGATCTTTTTCAATGATAGGTAGCTGCTTGATATACTCAAGATTTTTTCTTTCATTTTCTTGATTCGCCTTGATCCTATCCAACTCCTTGATAGTTTCTTCTTGAGTTTTTCCATCAGCAGTCAAGGCAAGTATATCTATTGCTTGATGTTGATGGCCTGCTGATGATTGAATAGAGAGTTGAGCAGCAGGAAGAGAGGATGGAGTAGCAATTATTGGAAGAGCAGTAGATCTCTTGAAGAGTCCAGACTCAGTGAGCTGTCTTCGACGATCATCAGAGAGAGGAGTGACTTCAGCATTTCCCATGAAGCGGTTGTGAAAAATAGGAAGTATTTCCTTGGATCTATCAGTGGCCATTTCAGCATCAAATCCGGCCTTCCATGCTGTTTCAAGTTCTTTAGGGTCAAACTCCTCCCTAACAGCAGCAGGAGGTTCATTAAATATAACAATTTGTTGCTCCCCCTCAATACCAGCTGGGGGAGCTTCATCATTTCCATCTTTCTCAATCTCCCCCTCAACACCAGCAGGGGGAATTACAACATTCGCCTCTTTTTCAGTCTCCCCCTCAACACCAGCAGGGGGAACATCATCAGCAGTATCCATTTCTAGTACCCCTTCAGCAGAGTCTTCATAGATTTGGGCAACTACCTTGTTAACTGCTTCAGTTACCAGATCTAAAACAGCAGTATCAACTTTCTCCCCCTTGGAAGTTGTAGTGTTAATAACAACTTCCACAGTTGCTGGCTGTTTAGGTTGTTGGTTCACAAGTTGCGCCAACAATTTCTTAATTTCATCAACCTCCTTCTCCAGCTTAACTTGCCGCTGGCGATCCTCCTCAGTGAAAGAAACTTTAGGAATAGGAAGATCAGCCACTTGTTTTTCTAAGGCATGAATTGCCTTAGTGTTATTTTCTACTTGAGTGGTCAGAAGAGGAATGAGACCACTTAACTTCTTGACACCAGCAGCAGCAGACTTGCTAGTAGACGCTGCCTTCTTTGCTGAGTAGCTGGTGGAGTTGGCACATTTCAGTAGCGACAAGCCACTAGATCGAAGGATCTGCTGATCATGCTTGATAACTTTGGTGGATTCATTGATTTTGTGTTGATCAGCAGCCATGGAGATGAATTTTTCTTTAAGCATCTCTACTTCTGAGTAGTTTTCAATTTGCTTATTATACCAGCTGGTCAAAGTAGAGATTAGTCTTTCAGACTCATTTTCCTTCACTTCTACAACAATTTCTGCATACTTGGTGAGATCATTCAATTGATGCTCCACCCTTTCCAACCTATCAGCAGAGTAGGTGGAGTAAGAAATGCCCAAATCTTTAGCAGTTTGAGGTTCGATTTTAGAGGGAATTGAGGATGAGCAGCCAGGAATACTTGAGAAGGAAGAAGGCATGCCAAGAGACAGCATGGTGTTCACTGGTCGCATTGGAGGAGTTTTGGGTCTTGCTGTATGAGTAACTGCTTCAGCAGTTTCTTCAATATTTTCATCAGTCACTGCTGCATTTTCACCAGCAGCAGCATCAACATTTTCATCAACCTCCATGTCACTTGCTTCTTCTTCATCAGCATGATTGTAAGAATCAAGCTGAAAATCGTCAGCAACAAAATCATCTAAGTCAAAATCACTTTCATCATCAATTTCTTCATCAGCAACTACCGTTTGTTCACTTTCAACATCAATAATACCAACATCAGGTTCCACATTTCTTTCTTCAACACATTCAATTTCAACATCACCAACATTCTGTTCAGCCAATTCAGTTACATTTTCACCCCCAGTAACTTGCACTTCAGGATTATTAGCAGTAGTTGCGTCCCTTTCAGCAGTAGAGAAGCTGATTGGGTTGGGGGATTGAAGAGCTTCTGCATCAGTTTGTTGCTGTTTTATGTTTTCAATAGCAGTAGGGGTTTCTTCCTCATCAATGAGAGAAAGTTGAGAGGATTCCAACCCCTTAATCATCATACCTTTTGCTGTTTTCTTCTTTCTTTTTGGAGCATCGGCAGCGGATGAGGATGGAGCAACAGATTTGGTGAGCTTGGTTCTTACCTTCTTTGGTGCTTTTGTACTAGTGTCAGTGATCACGAAGGAGGATGGTGCAGTCTCACTGCCACCAACTTTTTTATACATAGAGGGATAAGCAGAGAATAGAACTTCTTTCATTTGAGGAGTGAGAGAGGCAAACTTGCTATCAAAAAGATTACTATCACAGGCTGGCTGTTTATAGACAGAGGGACCAATTCTTGGTGCTTTGCAGATAGTGGCACCAAATTGATTGTACTTTTCTTTCAACTCTTGTTTGAATATTAGGGAGAAAAATCTTGTGAATGGAACTGTGTAGGAACGATTGCTTGCTTGGACTTTAGCCTTCATGTCTTCAAAAATGACTGAGGCAAAATCAATAAACCTTCCCGTGGCTAATGCATGAAAATTTGCATATTTGCAGCTGTGGCTTGATCATGAGATCCAGAATTGCCTCCCAAGCATTGAATAACATGAGAAAAAAGTAATCTCCATATACCAGGGAGATTTTTCTTGGTGGGGTTGCTGGGAACAACTTCTGGTTTTTCCAAGTTCGCACCATACCCAATGGTGGGCAACCACTCCTTCCATTGTTCAACTGTTGCCGGAGTTACAAAAGGTTTTTCTTTTGTTTGGTCAGGTAGACCAAGAGCAGTTCGAAGAATTTTGGGTGTTATTGATATGCGTACCTGCTTCTTTTTAATGGTTCCAGAAATAGCACCTATGCTTACGTGATAATCACACGTCCACCAAAATTCTCTAAGAAGATAGACATACATATCTTCTGGGTCAGCATAAATAGCACTGCTTGCAGGACATGCCTTTATAAAGTCCAGCATTTGCTGATATCCAGTGATACCAGATGGAACTTCAATGGACCCCAAATAATTATTAGGTTTGATTGAGATTGTATGGGCTTGAAATTTGGGTTTGGAAGAGGGAGCAATTTTTTCAGGATCAAAAGTTTTCGAATGCATGTAGAGGGGAACATTTTTAAGAGCCTTTTGAGTAGCCAGATCATCAGGCAACTCAACATGTGTTGGAGATTGAGGTGGATTTTTTGATGAAGAAGCCATTTTAGTTTGAGATTTAGAAAAGGGAAGAGGAAGATGAACAGTGAGAAGAGATAGAAGAATTTAGAGAAGTTTGAGAGATTTGGAGAGTAAGAGAAAGAAGGAGAATTATGAGAGTATGAAAAATGGTGATAGAAAAAGATTTGAATTTATATAGCATGGATATGGGCCCCATAACTATGATAGTGGATTGTCACCAATACTCTCTTTCATACGTAATATGTACATCTACATATACGTATCTGAGTAACGTATAAAAGTGGGTTGATGTGACCACTTGTACCCTTATTTCAAAAGTACTCGAGTTTTACGGCGGATACAATGTACAAGTTGTCTGTTTGGGAGAAAATCGAGGTAACCGTTTGATATTCTTATTAAAATATTATTATAAATGGTTTAGCGGATATGCTCAAGTGAAAGAAAAGTTGAGATCTAAGTATATCCGCTGACAAAGTTAGAAAATCTGGTTACCCCTTTAGGAAAGCAAATTTTAATCAGCGACTTTTCGTCTAAGCGTTAGTCGCTGATGAGTTAAGGAGTACAATTTTTAGCAAATTGTCAACTATCAACGGATTTGATATGTCTTTACCAGCAGCCGTTTGCTGCTGGACTAGATAGAGACTTTTAGCTCTCTATTGCTTTTTGTTTTGCTTTTTCCCAAAGCAACAGGGATCAACGGTTTTGATAAGTCTTTACCAGCAGCCGTTTGCTGCTGGACTAGATAGAGACTTTTAGCTCTCTATTGCTTTTGTTTTGCTTTTTCCCAAAGCAACAGGGATCAATGGTTTCGAGAAGTCTTTACCAGCAGCCGTTTGCTGCTGGACTAGATAGAGACTTATAGCTCTCTATTACTTTTGTTTTGGTCAGCAAGTAAGACACTTGAACTTTCTGAGAGAAATAAGGTCACTTTTCAACTTATAAGAGAGATGTAAGTTGAGGTATTAGCAGGCATGACAAGTCATGTCGCTGATTCACCATTCAGCATTCCCAACTTGCTGACCAGATATTTAAATCTGGTTTCATCTAAAGGTTTAGTGAAAATATCAGCAAGTTGTTCATCAGTGGGAATGAAGTAGATTTCAACATCCCCTTTCATGACATGGTCACGTATGAAGTGGTACCTAATGTCAATGTGTTTGGTCTTAGAATGCTGAACAGGATTATGTGTGATTGCAATTGCACTTGTATTGTCACACATAATAGGGATCTTAGAGAATTCTAAGTCATAGTCAGCGAGTTGGTTTTTCATCCATAGGACTTGTGCACAACAACTCGCTGCTGATACATATTCTGCTTCAGCAGTGGAGATGGATACTGTATGTTGTTTCTTACTAGACCAACTAGTCAGCTTCCCCCCAACAGTTGACATCCACCACTGGTACTTTTCCTATCTAACATGCAGCCAGCATAGTCAGAGTCAGAATATGCAACTAGGTCAAAATTGGAGTCTTTGGGATACCAGAGACCCAATGTTGAAGTACCTTTTAGATACTTGAAAATTCGCTTTACAGCGAGAAGATGGGATTCCCTAGGAGAGGCTTGATATCTTGCACATAAGCAAGTAGCAAACATGATATCAGGACGACTTGCTGTGAGATACATCAGCGAGCCAATCATTCCCCAATAGAGAGTGGGGTTCACATGCTTGCCATCAGGATCAGCATGAAGATTATTGGGAGGAGACATGGGAGTGGCCTTAGTAGTGACATTAGACATGTCAAACTTGGCCAGCATGTCTCGAATGTACTTTTCCTGATTAAGGAAAATCCCATTTGGAAGTTGACGAATTTGAAGGCCAAGAAAGAAGGTCAGCTCACCCATCATGCTCATCTCAAAATGAGAGGACATCAGTGAGCTGAACTTGGTACAAAGTTTCTTGCTGGAGGACCCAAAAATGATGTCATCTACATATATCTGAACATATAGGACATCAGCACCCTTTCTATAAATGAAGAGGGTGCCGTCAATGGATCCTCGCTGAAACTTATTAGAAAGAAGAAATTCAGAGAGAGTGTCATACCAAGCTCTGGGAGCTTGTTTAAGACCATAGAGTGCCTTATAGAGGCGATAGACATGGTGTGGCTTGGCTGGATCTTTAAAACCAGGTGGCTGCTCAACATAAACTTCCTCATCGAGTTTTCCATTTAGGAAAGCACTCTTTACATCCATTTGATATACTGTGAAGTTTTTGTAAGCAGCATGTGCCAAGAATAAGCGAATTGCTTCTAATCGGGCCACTGGTGCAAAGGTTTCATCGTAATCAAAACCTTCTTCTTGAAGGTATCCTTGTGCAACCAGCCTAGCCTTGTTACGAGTGACAACACCATCTTCGTCCATTTTATTCTGTAACACCCGTCGTTTAAAAATATGGGTTTTCAAAAACTTTTCACCTACGGTGTTAACTTGCGGAAGTAAAGACTGTAAAAGTCAAAACCGATAAAAACATTTCGGTTTCTGCATTTATTTGGTGTTACATGCCATATCAAACAATAGTTCAAATGAAAACCCAACGGTTGCCAACATAAAAACAACCGTTCACACATCACTACATAAATTCGACATTAAATACGAAATGTAACGAATGTCTAAAGTAAGCATCGTCTAAGGGTAGCTAAGGCTCCTGCATTGCATCTACCCAAGCTCACACGTCCTGCATCTAGTTTCCATCAAGCTAAACCTGAGGGAACAACCACATTAAAGAAACAAGTGTTAGCTA
>CM067172.1:76990068-77080379 GCA_034093135.1 Erigeron breviscapus | reverse complement strand
TAGAGTATGTTTTACTGTTACTCGTATTTTTATTAACACCACTGACATACTTAACTGTTACTCATAAATACTTACTGTATTATTTTAGGGGCAACATATTGAAGTGTACTATATAGAGCGCATATGCTGATCAAGTCAATTCATTTCTAGCTGATTATAAATCAAGTGAACATGTTATTATTTTATTTCAACATGCAAAAGTGAAGTATTGGAATAGTATGTTTATAAATGCTTAATGCTTACAAAATTTAATTTTTCCCCTTATTTATGTACCTTTAAACGTCTTTTCATAACTATTTGTATTACTATTTAGGAAATCTTACAATTCAAAATGACAAATACGGTACTAGAATTTTTATCAATGAAGAAATTGATGAAATCAACAATCTAAGAAGGCGGTAAGAATATTTTTTGTTCAAATAATTTTTTTTTAAGTTTTATATATACAGCTTTTGTTTTTTAATCAAATATTAGATTTTTGCAGATTTATCGTTAATCGAGGAAATTCTATAAATATATATATATATATATATATATATATATATATATATATATATATATATATATATATATATATATATATATATATATATATATATATATATATATATATATATATATATATATATATATATATATATATATATATATATATATATATATATATATATATATATATATATATATATATATATATATATATATATATATATATATATATATATATATATATATATATATATATATATATATATATATATATATATATATATATATATATATATATATATATATATATATATATATATATATATATATATATATATATATATATATATATATATATATATATATATATATATATATATATATATATATATATATATATATATATATATATATATATATATATATATATATATATATATATATATATATATATATATATATATATATATATATATATATATATATATATATATATATATATATATATATATATATATATATATATATATATATATATATATATATATATATATATATATATATATATATATATATATATATATATATATATATATATATATATATATATATATATATATATATATATATATATATATATATATATATATATATATATATATATATATATATATATATATATATATATATATATATATATATATATATATATATATATATATATATATATATATATATATATATATATATATATATATATATATATATATATATATATATATATATATATATATATATATATATATATATATATATATATATATATATATATATATATATTAATATTTTTATTATATTTATATACATAATTTAATTTCTTAACGGTTTTGTATTGAATATGTTTTTCATGTGTATATTAGATTCAAGATTCAAGTTCGGGTACAAGATTCAACTGGCAATGTTTCATTTGTGTTGTTTGACAGAGATGTTAGCAAACTTTGCGGAGTCACAGCTACTGATATATACCAAAAACAGTTGAAAATAAATGGTAGTGAGAATTTTCCTGATGAAATTAGGAACTTGGTTAACAAACGTCTGATGTTTAAAGTTGATATTTCCAAATACAATCTTGAAAATAATTGGAATGTTTACACTGTTTTGAAAGTTTGTGATGACATCAAACTTATTGAAGAACTAACTTCAAAAGATATTATTGAAGAGGTATGTATATTTATTTTCATAACTCTTTTATAAATATTTAATATATATATATATTGTTATTAATTTTTGTTCATTTATTATTTTCAGGAAACTGTTAATTCAATTCGATATGATGATAACAATTTGAATGAAGATTCTGATATCATAACAAATTCTTTGACTGTTCAAATTGAAAATATCAACGGGACAACTCCTAAAGCAAAAAGAAAACGTCAATTTGTAATTGAAAGTCCAGGATCGAAAGAAAATCATATGGACATTGTCGAAGTTGATGATCCAGCAAATTTGTCTTCAATCAAAAAGATGCTTAGGAAAAAGAATATCAAGGATAATTAATTAGAACAAATCAATTGTGTTTATGTTAATCTATTTATTTCCTGTATTGTGATTGTGATAATTTCGGATCATGTTTACATGTTGGTGTTTTAAATCTTCCCGTTTCTATCGTTATTGTAATCTAAAACAATATTCTACTATATGTACATTGGTTAATTTATCTTTCGTTATCTGTTAAAATTAAAATTTTGTAACAATAGCCATTTGTTTTTAAAATTATAATTATAGTATACCATCCAATATTCTTGAATTGTCTATTTTTCATGTATAATTCACCTTGTTATAGATTTAAAATCGTCTTGGTGTCCATTTGTAAGGTCTTTGACCTTCTGAAATTCACCTGTGTTCGAGTCTCACTTCACACAGTTGTGGGTGCTGGATTTATTGTGGTTTTTCGAGAAGTCCTGGGTTTCATCGCAGGCATGCGTTTAATTTAGGAGTAGGAGTATAATTAAAATGCTGTTCTAAAAAAAATTCACCTTGTTGTAACATTTCACTATTCATTATGACTTTTACATTAGGGTTATTAGTCTGGCAACAAGTTTCTGTCTGTGCTACAATCTTTTGCTCTACAAACAGATATCTTTTCAATAATCCATTAAAAAAAAGATATGTATGGAGCCTAAAGAAGTTACTGAAATGATTAAATTAGATTAACTCATACAGTTATCTTTTCAATAATCCATTAAAAAAAAAAGGTTTTAAACATCATATGTATAGAGCCTAAATATTAACAATCCATGTCATATTCGAGCTTTACATTTATTGGTGGAGCTTTCCTCAGATCAAGTTTTCTTCTTTCCCCTTCTTTTATTAGATAATCCATGAAATTTCCACATATTTCTTTCGTATTTAGGCAGATCATTCTTAGGCGAAATAGATGCAGAGTAGGCATATTGGATAGATCAGCAGTTCTTTGAAAACCAGTTTTACCTCTATGGGTTTTAAAAAAAATTCCATGCTCTGGATTAGTGATCAGCAATCCAATTGGAGGTTCTACAATTCCAGATGGTAGTGAGAAATCAAACTCATCCATCTTTTCATGATAACCGAGATGTTCAAAATAGTGTTGAGCTTCCTTTGGCGTTAGAATGTTCACAAACGTAAACTCATCACTTGCTAAACTTAACTTATTCGACTTCTTCTTTTTTTCTAAAATCATTGCCTGACCTCATATTTTTTCTTTTATTTGGCAAACCACCCAAATTCCCTTTTTCTTGAGTAAAACTGTAATCCTTTGGTTGTGGTAATTTTGTCACATCCATTCCAGATTTTTTAATCTTTTCAAAAACTTTCTCAACCTCTTGAATTATAGACTTAAAATTTCTCGGTTTGAAAAGTTTCATGATGTTGTATATCTCCACACACTCTGCATATCCTAGAGTAGTAAATAAATCCTCAACATTTCTTTTCTCATGATAGGACTCACCACCAGCTCTTGTCAGATGTAGAGATGGAAATTTGTCAGAATCATTCTTTCTAATTATGCAATCTACAATCTGTTCTGGAATGCGTCTCTTTGTCAAAAAATCTGACAATTCTTTTCTATCAGCTTCATCCAATCTGTTTGATGATGAACTTCCTCCCATGATCTTGTTGCTGTTACTTTCTTTAACATTTTCTAATTCTAACCGTTGGAAGTTCTTTGCTACTTCTTCATTCATCTGCTCTTGTAATTTCATCTCCTTTTGTAATTCATTTAACCATAATTCTTCTCTTTTCTTGGCAAATATCTTGTCTTTTTCTTCCCTCTCTTCTGAAGAATCAGCTTCATAGACAGAATCACTGGATTCTTCAGTTGTACTTCTTGTTGATTTTTCATCATCTTGCACAGTTTCAATATCTTTCTGTTTCACACTCAATACATCAAACATTTCGTCAGTTTCCATTTTCTTCTCTGTCCTTATATCAGTTTCTTCTGTCACTATCTCTTTATTGCTTTCCAAAGATTCAAAAACATTTTCTTTCTCAGACAATAAAGTATGTTCTGCAGTTTCTTTAACCATTTTTATTGGTCAAATTCGGATTTGACTTTTGAAGCAAGATTTGGTAAGTCAAATTCATCCCATATTCATCTATTTATGTTTGTTTATGTATCTCTAGTCATTTCGAGTATTTACATGTCCTAAAACGACTTAAAATGGAGTTTGGGTCAATTTAGGGTTAAATAGGGTTTTGGTTTAGGGTTGATGAATAGGAAGGTTTGATGATGTTATGGACGAAATTGTGTTATGGGTTATGTTTCTATATGTTTCTAGAGGTTAAAAATGAGTATTTGCACCTCCAAAACCGAGTCTTAGGTTGAAACAAGTGATTTGGGTCGTTTTGGATCGTGTTTGGCTTGTGTTGCTGCTGCAGGTCGTTTTGGACAGAATGTTCTCACTGCGGCGCAGTGAGGATGTGAGTCCTTCACTGCGGCGCAGTGAAATGTTATCTTCACTGCGGCGCAGTGAGAGTGCAGTCCTTCACTGCGGCGCAGTGAGGTTGCAGTCTTCACTGCGGCGCAGTGAGGATGTAGTCCTTCACTGCGGCGCAGTGAGGTGTGCAGTCTTCACTGCGGCGCAGTGAGGATGTAGTCCTTCACTGCGGCGCAGTGAGGTGTAGTTACTGCAGGCGCAGTAAATGTTCTCACTGCGGCGCAGTGAGGATGTGAGTCCTTCACTGCGGCGCAGTGAAATGTTTCTGTAAAAACTGAAACCCATTCAACCAAATATTTTCCTAGCTTCGTTTCTAACGTCCTAGGATCGTCCTGACCTTTCCGGAATGTACTCTTAAGACCCTATTGGTGCCCTACACATGACAAACGAGTCGTTCAAAGTCGAGGGTCACTTTTAAAACCAAATTTGAGTTATTAACTCCGTGAGTTTTGACCGTTTGACTTTACGTGCAATTCGACTAACAATTTAAGTTAATGAAATAACTGGGTCGTTTTGTGATTAAATGACCATATGGTATGTTCGTCGGGTCGATAGTATAACTTAATTGGGGACTAAATGTAAAACGATGTGTAAATTAGCTTGTAAATGGAAACGGGTCGACCCATACCCGTACCCGACCCCCCAGCCGACCCAACCCTTTCCCCCTTAACCCTACACTTCACAAACTTAGTCTTTCACCCTCTTCCCTCTTTTCTCTTACCCTCTCTATTGCAAGAACATCACAAATCTTCCTCTCTTAATAATTCTTGCATCAATAAGTGATATTGAATCCAAATCTATACAAGATAATCATCATCTACATCTCATCTTCATCATATCAAGGATTGAAGTTCATAGTTCAAGTTTTCTTTAACCATTTTTATTGGTCAAATTCGGATTTGACTTTTGAAGCAAGATTTGGTAAGTCTATTTTCTTATGATAACATTCATTTTGTATGAATCTTTCTCCATTTCTAAAAATGTCGAGTCAAAGTGTTATGTTTCACACTTGGTAATGTTAAAGAAGTAATTGTGAGTTCGTGACTCGACTTAAATGAGCTAAACCAACTTGTTTAAGATTGTATAGTTGACATTATGGTATTATGATGTATATTTATAGGTTGTGGCCATGTGGATCCTAATACTCGCTATTAATCTTTTATTAACTCGACTTAAGCTTCTTTGCCGATCAAGGTGAGTTTCGTATCTCCCTACTCGCTTGAGATTCGGGCTGAAAAGTGTAAACCTTGCTTGTTTACTTGCATTTATTGATTTATTGATTGATGGTCTTGGTTGTTGGATTGATGTGATGGTTCCTTTCGTTTGATTGGTTAAATTGGTTTGAGTATTGAATTGTTGAGACGATTATCACGTTTGAATGACTTAGTTTATATTTGTTAAGTATCTAGTAATATTAGGATAGACGTACATACATGAAAGTCGGTTATGCCTTCATTGGGTTTTAGATGTGGTGGGAAGGCTGCGGGTGACCCTATATATAAGCATCTGGGACTCGAAGGAAGTAGAATCCTCTTAAGTGTATGTACGTATAGTTGGTTTAAAATTGTGGTTAGTGGCTTATGTTTGTTGAATATTGATCGTTGGCTTATGTTTGTTGAATATTGATCGTTGGCTTATGTTTGTTGAATATTGATCGTTGGCTTATGTTTGACGAATATTGATTGTTGGCTCAGGTTCATCGTATATTGATTGTTGGCTCAGGTTCATCGTATATTGATTGTTGGCTTATGTTTGTTGAATATTGATCGTTGGCTTATGTTTGTTGAATATTGATCGTTGGCTTATGTTTGTTGAATATTGATCGTTGGCTTATGTTTGTTGAATATTGATCGTTGGCTTATGTTTGTTGAATATTGATCGTTGGCTTATGTTTGTTGAATATTGATCGTTGGCTTATGTTTGTTGAATATTGATCGTTGGCTTATGTTTGTTGAATATTGATCGTTGGCTTATGTTTGTTGAATATTGATCGTTGGCTTATGTTTGTTGAATATTGATCGTTGGCTTATGTTTGTTGAATATTGATCGTTGGCTTATGTTTGTTGAATATTGATCGTTGGCTTATGTTTGTTGAATATTGATCGTTGGCTTATGTTTGTTGAATATTGATCGTTGGCTTATGTTTGTTGAATATTGATCGTTGGCTTATGTTTGTTGAATATTGATCGTTGGCTTATGTTTGTTGAATATTGATCGTTGGCTTATGTTTGTTGAATATTGATCGTTGGCTTATGTTTGTTGAATATTGATCGTTGGCTTATGTTTGTTGAATATTGATCGTTGGCTTATGTTTGTTGAATATTGATCGTTGGCTTATGTTTGTTGAATATTGATCGTTGGCTTATGTTTGTTGAATATTGATCGTTGGCTTATGTTTGTTGAATATTGATCGTTGGCTTATGTTTGTTGAATATTGATCGTTGGCTTATGTTTGTTGAATATTGATCGTTGGCTTATGTTTGTTGAATATTGATCGTTGGCTTATGTTTGTTGAATATTGATCGTTGGCTTATGTTTGTTGAATATTGATCGTTGGCTTATGTTTGTTGAATATTGATCGTTGGCTTATGTTTGTTGAATATTGATCGTTGGCTTATGTTTGTTGAATATTGATCGTTGGCTTATGTTTGTTGAATATTGATCGTTGGCTTATGTTTGTTGAATATTGATCGTTGGCTTATGTTTGTTGAATATTGATCGTTGGCTTATGTTTGTTGAATATTGATCGTTGGCTTATGTTTGTTGAATATTGATCGTTGGCTTATGTTTGTTGAATATTGATCGTTGGCTTATGTTTGTTGAATATTGATCGTTGGCTTATGTTTGTTGAATATTGATCGTTGGCTTATGTTTGTTGAATATTGATCGTTGGCTTATGTTTGTTGAATATTGATCGTTGGCTTATGTTTGTTGAATATTGATCGTTGGCTTATGTTTGTTGAATATTGATCGTTGGCTTATGTTTGTTGAATATTGATCGTTGGCTTATGTTTGTTGAATATTGATCGTTGGCTTATGTTTGTTGAATATTGATCGTTGGCTTATGTTTGTTGAATATTGATCGTTGGCTTATGTTTGTTGAATATTGATCGTTGGCTTATGTTTGTTGAATATTGATCGTTGGCTTATGTTTGTTGAATATTGATCGTTGGCTTATGTTTGTTGAATATTGATCGTTGGCTTATGTTTGTTGAATATTGATCGTTGGCTTATGTTTGTTGAATATTGATCGTTGGCTTATGTTTGTTGAATATTGATCGTTGGCTTATGTTTGTTGAATAGGAAGGTTTGATGATGTTATGGACGAAATTGTGTTATGGGTTATGTTTCTATATGTTTCTAGAGGTTAAAAATGAGTATTTGCACCTCCAAAACCGAGTCTTAGGTTGAAACAAGTGATTTGGGTCGTTTTGGATCGTGTTTGGCTTGTGTTGCTGCTGCAGGTCGTTTTGGACAGAATGTTCTCACTGCGGCGCAGTGAGGATGTGAGTCCTTCACTGCGGCGCAGTGAAATGTTTCTGTAAAAACTGAAACCCATTCAACCAAATATTTTCCTAGCTTCGTTTCTAACGTCCTAGGATCGTCCTGACCTTTCCGGAATGTACTCTTAAGACCCTATTGGTGCCCTACACATGACAAACGAGTCGTTCAAAGTCGAGGGTCACTTTTAAAACCAAATTTGAGTTATTAACTCAAACTATATATATTCAAACGTTAATAACTTTTGATCCGTAAGTCCAATCGAGTCATATGACCTATCGTTAGAATCGTGTGAAAGTCTATTTTCTTATGATAACATTCATTTTGTATGAATCTTTCTCCATTTCTAAAAATGTCGAGTCAAAGTGTTATGTTTCACACTTGGTAATGTTAAAGAAGTAATTGTGGGTTCGTGACTCGACTTAAATGAGCTAAACCAACTTGTTTAAGATTGTATAGTTGACATTATGGTATTATGATGTATATTTATAGGTTGTGGCCATGTGGATCCTAATACTCGCTATTAATCTTTTATTAACTCGACTTAAGCTTCTTTGCCGATCAAGGTGAGTTTCGTATCTCCCTACTCGCTTGAGATTCGGGCTGAAAAGTGTAAACCTTGCTTGTTTACTTGCATTTATTGATTTATTGATTGATGGTCTTGGTTGTTGGATTGATGTGATGGTTCCTTTCGTTTGATTGGTTAAATTGGTTTGAGTATTGAATTGTTGAGACGATTATCACGTTTGAATGACTTAGTTTATATTTGTTAAGTATCTAGTAATATTAGGATAGACGTACATACATGAAAGTCGGTTATGCCTTCATTGGGTTTTAGATGTGGTGGGAAGGCTGCGGGTGACCCTATATATAAGCATCTGGGACTCGAAGGAAGTAGAATCCTCTTAAGTGTATGTACGTATAGTTGGTTTAAATTGTGGTTAGTGGCTTATGTTTGACGAATATTGATTGTTGGCTCAGGTTCATCGTATATTGATTGTTGGCTCAGGTTCATCGTATATTGATTGTTGGCTCATGTTTGTCGAATATTGATTGTTGTCTTATGTTTGATGAATATTGATTGTTGGCTTATGTTTGTTGAATATTGATCGTTGGCTTATGTTTGTTGAATATTGATCGTTGGCTTATGTTTGTCGAATATTGATTGTTGGCTTATGTTTGACGAATATTGATTGTTGGCTCAGGTTCATCGTATATTGATTGTTGGGTTATGATTGATGCATTTACAATTGATTGTAAGCATTGCATACATTGCTGATGAGCCCTCGGCAGGGGATTGCCGACATCCTGGTGTATAGATGTATGCACCCATTTTGGATGTAGATCTTGACCCCGAGTATATAGACATATATATCTCGATGTTTTTGAGATGCCGCTTTGTTCATGGTGATGACAAGCGAGTATCGTTGCATAGGTGACCGGAGATCACGCATAAGATAGGCATTTTGGCTTACTTACGCATATGGCATTGCATTGCATTGATACTCATATCATTTATGCATTTCTTATTACACGCTTTTTGTACTTGTGTAATCTTGTTGTTGGACATTACTGTGTTTCTTAGAGGCTCACTGTAAGTCATGTTTAGCCTCCACTCGTACTTTATGATTTCTGTCTATGGTTCCTTGTGGACCATTACTACGAACTCACCAACCTTGTGTTGACTATGCTTAGTACACTTTTCAGGTAACCAAGTTATTCCAAGGCATGAAGTATGATTGATTTGTTAGCTTGCTGTTGAACCCGGACTTGGACTTATATGGATCAAGGATCCATTTGCCTTCTTTTGCATTGTACTTAGCACCGTTACCCATCCTTTGATGTTCAGTTGTAATCTTTGATGATGACTTGTTCTTTATGTAATTTGATACTTGTTTATCGTTCTGTAAGGATTCACTGAATCCTTTATTTGCATTTAGTCTTGTTCTATTGTAATTCCACCTTGTGCTATATGATTTCCGTGATATTTCGAGCCTCAGCTCGGGGTGTTACAGAATGGTGGCCCATGCGTGGTCGTAGAGAATTAGGCGGTTTGACCTAGACTACGGCTTAAGTTAAAACTCTTCATATAGCATGCATGGTTAGGAAATTTGTGTGCAACATGAATTTTGTGAACCCTAGAAAGTGTATATAGTGAGTTCGTAGTTAAGACCACTTATGTGATGGTTTGAATTTAACGTGATGAATGTGGAACGTTGGCTTATGTTTGTTGAATATTGATCGTTGGCTTATGTTTGTTGAATATTGATCGTTGGCTTATGTTTGTTGAATATTGATCGTTGGCTTATGTTTGTTGAATATTGATCGTTGGCTTATGTTTGTTGAATATTGATCGTTGGCTTATGTTTGTTGAATATTGATCGTTGGCTTATGTTTGTTGAATATTGATCGTTGGCTTATGTTTGTTGAATATTGATCGTTGGCTTATGTTTGTTGAATATTGATCGTTGGCTTATGTTTGTTGAATATTGATCGTTGGCTTATGTTTGTTGAATATTGATCGTTGGCTTATGTTTGTTGAATATTGATCGTTGGCTTATGTTTGTTGAATATTGATCGTTGGCTTATGTTTGTTGAATATTGATCGTTGGCTTATGTTTGTTGAATATTGATCGTTGGCTTATGTTTGTTGAATATTGATCGTTGGCTTATGTTTGTTGAATATTGATCGTTGGCTTATGTTTGTTGAATATTGATCGTTGGCTTATGTTTGTTGAATATTGATCGTTGGCTTATGTTTGTTGAATATTGATCGTTGGCTTATGTTTGTTGAATATTGATCGTTGGCTTATGTTTGTTGAATATTGATCGTTGGCTTATGTTTGTTGAATATTGATCGTTGGCTTATGTTTGTTGAATATTGATCGTTGGCTTATGTTTGTTGAATATTGATCGTTGGCTTATGTTTGTTGAATATTGATCGTTGGCTTATGTTTGTTGAATATTGATCGTTGGCTTATGTTTGTTGAATATTGATCGTTGGCTTATGTTTGTTGAATATTGATCGTTGGCTTATGTTTGTTGAATATTGATCGTTGGCTTATGTTTGTTGAATATTGATCGTTGGCTTATGTTTGTTGAATATTGATCGTTGGCTTATGTTTGTTGAATATTGATCGTTGGCTTATGTTTGTTGAATATTGATCGTTGGCTTATGTTTGTTGAATATTGATCGTTGGCTTATGTTTGTTGAATATTGATCGTTGGCTTATGTTTGTTGAATATTGATCGTTGGCTTATGTTTGTTGAATATTGATCGTTGGCTTATGTTTGTTGAATATTGATCGTTGGCTTATGTTTGTTGAATATTGATCGTTGGCTTATGTTTGTTGAATATTGATCGTTGGCTTATGTTTGTTGAATATTGATCGTTGGCTTATGTTTGTTGAATATTGATCGTTGGCTTATGTTTGTTGAATATTGATCGTTGGCTTATGTTTGTTGAATATTGATCGTTGGCTTATGTTTGTTGAATATTGATCGTTGGCTTATGTTTGTTGAATATTGATCGTTGGCTTATGTTTGTTGAATATTGATCGTTGGCTTATGTTTGTTGAATATTGATCGTTGGCTTATGTTTGTTGAATATTGATCGTTGGCTTATGTTTGTTGAATATTGAACGGGTACAATGTGGTTAATACGTGCATTGATTGAATTTGATTGTCGTTGATATGAATTGTTACTATTGATTGATATTTGTTGGATGATTTAGGGCAAAATGAAGTTATGCCATTAACTTAGTATAATATTGTGGCAACCCTAAAAGAACCCGATCAACTCTTTTATGGTTACCCAATATTATAACAAGTTAATGACATCGTGGATTGCGCACGTGTGGCTTAAAGTATAATAAGGAACCGATATGCTTAATGGAAGTTGATTAGGTGGAGGGTTAGCCGTTGGTACACCCTGTATACATACCCGGTCAATAACTAGAGAGCATATCGAATTCGGATTATACTTTAAACCACTCGTGTTAGTTGACTTGTTTTAGTTGCTTGTAATGAGATGGGTTGAACACGAGTAATTGGTTTTGATGATGGACAATTGTTGTGAACTTAGCACGAGAACATGATAGATAACGATTACTTGAGAACTTTGATATGCTGTCCTTAGTGTAGTAATGTGAAACACGTATGATAGGTGGTATGATAACACGATATATGATAGTTAGTTAAGAATATTTATATGTCGGCTTTAGTAAAAGACAGTGAACGTGTGTAGTGTGTCGGCGTTAAAACACTAGCTACTAATGCGGCTAACCTGAGTTAAATTGTGAAGCAAACCCCCGGGTCATAAACTTTAGAACTATTACTATGATTGGATTTGGTAGTGGAATGACATGTTGTCTAGTATGATTAACATATATGTTATGCATGTGTGATGTGTATGTATGTATGGCCCGTAGTGGTCAAGTTGAGGTCGTAAATGCTTTTGTTGTAGTTTGACTTAAACGTGTTGATAAACGGTTAGGATACAATGTGATAAATGAGTTGATATGCACCTTTAGAGAGAGTCAATGTTATAAGTATCCTAATTCTCATATATTATAAACGGTCGATATCTTAACACTAACGATGTAAATTGTAATCGGTGAACAAAGGGGGGAGGTATGTTGCTTAATGGTATGTGAACTTAAAAACGTATGAGGCATAGTTAAACTTGATTGTATGCGGGTTATGAGATAATTGGTAATGCACGTGTAAAATGTATTAGCAGATGGGCGATTGTATGAATGAAGTTAGCAAGTTAGTTTTATGGTAGGATGTGTTGACATGATTACATGAATTAAAGATAACCAATGGTAATGAACTTGACATGATAAAATAATAAGTAACAATTTCATAGGATTCTAACACTCTTACCTTAGTGTAATGACTTGAAATGAGTATGTTATATGGTACGAGATCATTAACTACTTGTGTGACTAAAATGTGAGCATTGTGAGGCTAACTTTCGGGTCAACGCGTTACTTACCTTGTAGAAAATGGTGGGATCAAGAAGGAATGCGACTAGCCATAGCGATGAGCCGGATTTAGCAACCGTGATTGCCCAAGCAGTGGTAAACGCCATACCTACTATCGTAGCCCAAGTCACGGCAAGCCTTCAAAGAAGCAGTGAAACGCGTGAAGCTAGAGTAATTATGGGCGATGAGAAGGTGTCGAATAGAGTCTCATCGAAAGGGAAAGAAATCGGAGAATCTAGTGAGGCAAGGAAGGCGGGCAGGGTTGACCCCAATGGTCATAATAAGAGTAGATCCAGGGTGGCGATGGGACCGGTGAAGAAAGCTTATGTAGGACCTCATCCGTTATGTGAAGGATGTGACAATCACCACCCCACCAACTTTCAATGCAGGGCGTGTTTTAATTGCAACCAAGTTGGCCACACGTCCAAGAATTGTAGAGCCCCGAGAACGGGCCCAACGAACGTGACTCCTATTCATGTCGTCCCTCCCCAAGGTAATCAACAAAGAGGCGAGTGTTTTGGATGTGGTAGTCGTGCACACTACATGAAAAATTATCCGAAATGGGTTGGACAACAAGCTGAAGTGGCAGAGCCGGCAATGGAAACTTACGTGGGACCTCACCCCTTGTGTGGAAGGTGTAATCGCCATCACTCTCCCACTAACCAATGTGGGACTTGCTTTAATTGTAATCGGCGCGGGCACTTAGCTAGGAGTTGTAGAGCACCGATAGTGGCACCATTGAATGTAACACCTCTTCAAACCATTTATCCCCAAGCTGACCACCCTCGGAGCCATCAAGGTGTTTGTTTTGTGTGTGGTAGCCCCGACCACTACAGAAATGCTTGTCCTAGATGGACTGAACCACAAGCCCAAGTGGCGGTTCCTCGCAATCAACTACAAATAGTCGTTTATAACCAAAGCCGTGGCCAACAAGACCATCAAGTTCAACCTCGTAGCCGAGCTTTTGCAGAGAATGGCAATGGAGACCAAAGTGATCCAAACGTTGGTTAAGGTACATTCCTCCTAATGGTCGTTATGTTACGGCACTATTCGATATCGAAACCGACTATGATCTCGTTTATTCTAACGTTACTCCTTTGAGTTACGTTCGTTCGTGTGTTTTGGAATTATATGTTTGCAATTTTGAATGTTTAGCGACTCACTAACTAAAATTGTTCAAATATCCCGTGTATCTATCTCGACTCTAAAAGACGACAAAACTCTTCACGTACTTTGTGCTTTATGATATAAAGATTCTTGACGACAAAGTGAGTGTAATCTGAATGCCACCAGGTAAGATAGTTATAAATTTGTGTAGTAGGGTTACTAGTGTAAAGTATCTAACGGTAGGATTCTTAGGGTCCCGTGTAAGTCTTCCAACTCAAGCGTCCTTAGGGCTACCGTCTCAAGAATCTGAAAGCTAACGTCATCTATGTTAATCTTGAGTCTCCCGAGGCTTTTTTTTTTTCGGACGACTTACCGGGCTTGTCCTATCTCGATAACTTAAATTTCGTTTATGCTTAACTTCCTAACATCGCGCGCGTAGTCAAAACCCTTATAGACTTCTGAGACGTGAATAAGCGTGTAGTGAAAGACGGGAGAGCGATTGGAAGAAAAACGAATTGGAATGGACTTCGCCGTGAAGTCGCCGACGACAAGAAGTGATCATGATATGACGAAACCGGTAAAATTTGACAACTGGGCACATTAGTATGTAGAAGAAATGGGTTAGGTACACGAAGATTCGATTTCTGTCCTTCCAGATAAAGGAAGTCGCTTAACTCCAATTCAGGGAGCCATCCAATGAACAACGGGCACTCAAACCGACTTGAGACTTGATCACATGTGAAGATAATGTACTTATAACCATGGCGGAAATCCTGTTCAATGACGGTTGTCCTTTCAAGATCCTCGAAAAGGGTTGGAAAAGTTGCTTATCGATTAGAATTACCACAAGAGCTTAGCGGTGTACATGATGTGTTTCATATTTGCAACCTACGCAAGTGTTTGGCGGACCCTACACATCATGTGCCCATGGACGAGATTAGGGTGGATTCGAACCTAAATTTTGTTGAAGAGCCGATAGAGATCTTGGACCGTCAAGTCAAGAAGCTCAAAAATAAGCGCTACACGATTGTTAAGGTTAGATGGGATGCTAGACCTGGAGCCGAGTTCACTTGGAAGCGAGGGGATCATATGAAGACTAAGTATCCGCATTTATTTAGTAATTAGTGTTCCGTTGAATTTCGGGACGAAATTCTTTTGACGGGGGAATAATGTAACATCCGTGAGTTTTGACCGTTTGACTTTACGTGCAATTCGACTAACAATTTAAGTTAATGAAATAACTGGGTCGTTTTGTGATTAAATGACCATATGGTATGTTCGTCGGGTCGATAGTATAACTTAATTGGGGACTAAATGTAAAACGATGTGTAAATTAGCTTGTAAATGGAAACGGGTCGACCCATACCCGTACCCGACCCCCCAGCCGACCCAACCCTTTCCCCCTTAACCCTACACTTCACAAACTTAGTCTTTCACCCTCTTCCCTCTTTTCTCTTACCCTCTCTATTGCAAGAACATCACAAATCTTCCTCTCTTAATAATTCTTGCATCAATAAGTGATATTGAATCCAAATCTATACAAGATAATCATCATCTACATCTCATCTTCATCATATCAAGGATTGAAGTTCATAGTTCAAGTTTTCTTTAACCATTTTTATTGGTCAAATTCGGATTTGACTTTTGAAGCAAGATTTGGTAAGTCAAATTCATCCCATATTCATCTATTTATGTTTGTTTATGTATCTCTAGTCATTTCGAGTATTTACATGTCCTAAAACGACTTAAAATGGAGTTTGGGTCAATTTAGGGTTAAATAGGGTTTTGGTAGGGTTTTGGTTTAGGGTTGATGAATAGGAAGGTTTGATGATGTTATGGACGAAATTGTGTTATGGGTTATGTTTCTATATGTTTCTAGAGGTTAAAAATGAGTATTTGCACCTCCAAAACCGAGTCTTAGGTTGAAACAAGTGATTTGGGTCGTTTTGGATCGTGTTTGGCTTGTGTTGCTGCTGCAGGTCGTTTTGGACAGAATGTTCTCACTGCGGCGCAGTGAGGATGTGAGTCTTTCACTGCGGCGCAGTGAAATGTTTCTGTAAAAACTGAAACACATTCAACCAAATATTTTCCTAGCTTCATTTCTAACGTCCTAGGATCGTCCTGACCTTTCCGGAATGTACTCTTAAGACCCTATTGGTGCCCTACACATGACAAACGAGTCGTTCAAAGTCGAGGGTCACTTTTAAAACCAAATTTGAGTTATTAACTCAAACTATATATATTCAAACGTTAATAACTTTTGATCCGTAAGTCCAATCGAGTCATATGACCTATCGTTAGAATCGTGTGAAAGTCTATTTTCTTATGATAACATTCATTTTGTATGAATCTTTCTCCATTTCTAAAAATGTCGAGTCAAAGTGTTATGTTTCACACTTGGTAATGTTAAAGAAGTAATTGTGGGTTCGTGACTCGACTTAAATGAGCTAAACCAACTTGTTTAAGATTGTATAGTTGACATTATGGTATTATGATGTATATTTATAGGTTGTGGCCGTGTGGATCCTAATACTCGCTATTAATCTTTTATTAACTCGACTTAAGCTTCTTTGCCGATCAAGGTGAGTTTCGTATCTCCCTACTCGCTTGAGATTCGGGCTGAAAAGTGTAAACCTTGCTTGTTTACTTGCATTTATTGATTTATTGATTGATGGTCTTGGTTGTTGGATTGATGTGATGGTTCCTTTCGTTTGATTGGTTAAATTGGTTTGAGTATTGAATTGTTGAGACGATTATCACGTTTGAATGACTTAGTTTATATTTGTTAAGTATCTAGTAATATTAGGATAGACGTACATACATGAAAGTCGGTTATGCCTTCATTGGGTTTTAGATGTGGTGGGAAGGCTGCGGGTGACCCTATATATAAGCATCTGGGACTCGAAGGAAGTAGAATCCTCTTAAGTGTATGTACGTATAGTTGGTTTAAAATTGTGGTTAGTGGCTTATGTTTGTTGAATATTGATCGTTGGCTTATGTTTGTTGAATATTGATCGTTGGCTTATGTTTGTTGAATATTGATCGTTGGCTTATGTTTGTTGAATATTGATCGTTGGCTTATGTTTGTTGAATATTGATCGTTGGCTTATGTTTGTTGAATATTGATCGTTGGCTTATGTTTGTTGAATATTGATCGTTGGCTTATGTTTGTTGAATATTGATCGTTGGCTTATGTTTGTTGAATATTGATCGTTGGCTTATGTTTGTTGAATATTGATCGTTGGCTTATGTTTGTTGAATATTGATCGTTGGCTTATGTTTGTTGAATATTGATCGTTGGCTTATGTTTGTTGAATATTGATCGTTGGCTTATGTTTGTTGAATATTGATCGTTGGCTTATGTTTGTTGAATATTGATCGTTGGCTTATGTTTGTTGAATATTGATCGTTGGCTTATGTTTGTTGAATATTGATCGTTGGCTTATGTTTGTTGAATATTGATCGTTGGCTTATGTTTGTTGAATATTGATCGTTGGCTTATGTTTGTTGAATATTGATCGTTGGCTTATGTTTGTTGAATATTGATCGTTGGCTTATGTTTGTTGAATATTGATCGTTGGCTTATGTTTGTTGAATATTGATCGTTGGCTTATGTTTGTTGAATATTGATCGTTGGCTTATGTTTGTTGAATATTGATCGTTGGCTTATGTTTGTTGAATATTGATCGTTGGCTTATGTTTGTTGAATATTGATCGTTGGCTTATGTTTGTTGAATATTGATCGTTGGCTTATGTTTGTTGAATATTGATCGTTGGCTTATGTTTGTTGAATATTGATCGTTGGCTTATGTTTGTTGAATATTGATCGTTGGCTTATGTTTGTTGAATATTGATCGTTGGCTTATGTTTGTTGAATATTGATCGTTGGCTTATGTTTGTTGAATATTGATCGTTGGCTTATGTTTGTTGAATATTGATCGTTGGCTTATGTTTGTTGAATATTGATCGTTGGCTTATGTTTGTTGAATATTGATCGTTGGCTTATGTTTGTTGAATATTGATCGTTGGCTTATGTTTGTTGAATATTGATCGTTGGCTTATGTTTGTTGAATATTGATCGTTGGCTTATGTTTGTTGAATATTGATCGTTGGCTTATGTTTGTTGAATATTGATCGTTGGCTTATGTTTGTTGAATATTGATCGTTGGCTTATGTTTGTTGAATATTGATCGTTGGCTTATGTTTGTTGAATATTGATCGTTGGCTTATGTTTGTTGAATATTGATCGTTGGCTTATGTTTGTTGAATATTGATCGTTGGCTTATGTTTGTTGAATATTGATCGTTGGCTTATGTTTGTTGAATATTGATCGTTGGCTTATGTTTGTTGAATATTGATCGTTGGCTTATGTTTGTTGAATATTGATCGTTGGCTTATGTTTGTTGAATATTGATCGTTGGCTTATGTTTGTTGAATATTGATCGTTGGCTTATGTTTGTTGAATATTGATCGTTGGCTTATGTTTGTTGAATATTGATCGTTGGCTTATGTTTGTTGAATATTGATCGTTGGCTTATGTTTGTTGAATATTGATCGTTGGCTTATGTTTGTTGAATATTGATCGTTGGCTTATGTTTGTTGAATATTGATCGTTGGCTTATGTTTGTTGAATATTGATCGTTGGCTTATGTTTGTTGAATATTGATCGTTGGCTTATGTTTGTTGAATATTGATCGTTGGCTTATGTTTGTTGAATATTGATCGTTGGCTTATGTTTGTTGAATATTGATCGTTGGCTTATGTTTGTTGAATATTGATCGTTGGCTTATGTTTGTTGAATATTGATCGTTGGCTTATGTTTGTTGAATATTGATCGTTGGCTTATGTTTGTTGAATATTGATCGTTGGCTTATGTTTGTTGAATATTGATCGTTGGCTTATGTTTGTTGAATATTGATCGTTGGCTTATGTTTGTTGAATATTGATCGTTGGCTTATGTTTGTTGAATATTGATCGTTGGCTTATGTTTGTTGAATATTGATCGTTGGCTTATGTTTGTTGAATATTGATCGTTGGCTTATGTTTGTTGAATATTGATCGTTGGCTTATGTTTGTTGAATATTGATCGTTGGCTTATGTTTGTTCGAATATTGATCGTTGGCTTATGTTTGACGAATATTGATTGTTGCCTTCTTTTGCATTGTACTTAGCACCGTTACCCATCCTTTGATGTTCAGTTGTAATCTTTGATGATGACTTGTTCTTTATGTAATTTGATACTTGTTTATCGTTCTGTAAGGATTCACTGAATCCTTTATTTGCATTTAGTCTTGTTCTATTGTAATTCCACCTTGTGCTATATGATTTCCGTGATATTTCGAGCCTCGGCTCGGGGTGTTACAGTTTATGTGTTGTTCAGGCTGAACACTTGATAATAATCTTGAATCTTCATCACTTTCAAAACACCGGGAACTCACATTATTAATCAGACAATCCATTGAAGGAATATGGTTTACTCCTTCAAAACCACCCTCAATAATTTCATTTAAAACTGAATTGGAATTGAGTGTACCATCATGAAAATTTTCAGATATAAGACTGACTGCATTTGAAGAATTGTTCATTGGAATGTTTGGAAGTTCCAAAGCAGTTTTCAGTAATTGTACCTCATCACTTTGATTTAAGGAAAAAACCTGTACCTCTTTTAGTGCCAGATCATTGATAAGTTCTGCAGAGGCAAACTCATGTACGGTACATTCAGCTTGTAGTTGATGATCTGAGTTGTTCTGGTTTTTACCTGAATCAGATTTACCTTTTTTATGGACTGACTGATCTGACCATGATTCACACAGCGTTATCGGCACTTCAATTCCTATATTTGAGTCAGCTTCATGATTTTCCTTACCTAACTCATTATCAATAGGCAATGACTCAATATTTTGATATGTTATTCTTTTTTCTCTTTTGTATTTACGCTTGTTATTTAGGGGTAAACACAATGAAGGCATTTCTTGACTTCCTAATCTTACATTTTCAGTAGTACAAATTGAAGAATTGAAAGACAAGTTATTAGCAAAAATACCTGTTACATCAGCGACAACCCCAGCATCAAGATCATCATTGTTTGAGGAATCTTCTTCCATCATCTGAGCGGAACCAATTGTAGAATCTTGATCAGCTTGCATTATTTCATGTTCTCTTCCAGATTTCTCTTGTGTTAACACTTCATTCTCATCAATTTTTCTAAAAAACTTCTCAATGTAATTTGTCATTTCAGGAAACAGAGACTGATTGCTTGCAATGGGACTAAAAATTGTAGATGCAACTTCCTTAACCTCAACCAAATCTCCTGTTGCTTTACTAAAATCTTTCCTTAATATATTTTCAATAAAGCATCCTATAATTCTACCATAAGGGACACTTTCAGATTTTGCCTTAACCTTAGAAACAAGATCATTAAAAATCAGTTTACCAAAATCAACATTACGTACCAATACCATGGAATGAAATATTCTCATTTCCAAAAGATTAGGGGTATCTAATCCTCCAGCTTTTGTTTGTAAGCATCTCATTATTGTGCTGATCAAATATTTCCATACACCAGTCAGTCCAGCCAATCTAACCGAACTAGATGAATCCAGTTTATATTCCATTGATGGGAAAATTGATTTTGCATCCTTAAGAGTTGGTGGTTCAACATAATCTTCTTTCTTTTTATATTCTAGGTCAAATAAAGTTTTCAGCTTTGACTCGGTAATAAGAATTTCATCCATACCATTGTTTACTGTACCTACTATGCAGACATCTTTCGAAATTGTTGTTCAAATCTTACTCGAAACCCAGAACTCACACAAGTGATTTTGGTAAACCGATTCAGGATATGGTAGTAAAATCTTTCCCATTGGATGGTAACGAACAAAGTTCGTGATTTGTTTGTATTGTTCTCTGTTTTCAGGATAATGAATATTTGCGTACTGAAGAGGTTTTACTACAGTCTTTTCCGGCGCAAATTTTATACCCTTTTGAACAACATTATCCCCAATTTTATAAGGCTGTAGAATATTTGCATGAAGTGGTTTTGATTCAAATTTGTTTGATGAAGATGACATTTTTAAGGTATTTAATGGGAAGTTGAGTGACGATTTGATACAAGAAATTAAAATTTTTTGCTTATGAAATTAAGAATTGAAGATGATTTTGAAATTCAATTTGTTAGTGATTCGAAAACCTAAAGTATCTGAATAAATAAAAAATTAATATCGACTTTTATAAAACTAATTTAAAAATTATTTAATAAATTAAAATATGTACAAACTATACTAATTGTTATCGAGAACTGCAATTTTCGAACAGTTGGCATGGCATCAGATGATTGGTCAGATTTTATTTCACTATTTACAATAGAAAAATCAATTTCTATTGAACTCATCAGCTTAGACTGACTCCATAATATATTCAATTCACTTCGAAAATATAGCCTAATTCATATTAAAAATTTAAATATGCTTATGAAGATATTTAAACAATACCCAACACGTGTTTATTACTTCATGGGCATATAATTTTGCTATTTTTTATGTTTTTAAAATTTTAATTTTTTTATTAGTACTCCAACATTTTGTAATATTATCAAATTCAAATTCAAATTCAAATTCAAATTAGTTAACTTTTTAAAAATTACATAAATATATAAATATATTTGTATATATAGGACGTAATTTGAAATTATTTCTATTCAACTTTATTTTCACTATCAAACATATAATAATTAAAATGAAAAACAGAAATTGTTCTGTACAAACACAATACATATCATTCATTGAAGATAATTCAAATCAGATATCTGTTGAAGATTCAAGAAAAAAAAGAAAAGCGATAATAGATGATAAAAGAAGGAAAAAAATCAATAAAACCTCTTTACAAAAATCACCTTTATCAACTATTAACTCTTCTTCATCAAATTTAATTGAAACATCTTCAACAGTAATACCTTTTATCAGAAAAATTCATCCCCCAATTTTAGAATCAGGTAACTCTACTAGATCTATATTTTACTTTATTATATATTAAATTTCATAATATCAGTCTTAATAAAATTAAATTCCTTAGATTTCAATGAAATATACATATTTGTTTAATTTTTTGTTCAATTCTTTTTAACAGATGATGTGAATAAAGGACGTGGTATATGTCAAGGTAATTATATTATATTTAATTTATTACAATTAATTTATCAATATGGTAATGTATTATGTGTAAATAATAAATGTTTCATTTGCAAGATTATGTTGATCATGGAAATGCAATATATGTATGTTATTCTTGTCAATCTATGTTATGGGAATCTGAAATGTCTAGAGGGAAGTCTGATTGGAAGAAGAAATCATTTTCATTGTTTTGTAAAAATTGCAAAGTACAGCTTCCTGGTTATCTTGATCCTCCTCCTTTTCTTTTAAATTTATTTAAAAATAAAGATCGAAGTAGTCAAAATTTCATGAATAATATCAGAGCCTATAATATGATGTTTTCATTCACATCAATGGGAGGCAAAGTTGATAACAGCTATAACAATGGTAGAGGTCCATATGTGTTTAGACTACAAGGTCAAAATTATCATCTTATTGGAAGTCTTCTTCCTGCGGATGGTGTGACGCCCAAATTTTCACAGCTCTATATATATGATTCTCAAAATGAAAATGAAAATCGTCAAAAAGCCATTAGGTATAACCATTCCATTAAATTCCATTATTATTTTTTCTTTATAAAGATTTATATTATTTTTTTAATTTATTTGCTTTATTCTACCAGCAGTAAAAATGATTCAAAATCACAAAAGAATAATCAGATCGATCATCGAATTGTTGATGGAATTAAGTCTATGTTAGACTACTGCAATCCTCTTGTAAAGTCTTTTAGAATTGTAAGGGATCGTTTTCATAAAGCTGGATTGCAAAAAGTTAGTTTGAAACTGATTTCAAGTCGTGAACAAGATGGAAGAACTTACAATCTTCCAACAGCTTCAGAGGTAGCAGGATTGATTATTGGAGATGGTGATTCATCTTTTTGTAATAGAGATGTTATTGTTGAAAGTTCCTCTGGTCGTCTTCAACGAATCAGTGAATTACACCCTTCTTATCTTCCATTACAATATCCTCTTCCTTTTCCATATGGAGAAGATGGATTTAGACTTGATATCAAACATAGAGATATTCCTGGTGAGAAAGAAAGAAGTCGAAAAACACTTTCAATGAGAGAATTCTTTGCTTATCGTGTGCAACAAAGACAAAAAATCTTTTCTTTGATTTGTAACTCTAGAAAATTGTTTCATCAGTTTTTGGTTGATAGTTACACAATGATAGAATCTCATAGGCTATCTTACATAAAGACTCAACAAAAGAAACTCCGATGTAATACTTTCAAAAGTTTGAATCTTGCGGTAGAAAATGGAAATAATGATGCAGCGACCTCTGGTAAAGCTATTTTGTTGCCTTCTACTTTTACAGGTGGTGCTAGGTATATGATGCAGAGATACCTTGATGCTATGGCTATTTGTAAAGAAGTTGGATACCCAGATCTTTTCATTACAATCACATGCAACCCACAATGGCCTGAAATAATCAGTTTTTTAGAAAACAACGATCTCAAACCTGAAGACCGTCCTGATGTTCTTTGTAGATTATTTAAGATTAAGCTGGATAAATTAATTGAAGAATTCAAGAAGAATGATTTCTTCGGAAGTATCAAAGGAGGTGATTAATGTTTTTCAGTTTTTTATATTTATATTTATACATGATAAATCATGTTGATGTTGGTTTTAATAGATTCATTTGATAATCATATATTAATGAAAGTTTTTAAATTTCCAGTTATATACACAGTTGAGTTTCAGAAGCGTGGACTACCTCATGCTCATATATGTGTGTTTTTAAAGCCTGAATTTAAATTTCCAACTTCAAGCCATGTCGATGATGTAATCTGTGCTGAAATTCCTGATGAAAATGAAGATCCAGAGTTACATGAACTTGTCAAACAATTTATGGTACATGGACCTTGTGGTGATGATAATCCAAAATGTCCATGTATGATAAAAAACAAATGTTCTAAAAAGTTTCCGAAGAATTTTAATGAAGAAACGTTTATCGACTCTAATGGGTTTCCAGTATATAAGCGTAGGAATACAGGAAACAGTGTCGAAAAAAATGGAGTTATTCTTGATAATCACTTTGTTGTTCCATACAACGCTAGGCTTCTTAGAATGTTTCAATGTCACATGAATGTTGAATGGTGCAGCCAATCAAAAGCTATAAAGTATTTGTTCAAATATATCAACAAAGGCCCGGATCGTGTGACGACTTCAATTACTCAACAAGTTCAAAACGACAATCAACATTCAACGAAAAAACCTTTGGATGAGGTCAAGCATTATCTTGATTGTAGGTATGTATCAGCGTGTGAGGCGGCATGGAGAATATATTCATATGATATACATTATCGATTTCCTGCTGTCCAAATCTTACCATTCCATCTCGAAGATGAACAAACAATAGTATATGATGATTTAGCCAATTTATGTGACATAGTTGATAATCCAACTATGGCTCGTTCAATGTTTATTCAATGGATGCAGTGTAATGAAGATGATAGTTTTGCCAGAACATTGAAGTATGTTGTGTAACATCCGTAAATTTTGACCCATTGACTTTATGTGTAATATGACTAACAATATAAGTTAATGAAGTATTTGAGTCGTTTTATGAATTAAATGACTATGTATTATATTCGGGTCGATAATATGTTTTGGTTGGTGTTTAAATGTGTAACGATTGTAATTTGACTTGAGAAGAGAAACGGGTCGGCCCGTGGGTAGTCCACGACCCACCAGCCACCAATGACCCATTTCCCTCCTTATCTCTTTCTCCCCCTTTCATTTCTTATCTACCTATCTATCTTTTCTCTTTTTCTTTCAAGTAAAAAGGCAAGGAAACCATTTCATTTCTTTCCTTCACCTCTCTAGCATCGATTGGTGTTTTGAAACTGATATAACGCTAGAATCATCGCCATCCATACCACATTATCGTCATATTGAAGAATCAAAGGTGGAAGTTCTTGCATTTTAACCCATTTGACCTAATTTCGGGTTTGAGCTCAAGAAGGAAGTTTTGGTAAGTCTAATTCATCCCATTTACTTCTATTTATGTTAGTTTACTCGTTTCTAGTCATCTCGTACATTTACAAGTTCTAAATCGCCTTAAAATGAGTTTTGGGTCGAATTAGGGTTTGGCTAGGTTTTGATCGATTGGAGAATTTGGTGATGTTATGGATGGAAATATGGGTTTGGGTAAGTGTATTTATGCATTAGAAAGTCAAATGTAGCTTCAAAATGAGTCCTTTAATCTTGCAATGCGATTTAGGGTTGTGGTTCAAGTGATATAGGGTTTTGGTTCTTGATTTTCTGCATAAACTACTGCTGGTCGTGTTGCTGCCCAGTAAGGGGCGTAACCTACGGCCCTATGCCATCAACTCTTTTATGGTTACCCAATCTTATAACAAGTTAATGACATCGTGGATTGCACACGTGTGACTTGAAATATAATAAGGAACCGATATGCTTAATGGAAGTTGATTAGGTGGAGGGTTAGCCATTGGTACACCCTGTATACATACTCGGTCAATAACTAAAGAGCATATCGAATTCGGATTATACTTTGAATCATTCGTGTTAGTTAATTGATTGCATGATGTTTTGAGCATGATTACTTGAATAAATAATGAACGATTGTAATGAAATTGACATGATGATATGCTAAGTAACAATCTCATAGGATTCTAGCACTCTTGCCTTAGCTTAATGATATGAAATGAGTATGTGGTATCGGTATGAGAGCATTGACTACTTATGTGACTAACATGTGAGCATTTGAGACTAACTCTCGGGTCAACGTGTCACTTGTTTTATAGAAATGGTGAGACCCAGGAGAACCGGAACGAACTATAGGGCTGAATCGGAGGAACCTCAACCGGAAGCTCAACCGGAGGTACAAGGAGGTAGGGGCCGTGGTAGGGGCCGTGGTAGAGGCCAAGGAAGGGGTCATGGTGAAGTTCCTGAGCCAAACATGGCTGAGGTGATCGCTCAAACGATCGCCAATATCATGCCAACCATTATTGCTCAAGTCACGACAAATCTTAGGCAAAACAATGGGCCTCAAAACAATGAAGCCCCAGAAAATGTAAATAATGAAAATGCTCAACCTCAGGCCGTGGAAAACGAAGAAGAGGAACCAGTGAGAATTGATAACCGCATGCCCATGTATAATCAATATGGGGGTTATCGGCAGGGGTGTATATTTAAGGACTTCAAAAGCTGTGGGGCACCGGAGTTTAATGGAAGGGGTGGTCCCACTGAGTGTATAAGGTGGTTCGAAGAGATCGAGGCAGTGATTGAAAGAAGTCATTGCACCTATGACGACCGGATTTCTTATGCATCCGGCATGTTTAGACATGACGCCTTGAGTTGGTGGAATCAAGAGATAACCTTAGGGCAGACTTATAACTTGGAATGGGCCGATTTCAAGGAAAAAGTGAAGGCAAAGTTTTGTCCCCCCTATGAACTACAAAATTTGACCATTGAGTTTGCTAATCTTAATATGGAGGGAGCCGATTACAAGAGCTATGTTAGACGATTTCAAGAGTTGTCTACCCTCATTCCTCACTTGGTGGGTTCCGAGTCCCAGGCCATCCAGAAATTCGTATTGGGCTTGAATCCTCAAGTCCGATCTTATGTAAACTCTAACATGCCTACTTCTTTGGCCGATGCGGTTAACCGAGTCGGGAGTGTGACTGAAGACTTGTTGAGGAGCGGTGTCTTGAGCAAACCCTCAACAAACAAGAGGAAAGAAGTGGGAGAGTCGAGTGGGGTAAAGAAAATGGGGAGGTTTGACCCCAAAAATGCTAATAGGGGTAGGGTGATGGCGGCAGTGGAACCGGCCAGGAAAGCTTATACTGGACCCCATCCTTTCTGTGGGAGATGCAACCAACATCACCCCGCAAATGCCCAATGCAGGGCATGCTTTAATTGTAACCAAGTGGGGCACCTCTCCAGAGATTGTAGAGCTCCAAGGACGGGCCCAATGAATGTGGCTCCTGTTCGGGCCGTCCCTCCTCAAGGTAACCAACGAAGAGGTGAATGTTTTGAATGTGGTAGTCGTGACCACTACCGTAATAATTGTCCTCGATGGGTGGGACAACAAGTGCAAGTAGCCGTCCACCCCAACCAACTACAAATGGTCGGGCCTAACCAAAACCGGGGACAACAAGGCCATCAAGTGCAGCCACGCGGCCGAGCCTTTGCGGCCAATGCAAATGAAGCCCGCAACGATCCCAACGTAGTAGCAGGTACCTTTCTCCTTAATGGTCACTATGCAACCGTTTTATTTGATTCCGGGGCCGATTATAGCCTCGTGTCCTCTAACTTTGTTCCTTTGATTGATGTGCATCCTTGTGCTCTAAATTATGTGCTTGACATTGAAATGGTAAACGGGTCACTAACTAGACTTAGTCAAATACTTCGCGACTGTGTCTTGACTTTAGAAGACGTCGACTTCTTCATTGACCTCATGCCTCTTGACATTGGTAGTTTTGACATTATAGTGGGTATGGATTGGTTAACGGCGGTAAAAGTGATCGATTGATTGTGGTGAGAGAGTTGTTAAGATACCTTTGACTAACGGTAGAATTCTTAGGGTTCAAGGCGAAATCTCCGATCCCTCTAATTCTAAAGCCTTTAGTGCTACCATCACAAAGGAAAAATTGAAGACCGTTCCTATTGTTTGTGAATTTCCCGATGTTTTTCCGGATGACTTACCGGGATTACCTCCAACTCGTGAACTTGATTTTCGTATTAATCTTATCCCCGAAGCCGCGCCCGTAGCAAAAGCTCCGTATAGACTAGCCTTAACCGAAATGCAAGAATTACAAACTCAACTCAAGGAGCTCCAAGAGAAGGGTTTCATTCGCCCTAGTCAATCTCCTTGGGGTGCTCCTGTTCTCTTCGTCAAAAAGAAAGATGGATCCTTCAGAATGTGTATTGATTACCGGAATTAAACAAGCTCACTGTGAAGAACCGATATCCTCTCCCTAGAATCGATGACCTATTTGATCAACTCCAAGGTGCTAAGCACTTCTCAAAAATCGATCTTCGCTCGGGTTATCATCAACTCCGGGTACATGAAGATGATATTCCCAAGACGGCTTTTTGCACAAGGTATGGCCACTTTGAATTCACCGTGATGCCTTTTGGGTTGACTAATGCATCGGCGGTGTTCATGGACTTGATGAACCGGGTGTGTCAACCATACTTAGACAAGTCTGTCATTGTGTTCATTGATGACATACTTGTATACTCGAAGATGAAGGAGGAGCATGTTGAGCACTTGCGTGAAGTGCTTGAACTACTAAGGAAAGAGAAATTGTATGCTAAGTTCTCCAAGTGTGAGTTTTGGTTGGAAGAGGTCCACTTCCTTGGCCACGTAGTGAGAAAGGATGGTATTCATGTGGACCCAAGCAAGATTGAAGCGGTCAAGAATTGGAAAAGACCCAAAACGCCATCCGAGATCCGCCAATTTCTTGGATTGGCGGGTTACTATAGAAGATTTATTGAAAATTTCTCCCGTATTGCGCAACCACTCACTCTCTTGACTCAAAAGGAGAGAACTTTTGAATGGGGCGAAAGACAGGAAAACGCCTTCCAAACTCTTAAAGATATGCTATGCGATGCTGTAAGTCCCAACTCGTTAGATGGTACTACTGAAGACACCTCTATGTCGATGGTGGAGTTACTTCGCAATATATGCACTGAACTGGAGACGACCAGTTGCAGTGTGTATATACCAAGTTCTAGATAGATTACTTATATAAATAACAATAAGTAAAGAACAATGCAATAATACAAATAACTTGTAAGATAACTTGATGAGACAATATGTATTTTTCAATGTGTAATTTATTTATTGATATTAAACAAATTACAAGGTTGATGCGGAACCAAGATAATACACGAATGTAAATATCCTAACAACCTATGAAATACAATTGATCTATACTCGGAATTTCTCAAGACAATCGAAACACTTAAAGTTGTGAAATGTTCCTTTTAGCGATTGAGAGAAGATTGCACAAGTTCACCAAGAATATTGCAGGTTTGCAAAGTGTGAAGTTATTCGACTTTGTGAAATAACTTTGTGAGATCGAATACTTAAATTCTTGGTGGTGCAATGACTTGTATTTATAGGCAAAGTTAACATTGGGATGTTAACTTTAGCCGTACAAATGTGGTTGGGAGCATTTAAGGAATAGCGTTTAATTCCTTAAAAAGCAGTGTAAAGTCGCATGTTAAAGTGACTTTACATAACCACCTTTATGTACCTTTTAATACTTAAATAATAAGATAAGGCTTATTATCCGGGTAAAGGTACATAAAGCATACAAGTTAATTCCTCGTAATCAGTGTAAAGCTTTGTAAGGGCTTTCCACTGATTGTCTCCAGTTTGTAACTGACTAGAATGCCAACTGGGCTTCGCTGCCATTGCCATTCTCTATCTTCCATTTGTTGTCTTTGACTTCAACTGGAATGCTTCTTCAACTTGGTCAGTTCTCAACTGGAGGAAGTCTTCAGTTGCGTTAACTGTACGGTGCAACTGGACTTCAATATATTTCTCGACAAATCATCTTGGTCACCAGTTTACTGGGTCACCAGGTGCAACTGGTGACTGGTCAGTGTGAACTGGTGACTGGCCAGTTCCAGGTGAACTGGTCCTAACAAATTCCCCCTATTTGTCTAGAAATATAGTCTAAGTCTTTTCTAGTTCTTGTATCTGTACAAGTGTGAACTGGAAGGACTTGTTTGATTTAAATCTATTTAAGTTATCTAAGGCATTTTTATAGATCAATAAATGCCTTAGGTTTTTCTTTTAGGTTTGTTAGGTTTTAATCTATTATCTACCTTGTGGTTACAAACTGGTAACTTCATTTATACAAGGGAATGAAATTTATACAAGTTACAGAATGTAAATACAAATTACAAGTAGATAAACTGAAGAAAGAACTTAATGAGATGGCCCTTCGCCAGTTCTTCTTCTCTTGGCAACTGAAGAGATAGGCAGAGTATCTTCAGGGTCAATATTCAACTTTTGCTCAAGATTTTCTTTATGTTGAATCTTCCTCCTTAGAAAGTTAACCCATGCTTTCTCGAACCTATTCTTTTGTGCCTTAGCATCCAAAACATTCACCATCTCCACCCATTCGCTGAACCCATACTGCATAGCACCAGGATCATCAGTTCTAACCAGTGGCCCACCAGTATACTTAACTTCGATTTGAAAAACCTTGGTGCCTGGCTTGATTGTAACATTGACACCATTAATAGTACCACTATGTCTTCTGGTTGATATGATTTGGGAGTAGTAGTTTCTAGCTTCAGATTCATTTGTGATTTTTATACTCCCAGCACCAGCAGCCAGTACAGCGGACTTAATGTCTTCATTGGATACCTTGCCAGTTGATTCAACGAATGTGCTAAGGTCAGCATCTCTTGCATCTCTTGTCAGTGGTCTTCTTGGTTGTGGAATCCTTCTTCTTGGTGGATTCAATACATCCTTCACAACCTTTTTAACATTTGCAATTCTCTTAAGAATCCCACTGGCCCTAATCTCTTTTGCCTTCTCCACTGAAATGTTTAAGCTCCTGGCATCGAATTCAGCTTTATCCTCATGATAGTGTCTATCCAGTTCTACATCTAGCATTTCATTCAACTGGTCAACTATCCTAGGATCATTCTTAACCCTAACATACTCATCCTTAGTGATACCCAGTAGATTGGCATCACTCATATCCAGCAACTTAATCTGAGCAAGATGTGCCCTGGCCTCAACTTGGTTTCTTTGTTTCATTTTCTTTCTTTCTTTCTTTGATGTCATTACCAAGTCTAGCCAGTTTTCTACTATCACTATCTGAAACTGGAGGTAGTATGTCAGCATTACCAGTTTCTAACATTTCACCAGTGGCCGGCTGGGCAGATGCATCACCAGCTAAACCTTTACCTTTGTCCAAACTAATATTCCCCCTATCACTCTGCTCACTAGCTTCAGTACTGGTAGCCACAACCAATTCTCTTCCAGATCCAGATGGAGTCCTTCCAGGTGCAACTGGTCGTGTAAGGACTGAACTTCTTTCCCCCTTGGCAGCATCTAGACCTGCCCTAATTGCTTCTCATTCAGAGGGGTGAGATGGCAACCGGACAAGAGGCTGCCATGACTGCAAGTCCTTACACTCTTTGAAAATGCCACACATCATCCTGAAGGACCTCCATAAATGGTTCGTCTCCTTGGACTGGTTCAAGACATTTTCAACAACTTGGTCTTGACCAGTTTTCAATTCATTCAAGATCTTGGAGTCCTCATCCAAACCGGAGACAACCTTATCCTTAACCTCATCATCCATCTTCTTCAGATTTTCCACTTCAGTTGTCAATTTCTCTATAGATTGAGCATGTAGAGATACCTGGGTGTTCAAACTTTCTATGCTGCCTCTCAACTGGTTGATCTCACTGGTAAGTGGGGCCAGATCAACCTGAGGAGTGGCCAGCTTGGTGATCTCAGACATCACCCTTTCAATCAAATGCTCTTCTCTAGCACCCAGCGTATCCTCTATTTTCTGACCAACCGAAGTCATCAACTGCTCTCCAAGGCCTGTTACATCTAGGCCAGGTCTTTTAATAAGTTCCTTAACCTGCCTTTCAATCTCTTTTAAGTCAACTTCTGAAGTTCTGACAGTATTTCCTAGCAAGTTAGAGATTGAACTGGAGACCTTGGAGTGAGTTAGGTCAAAGGCTTCCTTTAGAGTACCAGCCTAGATTGTTACAGCCAGTGACCAACTCATTAAGCTTTTTGAACACCAAGTCTTCATTAGATGAAAACTTGTTTATCCCCAGATCGACCACCTTAATATTTGTCAAATGATCTTTGTGGTATCTGGAGAATGACTTGGTGTTCTTGTCAAGTGTCTTCTGAATCTCCTCCACCCTGGTAAGAAGGTTTTGGAGATCGGCTTGTAGTGAGACAACTTGACTGTCCAGTGACAAAGGAGAAGGTGTCACTGGACCACTAGCAGTTACTACTGGAGCAACTGGAGGAGGCAAACTGATGGAAGTCTCCCCAGTTGTCAGGCCAGCAGTTGAAGAAATTATTGGAGTGGTGGTTGAAGAAAGGACTGGAAAATCAAATTGTTGTTCATGCCGAGAATGCTCAGGTGTGAACAACGGCGACGGTGGGGGTGGCATTTCTCGAGCAAGTGAGAATTGCCCAGTTGGTAAAGGAGCGAAATTTATTGGTAAAGATATATCTATAGGTACATTTACTTGTGGTGGTGAAAATGAAATTGATGCGTCTGGAGGTAAGACTGGAGATGAAGGGTCTTGAGCTTGTACAGAAGCATCAAGAATCTCCAAGTCTGTTTCAGTACCTTCAGAATCCGAAGATTCTATAAGGATTTCCTCATCATTAACACTCATATCCAGATCCATGAATGTGACAGAGGGCTGTTCAGTTACTTGGACAGTCTCCAGATGACCTTCCCCAGTTTCCTGGATGGGTGCATCTGTTGGAGGATCAGATACCGAAGTATCTTCACCAGGGATAGATGAGATTGGTGTTGCTTCAGTTATGGTTGCTCTATCCTCAACCACAACATTAGACACACTGGAGGGTCCCTCATTATTTTGAGGCCCGCCCAGTTGCCTTTCTGACTCACCTACAAGAGGTGCATCAGTTGAAGTGAATGCCAGTTGCATTCGTTCAGGAATTTCAACCTCACCAGCTTCAGATACCAGTGAGTCTAGATTCCTTAGCATATCTGGAGCAGTGTACGGAGAATCTGTATTATTATATGCTTCCCTGCCCAGAATTTGCTTAAAACAAAGTGAGAGGAACCTTGAAAAGGGAATATAAACACCCCTTGTGCCCTTCAGCTTTTGAACTAGGCTTGTTAAATCCTTTTAATTCGTGTTTAATGTGCGGAAGTTGATAATCATCAATGGTGGATAGTGTGTGTTTTAGTGTGTGTTCTTGAGAAAGAAAGGTGTGTGTGTGGAAAGTCTGATTTGATTGATAATCAGAAGTGGGAAAAAGGTTACAAGGAATAAAAGTTTGAGGGGTATTTATACTCTAAGTATATTACAAAAGCTCCCCCTCAACCTAACAATATTTACACAAAATACACTATTTTCAAATACAACTAAGCACTATTTTGAATTTCTAACATTCTCCCCCTTAGTGCTTGGTTGTCCATCATCACTTTCTATGTTGTCTCCTCCTCTTGTTTCTTTCTCTTTGGCTTACTGGAACTGGATTCACCCTCACGCTCTTTTCTTTTAACACTTGACCCCTCACCAGGTGTCCTATGTACAGCTTGGGAAGAAACCGGGAGGCTTTCCGGTCTCATTGCTGTTCTAATCCAGTCCAGATAAGCAATCTTATCTTCATCAGAATCTGAAACCATGTCTAACAGGAATGATGGAATCAGAAAATTATAATTAACATGTCCATTGAAGTCTGCTTCAGGTAGTCTTAAAATCCTTCTGAAGTCATCTATATTGAACTCAAACTCATATGTTGTTTCTCCTGAAGTCAATTGATATTGAAAGTAGCCTTGACGACGAAGTTCAGGAGATTTTGATTTAGCTTTTGCTTTTGGATTTGTTGGATCATATGGTTGAACAAAGGTAATTGATCTCCACATATCAAAAAGGTAGACTTCAGCTAAGTCTTGTTCAACAGTAAGTACATATGTAAGAGGATGATTATGAAGAATTCTTGGAACTATTTGAAAGCCGGGAGCAATGAATGGATCATATAATGCTCTGTTATTTCTCATATTTCTTGTGTTTCCGGCAACGAGAATTTCTTCAATTGATTCATTTAAAGCAACCTCTTCATCAATTTCAACAATTTCTTGATGATCCATTTTTGATTTTTCTGTTTTAAGACAAAAGAAAATTTAATGCATACAAAAAATAATGTTTGAATAGCAAATAACAAGGTTCACTCAAATGATTTAAATAAATCATTTGAAATGAGAAGATAAACGCAGAATATAAAGTATAATCATATAAGTACAAGGTATTTAAAATAGCAAGGAAGTACACAAAGGCGTTCGATTCCCTGTATTTCAAATAAATTGTGATTATATGATAATACAAAGCACTTTGACACAAAAAAAATAAAAAGTAAAAGAAATTAAAAAAATTTGAAGTAATGGAAAATGAGACGATCTTGTACAAAATCGTCTAAAGGTTTTATTTCAAAAGATTTTGAAGTGAAGTAAAATGGAACGATCTTATATAAGATCGTTTTTTTTTTAAAATCAAGTGTTGAAAAGACTTCACTTCAATTTTCTTTTAAAGAAAAACTTCTAACACTTTAAAATATAAAGTGAAATCATCTTAATGATTTCTCTTTAAATTTAAAAGTATTAGTTTTGAGCAAACCGATCTCATACGAGTTCAGTTACCCATCCAATTGTTTTCAACACAAATCATTAACCACACAGCGTTCAGACCCTAGAACGATCTTGACAAGATCGTCTTAACATTCAATTAGTTAAAAAAATTTGAAGTAATGGAAAATGAGACGATCTTGTACAAAATCGTCTAAAGGTTTTATTTCAAAAGATTTTGAAGTGAAGTAAAATGGAACGATCTTATATAAGATCGTTTTTTTTTTAAAATCAAGTGTTGAAAAGACTTCACTTCAATTTTCTTTTAAAGCAACCTCTTCATAATTTCAACAATTTCTTGATGATCCATTTTTGATTTTTCTGTTTTAAGACAAAAGAAAATTTAATGCATACAAAAAATAATGTTTGAATAGCAAATAACAAGGTTCACTCAAATGATTTAAATAAATCATTTGAAATGAGAAGATAAACGCAGAATATAAAGTATAATCATATAAGTACAAGGTATTTAAAATAGCAAGGAAGTACACAAAGGCGTTCGATTCCCTGTATTTCAAATAAATTGTGATTATATGATAATACAAAGCACTTTGACACAAAAAAAATAAAAAGTAAAAGAAATTAAAAAAATTTGAAGTAATGGAAAATGAGACGATCTTGTACAAAATCGTCTAAAGGTTTTATTTCAAAAGATTTTGAAGTGAAGTAAAATGGAACGATCTTATATAAGATCGTTTTTTTTTTAAAATCAAGTGTTGAAAAGACTTCACTTCAATTTTCTTTTAAAGAAAAACTTCTAACACTTTAAAATATAAAGTGAAATCATCTTAATGATTTCTCTTTAAATTTAAAAGTATTAGTTTTGAGCAAACCGATCTCATACGAGTTCAGTTACCCATCCAATTGTTTTCAACACAAATCATTAACCACACAGCGTTCAGACCCTAGAACGATCTTGACAAGATCGTCTTGGTCTTGGTCTCAAGGGTTACATGGCAAATGAAATGAGAAATTGAAACTAAAAGGATCTTGGCAAGATCGTCTTAACATTCAATTAGTTAAAAAAATTTGAAGTAATGGAAAATGAGACGATCTTGTACAAAATCGTCTAAAGGTTTTATTTCAAAAGATTTTGAAGTGAAGTAAAATGGAACGATCTTATATAAGATCGTTTTTTTTTTAAAATCAAGTGTTGAAAAGACTTCACTTCAATTTTCTTTTAAAGAAAAACTTCTAACACTTTAAAATATAAAGTGAAATCATCTTAATGATTTCTCTTTAAATTTAAAAGTATTAGTTTTGAGCAAACCGATCTCATACGAGTTCAGTTACCCATCCAATTGTTTTCAACACAAATCATTAACCACACAGCGTTCAGACCCTAGAACGATCTTGACAAGATCGTCTTGGTCTTGGTCTCAAGGGTTACATGGCAAATGAAATGAGAAATTGAAACTAAAAGGATCTTGGCAAGATCGTCTTGGTCTTGGTCTCAAGGGTTACATGGCAAATGAAATGAGAAATTGAAACTAAAAGGATCTTGGCAAGATCGTTTTATTTCCAAGTCGATCTGGAATTTAAGACGGTCTTGGGCAAGATCGTCTTAGAGACAAAAAGACTTCGAAAATACAAGGACTTTGCCAAAATCATTTTATTTCCAAACAGGTTTTGCTTAACACAAATATGATTCATTTTAAGCATAACAAAACATTTATATGAATAACAAGAAGTAAACAATCACAACCCAATCACTAAAATCAAGACAAATAACCTAAAAACAACTCGAAGATCGTCTTAGGTCATCTTCTTCATAAAACACAATGAATTGCAGGTTTTTGAATTTTCGAAATCTCAATACTAAGCATAGAAACATGTAATAAACATACACATATAGCCTAGACATGCATCTAGATCAATCCAACATCACAGTTTTATTACCAGTCAATCAAAAATTCAAGAAATGAACAAAATAAATTCAACATTTAAGTGCAGTTTCTTACTTGAATAAGTGATCTGAAGACAAAGTGATTATGGAATAAAATGCTTAGAAAGAGATTACCAACAAAACCCTTATCCTTTTTCAATGATCAACCAACAATGTTTTTGAAATGATTTGAGAGAGTGTATGGGAAACTGGAATAAAATTAAAGAAATGAAAAGTAAGAAACTAATTAGTTTCCCTCTTCCTTAAGGAAGAGGAAACCCGATTAGTTGGGTCGGGTGAGTTTTGACCCGTCTTGAAGAACATGGATTAAGGAAAAATGGGCTTTGATCTTTTAAGAAAATGGGCTTATGGTAAAAGAAAAAAATTGGGCTTAGGTTTTGTTTAATCATACCAACACCAAAACAAAATAACAAAAAAAACTTTTATTTAAACTAAGTGAGATACATCAATTAAAAAATATTTTTGGTTTTTCTAAAATAAACAATGAGTTCTCTTCAAATGGTGCAAATACACAAACTCCCCCTTTATTCATGAATTATCCTTTTTCTCCCCCTCAAACATTGCATGATATTTAAGCACATTGCAGATTAGCATCAATGTTTGACAGATAATGAATGAAAGAGAAAGAGATGAAGGAATTGTACAGAACATGCAGAGGCAAGTAATTGCATTGGTAATGAGCACTTATTTGAGACTGTTTCTTGAAAAGAAACTCATTTCAGGATCATGTGTTGAACAGTATTCGAGATTGAAATACTAAACACAGACCTTTATTACCTGCAAAACAAAATTAGGTTTTTCTAGGTACCCACCTTTGAATGGGTCCTTTGGGGTTAGTGGAATCATTCAAAGTATATAAATGAGGTTTTCGAACAAGAGGTTTATTCTTTAGATTCACCACAATCCCATTGGAATCAACAATCAAAGGTTTAGAAATCACAGTAGAAGGTTTAGAATTTCTTACCGACCATGGTTTAGCTAGATTACTCAAATTTGAATTAATTTTCCTATCAGGAACTTCCTTCTTGTAATCATTAGCCATCCAATTTCTTCTAACTGATGATTTAGGAATCCACTTATGGGTACTATCTGATGTCTTCTCTCCTGTATCAGATAAATTCTTGGAATTAGTTCGAGGAGATAAAAACATATTCTGTTTTTGTGTTTTCTTGGTGGAAGATTTGTTATGCTGTTTCTTTTGATTTGTAACAGTGAACCAACCATACTTATCTCTATAACTAGTTATACCATTGGATGTATCTTTTATTAGCAAATCTTGGCTAGTTTTAGATATCTTAGGTAAAGAACTAGATTGAGAGATAGCCTTAGAAGCTGAGGTTCTAGAAACAGATGAAGTATCAACTTTGAGCTTTGAGTTAGCAGAAATAGTTTTCTTACCTTTGACAGTTGTTGCATACTGACCTTTGGGTAAATAAAATGAAGTTGGAGCAAACTTAGATTTAGATTCCTTCTTTGGTTTAGGCTTTTTGGGTGATATTTTTTCAAGCTCTTTTTCAACTTCTGGTGCAAAAACATGATCAGTTTTCAAAAACTTATCAAATTCTTCAACAGAAAAATCTGGATAAGTAAATTGTATTCCTTTGGTTTGAACTTCTGATTTGAAAACATTTTTGTTTGTCAATTTTTCAATTAATGCTTTTGCTTCAGCCTTAAGATCAGTAGGAATCTCAATCTTTTGCTCTAAGTTCACTTTATTTTGTTCAACAGAGGTGATCACAGGTGTACCAAAAGAAAGTATTTTCTTGATAGAAGCACGATGTTTAGCTTTCAAAGTTTGAACTTTCTCTTCAATTTGGAAGAATGATGATAGCATGGAAGTGGACATATCATGAATCTCTTCAGGAGAGATGCTATCAACCTGCATATCTTTAAAATTCTCACTCCCTTTGACTGGAGTGGAGCAATCAACAGAAGTTAGATCATGCATCATTTGAATCTTGGTGGTCTCACTTACCTTTGGAGTATGATTTTGAGTTTTCAGATGTTCAATGACTTGTTGTTGAGACTCATTTTCAAGAATTGAAATATTGTCTATTTCTTCTAACTCATAGATGGATCTTTTATGAGTTTTCCTGTATGTGTCATTAATAGCAACATAATCAATCTGAAATCTGTTTGGTTTTTGTCTTTCAACATCATCTGACTCAAAGTCATCCTCAGATGGTCTAATAAACTCTTGAATCATGCCAAGTCTGAGACATTTTTCATTGTAAAGTGGACCAAGGTTTTCTTTTTGGATTTTTTCTAAATGTGTTGGATTCTTATAACCCAACCCAAGGAGAAGTTCTGATCTATCAATCTTTGACTTATTGTAATAAGCAGTGAAATTCAGAAGAGGATTTTGTTCAACTTTATAGATTTTTTCTTGATAGAACAAAATGTTTGTTTTCAAATCCTCAACTTGTTTTTGAAGAGTTTCAATTTCAACTCCTTTGAGAAAACAAGTACTGTTTAGATCAGAAATCTGTCTTTCATGTTTTTCACAGTTGGGTCTAAAATCTTTCATTTTATTTGTGAGAAACTCAACATCAGCTTGTCTTGCATTTGCTCTTAACCATTCATTGGCTTTCTCAAGCTTTAAAGTTTCAATGGTTTGCTTGAGTGAATGAACAGTTTTTTTCAAGGTCTTGACATTTGTTGGTCAATTGAGCATTGGGTGAAACAACCTGAGAACTGTTACTTGACAAATGCATTTCTTTTAAAGAATCATAATTCACTTTGAGAGCTTCATGAGCTATTGAGAGTTCTGAAAAATTTTCATTGATTTTATCAAACTCTTGTTTAGCCATTTTCAAATTATTTTTCAAAGTAAGATTTTGTTTTGTCAAAGTATCAGCAGTTGTTTGGACAGACAAGTAATCATCTGTGGAGATGAATTGTTCCTCACTTGTTGTTGTTTGTGAAGTATTTTGTGAAAGATTGGTTGTTGAAATGACAGATGTCATTAAGCATGTGAGATCTTCAGAATCAGCATCAATATCTCCGAATAGCCATGGTTTCATATTTTGTTGTTTGGCTAAGAACTTCTTTCTGATTTCAAGCTCTGAATTCTTCATTGTTGTCCCTGAAATGAATAAACAAAGATTTGTAATTATTTTTGAAAAAAATGTTGGAATTAAAACGATCTTGAAGAAGATCGTCTTAGGATTTGGAACTTAGAACGATCTTGAGTAAGATCGTCTTAGGATTTGGAACTTAGAACGATCTTGAGGAAGATCGTCTTAGAAATTGGACTTAGAACGATCTTGAGAAGATCGTCTTAGGATTTGGAACTTAGAACGATCTTGAGTAAGATCGTCTTATAAAACTGGTTGAAAATTTTGCTTTGTCAAAGTATCAGCAGTTGTTTGGACAGACAAGTAATCATCTGTGGAGATGAATTGTTCCTCACTTGTTGTTGTTTGTGAAGTATTTTGTGAAAGATTGGTTGTTGAAATGACAGATGTCATTAAGCATGTGAGATCTTCAGAATCAGCATCAATATCTCCGAATAGCCATGGTTTCATATTTTGTTGTTTGGCTAAGAACTTCTTTCTGATTTCAAGCTCTGAATTCTTCATTGTTGTCCCTGAAATGAATAAACAAAGATTTGTAATTATTTTTGAAAAAAAATGTTGGAATTAAAACGATCTTGAAGAAGATCGTCTTAGGATTTGGAACTTAGAACGATCTTGAGTAAGATCGTCTTATAAAACTGGTTGAAAATTTTCTAAGTATAGAAATGGTAGGACGATCTTGAGAGAAGATCGTCTTAAGTAGAGACGATCTTGAGAGAAGATCGTCTTAGAAACTTTTGTTGAAAATATTCTAAGTAAAGGAAATGGTAGAACGATCTTATGAGAAGATCGTCTTACAAACTTTGTTGAGGAAGGAAATAAGACGGTCTAGTTTGAAGATCGTCTTAAGAACTTGTAACTTGAAAAATTTTCTAAGTAAAGAAAATGTTGAGCAGAACCAATCTCAAAGAGATTAGTTACCCAATTAAAATCCACCACACACAGTTCACACAGAACCAATAAAAAATTTTAAAAAACGATCTTGGAGAGATCGTCTTAACACCAAATCAATAAAAACACTAGGACGATCTTGAAGAAGATCGTCTTAGAGTCATGAAGATCGTCTTAAGACAAACTGTAAGAACACCAGAAAAGACAAAATAGTCGATTATTTCACTAATTTGCTTATAATTCACTCAATTTTGAGTGTTATAACTCGATTCAAGCCCAGAAATGTTCAGAATATGATCACGCACAACCCTAGAAACAAATCCATTGCATAAATCAACTCAAACTGATAATTCAAAATCTCATTAACTTTCCAAAAAATTTGGATTTTGATCAATACTGTGAATTGGATTCTGAAACTTGACAGGATGTTTTTAGAGGTGATTTAGAATGTATCTGTGAACAAAAACAGGAAAATTGAGTGAAAATTGAGGTTAAATTGGTGAAGAACAGTAGCAGTTAAAAATGGTTATAAATGAACACGAATTCTCAATTTTGAACAAAATTAGCATCAATCTGCTTGAAATTTGTTCTGGATCGTCAACAGATTGTTGTTTTTCTCTGATACCACTTGTTAAATCCTTTTAATTCGTGTTTAATGTGCGGAAGTTGATAATCATCAATGGTGGATAGTGTGTGTTTTAGTGTGTGTTCTTGAGAAAGAAAGGTGTGTGTGTGGAAAGTCTGATTTGATTGATAATCAGAAGTGGGAAAAAGGTTACAAGGAATAAAAGTTTGAGGGGTATTTATACTCTAAGTATATTACAAAAGCTCCCCCTCAACCTAACAATATTTACACAAAATACACTATTTTCAAATACAACTAAGCACTATTTTGAATTTCTAACAAGGCTTCTATACAGAATATCTGCAAAGTCCACTCTCAATCCGTTCCACAAGCAATAAGCCATCTCTGCTTGTGAGGAGTTGATCTGGTCAAGTCCACCAGAACTCCCACACATGCTCTCCACCAGGTGGATGAAAAAGTACCTCCATGAAGGTGTAAGGCCCTTCATGGTCATCGCACCTTTTGTCTTTAACACCCCATTCTCCAAACACTCCCTGTGTCCCATTTCAAGAAGTACTTGGCGAAAGTTTATATTTGGGGGCAAGACGACTGGAGATTCACCCTCTCTCCAGTAATTGAGGCGTAAGGCGTCCCTCAATATATCAGCTGACAAGGTACACTGGATTGTTCCATCCTTTAATGTGAAACTGATGGAGGAACAATCGGAAGAAAGAATGGCAGTGTACCAAAACTCACATAAGTAGTTGTGAAACAACTTACGTGGGTTTAGAGAGAATGAGGGTCCTATTGGAGAATTCTTCAAAAACTTTTGAATTCTACCAATAAGGGTATCGGACCCTTGAGATCCTCGTAGGCTGGCCATAGGATTATTTGGATTTAGTTTTATGACCGAAGCACTACTAGGGGCACCAGGTGCCTGTGTGACATCTGGTGAGGGATTGTATGGAACAGTCAAGAGATTTATATCTCTTGAACGAGATGATCTAGGAGCCATAGAAGAATGAAAATGAAATTTGGGATTTAGGGTTCTTGATTTATGAAGCAAAGAGAAGAATGAAGCGATTTTGATGATTGGAAGTAAATGAAAGAATGTAAGAGAAGGAAGTAAATGAGTTCGGAGTAAATAAGGGTATTCATAAGGATTCAAGATCCCAATGAAACACCAAAATTATATTTTAATAAACAAAATCTCTTTTTGAAGATATTTTCACAAAAGTTGGTTTGAATTTTGAAATAAAATAATAATTTGCCATGTAAACATTAAATGCTTCCATGTCAGCATTAAATGCTACGACGGCTTATCTTACCCACGCGCCCACTCACTTTTTGTTTTCCAATACAAACAGTTGTCAAGTACTAAAATGGTTTTAAACACGTCAGTTCATGATATCAAGTGGTTTAAAACACTCGAGTATCATCACGTGTAACACATATTGACCAAGTATTTGTAACGTTATAAAAATAAGACAAGACTGAACTTGGTAACTGGAGGATCAGTCCAGTACCAGTTTCCAACTGGAGAGTTCTCCAGTTGCATTTTCAAACAAAAACGAATTTTAGTCAGAAAATTATTTTGAGTCTTTCCCCTTAAAATGATGATCCAGTAATCAATTAGTGCCAAGATAGTATCACAAAGGCGTTCGATAGCCTGGCGAGCAAAGATTATCTGGACCTCCTCAACTGGAGAACTTCATCAGTGTCACTAACGCGTTCAATAACAAAGAAAGCTCCAGTTAAGGATTTAACATTCCCAGTTCGCTGATGAGATGTTTAAAGGTTTTCTCATCGAGAGGTTTAGTAAAAACATCAGCTAACTGTTTGTCAGTGGGGATGAAATGAATTTCAATATCTCCTTTTATAACATGATCTCGAATGAAATGATACCTGATGTCAATATGCTTTGTTTTGGAGTGCATCACTGGGTTGTGAGATATAGCAATTGCACTGGTGTTGTCACAAAAGATTGGGGTCTTAGTAAACTTTTGACCATAATCTAGTAACTGGTTCTTGATCCAGAGAATCTGGGCACAGCAACTGGCCGCAGAAATGTACTCTGCCTCAGCAGTGGACATAGAGACCGAAGTCTGCTTCTTGCTGGTCTAACTTACCAGTTTTCCTCCAAGGAAATGACAACCACCAGTTGTTGATTTTCTATCTATCTTACAACCTGCATGATCAGAATCTGAATAACCCATTAGATCTAATCCTGAGCCTTTGGGGTACCAAAGACCAAGATTAGGACACCCTTTCAGGTATCTAAAGATACGCTTTACAGCGTGCAAATGTGATTCTTTAGGGTTAGCCTGAAACCTGGCACATAAACATGTTGCAAACATTATATCTGGTCGACTGGCAGTTAAGTACATCAGTGAACCAACCATACCTCTATAGTCAGTTATGTTAACTGGTTTGCCAGTTGGGTCAGAGTCCAAATTCAATGGTGCTGCAATAGGTGTGTTTTTCGATGGGATTGAATCATATTTGTATTTTCTTAACAAATCTCTGACATATTTTCCTTGGTTTATGAAAATTCCATTTTCAGTTTGCTTAATCTGAAGACCTAAGAAAAATGTTAATTCACCCATTAAACTCATCTCATACTCAGATGACATGATTTTAGAAAACTTTTTACACGTTGCATCATCAGTTGAACCAAAAATAATGTCATCAACATAAATTTGTACCAATAAGATATTACCTCTTTCTTTCAAGATAAACAAGGTATTATCTATTGCACCTCTTTGAAAGCCATTTTTAAGAAGATGTTTAGTTAAAGTATCATACCAGGCTCTTGGGGCTTGTCTTAGACCATACAATGCTTTGTTCAGTCTATAAACCCAATGAGGATGCTTCTCATCGATGAAACCTGGAGTCTGCTTAACATAAACTTCTTCTTCCAATGTTCCATTAAGGAACGCACTTTTGACATCCATCTGGAAGACCTTGAACTGCAGATGGGCTGCATAAGCCAAGAATATTCTTATGGCTTCAAGTCTTGCAACTGGAGCAAAAGTTTCATCAAAGTCAATGCCCTCTGCTTGACAATAACCCTGGGCAACTAGTGTGGCCTTGTTTCTTACAACATGGCCATCTTCATCCATTTTGTTTCGGTAGACCCATCTAGTACCAATAGGTTCTTTCTTTAACCCTGGTGGACAAGGAACAAGCTCCCAAACATTGTTCCTTTCAAACTGGAGGAGCTCTTCTTGCATAGCTTCCACCCAGCTTGGGTCTGCCATAGCCTCGTCAATCTTCTTCGGTTCAATTAAAGATAAGAAGGTGACGTTTAAGCATTGCTCACTGGTGGCTCTTCTAGTGTGAACCCCACTAGTTGGATCACCCATAATCTGTTCAATTGGATGGGCTCGAGTCCATCTAGTGTATTGACTAGGCTGGTGAACTACAATATCAGTGCAAGTCACCTGGCGATCTTCTTCAGTTGCAACAGCGTCTGGAGAAGGATCAGTCCAAACAACTCCTACATCCTCATCAGAGTCAATGAGGTCTCGATTAGCATCATGAAATTCCTCATTAGAAGGCATTTCATGAAGAACTGGAGAAGTAGATGTTTGAACTGGTGCTGATATTGGAATGGCACGTACATCAGATCCAATCACCAATTCTTGTGGTAAGTTGAAATTGATGGAGGGATAGAATGATGTGTCACTGGTGGTGTTCTTCTTCTTAATTGGTTCCAGTTTGTTGTAACTGGAAGCATCTTCTGGTGAAACAACTGACCGATGAACTTGGTCAGTTTCACCAAAATTGATTGGAATGACTGGAGAAATATCAAGGCTTGGTCTCTTGTTGATTGCTTCAGTTGATTCATCGAATGTGACATAAATTGTCTCATGCACCTTTTTGAGTCTATAATTATAAACTCTAAAGGCCTTTCGAATATCTGAATAGCCTAAAAATACCCCTTCATCAGCTTTTGCATCAAACTTTCCAAGCTGACTGGAATCGTTCAGTATATAAAATGGACAACCAAATACATGGAAATATCCAATATTTGGTTTGATTCCTGAGTACTTCGTAGGTAGTCTTCTTATGTCTCTTGATGTAGACTGACCGGTTTTGGGTATGACAAGCAGTTGCAACTGCCTCAGCCCAAAAACTGGTGGGAAGACCAGATTCAGATAGCATACTTCTGGCCGCTTCTATCAGTGTACGATTCTTTCTTTCCACAACTCCATTTTGCTCTGGAGAGTGAACTGATGAGAAGTTTTGAGAGATGCCAGTGTCATTGCAAAATGTTTCAAGTACTTTGTTTTGGAATTCAGTACCATTATCACTTCGCAACTGACAAACTTTTCGAGTATACTTGAGCTCAAATCTTTTAATGAGAGAGATGATTTCAGCAGATGCATCACTTTTGGATTTATGCTTAAACCTATTAAAGGTTTTAGCAATCATGGCGACCAGATCATCATCATCAGTTTCATTACAACCATCACTATTTTCAGTGGTCAGTCCAGAGTTTAAGAAACTGTTCAACATCTCCTTCATTGAGTGTACCTGGACACTCTCAGCAGACATTAAAACAGCACAAGGTCGCTCAGTTACACTAGCAACCTTGGGACTCTGGGCATGGTTCATGGCATCTTGCTTAGCCACAAGTCTTGCAGCATTATTATCTTCAGTGAATCTGAAGGCTCCATAGAGCGATGCAAGAGTATGAGTGTGCAAGGTTTTACCTTGTCTTAAGACAAGAACCATGTTTTCCCATTTGGAAGGAAGAATATCACAAAACTTCTCAAGAAGAATATCCTTATCCTTCTCTACACCCAAACCTCTCAACTGATTGATGAGGCTAGAAAATCTGGTGTATGTACCAGTTAGACTTTCATTGGGCAAGGCAAAGAAGGATTCATACTTCTTGTTCAGAGCAACTTTTCTAGTGACAATAGTGTCATCACCTCCTTCAAATTGAATCACTAATTCATCCCACATAGACTTGGCATTGGGAAACAACACAAGTGTTGGAATTAGGTCTTCAGGGACAGCCCCAAGGATCATGTTTTTCAGTCTGGTGTCCAAGTCCACCAGTCTACGATCCTCATCAGACCAATGGTCTTCTGGCTTTTCCCTTGAACCTCTTCTTCCAGTTGGATCAAGAAGAGGACTGACCCCAAGGGACATGGGTATATATGGTCCATCCTTAAGGATTTTCAACATATACCTTTCAATCCCACCAAAATGCAAAAGCATTCTAGCCTTCCATGTACCGAATGTCTCACTATTTCCATCAAATTTTGGAACAGGAGTGTTAGAGTAGTGTACATGGACATGGTTTGGGGCAGTAGGAGGAGGAGGGTTGGTGTTAACATTTTGAAATGGTTGTGCATTAGTATTTAAGGGGTTTTCACCTGAACCAGAACCATCTCCACCTTCAGTAGTGTTCATCTTAGCAGATCTAGGCAAGTTTATTAGCCTTCTGCTCTGATACCACTTGTAAGTCCCAACTCGTTAGATGGTACTATTGAAGACACCTCTATGTCGATGGTGGAGTTACTTTGCAATATATGCACTGAACTGGAGACGACCAGTTGCAGTATGTATATACCAAGTTCTAGATAGATTACTTATATAAATGACAATAAGTAAAGAACAATGAAATAATACAAATAACTTGTAAGATAACTTGATGAGACAATATGTATTTTTCAATGTGTAATTTATTTATTGATATTAAACAAATTACAAGGTTGATGCGGAACCAAGATAATACATGAATGTAAATATCCTAACAACCTATGAAATACAATTGATCTATACTCGGAATTTCTCAAGACAATCGAAACACTTAAAGTTGTGAAATGTTCCTTTTAGCGATTGAGAGAAGATTGCACAAGTTCACCAAGAATATTGCAGGTTTGCAAAGTGTGAAGTTATTCGACTTTGTGAAATAACTTTGTGAGATCGAATACTTAAATTCTTGGTGGTGCAATGACTTGTATTTATAGGCAAAGTTAACATTGGGATGTTAACTTTAGCCGTACAAATGTGGTTGGGAGCATTTAAGGAATAGCGTTTAATTCCTTAAAAAGCAGTGTAAAGTCGCATGTTAAAGTGACTTTACATAACCACCTTTATGTACCTTTTAATACTTAAATAATAAGATAAGGCTTATTATCCGGGTAAAGGTATATAAAGCATACAAGTCAATTCCTCGTAATCAGTGTAAAGCTTTGTAAGGGCTTTCCACTGATGGTCTCCAGTTTGTAACTGACTAGAATGCCAACTAGGCTTCGCTGCCATTGCCATTCTCTATCTTCCATTTGTTGTCTTTGACTTCAACTAGAATGCTTCTTCAACTTGGTCAGTTCTCAACTGGAGGAAGTCTTCAGTTGCGTTAACTGTACGGTGCAACTGGACTTCAATATATTTCTCGACAAATCATCTTGGTCACCAGTTTACTGGGTCACCAGGTGCAACTGGTGACTGGTCAGTGTGAACTGGTGACTGGCCAGTTCCAGGTGAACTGGTCCTAACAGATGCTCCTATTTTGACACTACCGGATGGAATTGAAGATTTTGTTGTTTATTGTGATGCCTCGGGGCAAGGTTTGGGTTGTGTTCTTATGCAAAGGGGTAAAGTCATTGCCTATGCCTCCCGTCATTTGAAGGTGCATGAGAAGAACTACCCGACACATGATTTGGAATTGGGAGCGGTCGTGTTTGCTTTGAAGTGTTAGAGACATTATCTCTACGGCACCAAGTGTGTGATTTATACCGATCACAAAAGTCTTCAACACATCTTTAACCAAAGTGAATTGAATATGAGGCAAAGGCGTTGGCTTGAACTATTTAGTGATTATGACTGTGACATCCATTATCATCCGGGCAAGGCAAATGTAGTAGCCGATGCCTTGAGTAGAAAGGAGAGAGTAAAACCGAGACGGGCTAGAGCTATGAGCCTCACGGTGAGGCCAAATATTCGCGACCGGATCATTGAAGCCCAAATTCAAGACTTTGGGTTCCTATTTTCGGTAACTTAAGAACACTTATTATGAATGAAGCTCACCAATCGCCTTATTCGGTCCATCCCGGGTCGGATAAGATGTACTTTGACTTGAAAACTTGTATTGGTGGCCGGGCATGAAGCGTGATGTGGCTAGGTATGTGAGTGAGTGTCTTACTTGCTTACAAGTCAAAGCCGATCACAAGAAGCCACCCGGATTGTTGGTGCAACCGGTGATGCCCGAATGGAAGTGGGAACATATTTCAATGGACTTCATTACTAAACTACCGAAGACGAGAAGTGGTCGTGACACGATTTGGGTGATAGTAGATCGGTTAACGAAGTCGGCTCACTTTTTAGCCATTCGTGAAACCGATAAATTTGACAACTTTGGCTCGTTTGTACATCAAGGAAGTAATATCTAAACATGGAGTGCCGATTTCTATCATTTCGGATAGAGATGCCCGTTTCAAATCGAATTTTTGGGAAGCCTTTCAAAAAGCAATGGGTACTCGACTCGACATGAGCACGGCATTTCATCCTCAAATGGATGGGCAAACCGAGAGAACCATTCAAACACTTGAAGACATGCTGAGGGCTTGTGCAATTGATTTTGGTGGGAGTTGGGAAGACCATTTGCCGCTAGTTGAGTTTTCATACAACAATAGTTATCATGCTACCATTCAAATGGCGCCCTTTAGAACATTATATGGTAGGATATGTCGTTCTCCTCTAGCTTGGGCGGAAATTGGAGAGAGTCAACTTATCGGGCCAGAAATTGTGGTTGAAACGACTAAGGTAATATCTCAAATTCGGGAGAAGTTGCAATTGGCCCGTGAACGTCAAAAGAAGTATGCCGATGTGAGGCGGAGACCGTTGGAGTTTGAAATTGGTGATTATGTACTTTTGAAAGTGTCACCTTGGAAAGGTGTTGTACGTTTTGTGAAGCGGAGAAAACTTGCGCCAAGGTATATTGGTCCTTTCAAGATTCTTGAACGGGTTGGAAAGGTTGCCTACCGATTAGAATTACGACAAGAGCTTAGCGGTGTGCATGATGTGTTTCATATTTGCAATCTACGTAAGTGTTTGGCGGACCCTACACATCATGTGCCCATGGACGAGATTAGGGTGATTCGAGCCTAAATTTTGTTGAAGAGCCGATAGAGATCATGGATCGTCAAGACAAGAAACTCAAGAATAAACGCTACACGATTGTTAAGGTTAGATGGAATGCTAGACATGGAGCCGAGTTCACTTGGGAGCGAGAGGATCATATGAAGTCTCAGTATCCGCATTTATTTAGTAGTTAGTGTTTTGTTGAATTTCGGGACGAAATTCTTTCAACGGGGGAATAATGTAACATCAGTAAATTTTGACCCATTGACTTTATGTGTAATATGACTAACAATATAAGTTAATGAAGTATTTGAGTCGTTTTATGAATTAAATGACTATGTATTATATTCGGGTCGATAATATGTTTTGGTTGGTGTTTAAATGTGTAACGATTGTAATTTGACTTGAGAAGAGAAACGGGTCGGCCCGTGGGTAGTCCATGACCCACCAGCCACCAATGACCCATTTCCCTCCTTATCTCTTTCTCCCCCTTTCATTTCTTATCTACCTATCTATCTTTTCTCTTTTTCTCTCAAGTAAAAAGGCAAGGAAACCATTTCATTTCTTTCCTTCACCTCTCTAGCATCGATTGGTGTTTTGAAACTGATATAACGCTAGAATCATCGCCATCCATACCACATTATCGTCATATTGAAGAATCAAAGGTGGAAGTTCTTGCATTTTAACCCATTTGACCTAATTTCGGGTTTGAGCTCAAGAAGGAAGTTTTGATAAGTTCTAAATCGCCTTAAAATGAGTTTTGGGTCGAATTAGGGTTTGGCTAGGTTTTGATCGATTGGAGAATTTGGTGATGTTATGGATGGAAATATGGGTTTGGGTAAGTGTATTTATGCATTAGAATGTCAAATGTAGCTTCAAAATGAGTCCTTTAATCTTGCAATGCGATTTAGGGTTGTGGTTCAAGTGATATAGGGTTTTGGTTCTTGATTTTCTGCATAAACTGCTGCTGGTCGTGTTGCTGCCCAGTAAGGGGCGTAACCTACGGCCCTATGGGGCGTAGGTTACGCTAGTTATATTTTGACTGGGCGTAGGTTACGGCCCTTTGGGGCGTAGCTTACGCCGAATGCTCCATCTTATGCCAAAACCTACTGTTTACGCCCCTCCAGACGCCAACAAAATTGCACTTTAGAGAGCACCGTACCTTACGCCCCCTTTACCCAAAATTTTTATAAGGGGCGTAACCTACGCCAGTATGGGGCGTAGGTTACGCCAGTTGTAATTTCCAGAAATTCTTGTTTGACCTAAGTTGACTTTCTGGACCTTTTTACGCGTCGAGCATTGATCTAATTCACTTCTTATCTTATGTAACATTGAATAAGAGTCTTAAAAGTCATTTAACGTTGAGAAGCACTTTGAGAACCTAATTAGGGTTTTGTCGAGAATTGTTAAGTTACGTATATGTGTTTATGTATGTTGATGTGAATGTATATGATCGATATTTAGGTGTTGGACATGAAGTGAACATTGTACGACAATAACTCAACTTTATATCAACTTAACTTTTCATAACCAATCGAGGTGAGTTTTGTATCTCCCTACTCGCTTGAGATTCGGGCTGAAAAGTGTAAACTTGCGTGTTTACTTATGTTGTTGATTGTTTGATTGATTTGGTTTAAATGTTGGATTGATGAGACGGATATCACGTTTGATTGACTTGGTTTATGTTTGTTAAGTATTTCATTAATATTAGGATAGACGTACATACATGGAAGTCGGTTATACTTTCATTGGGTTTTAGATGTGGTGGGAAGGCTGCGGGTGACCCTATATATAAGCATCTGGGACTTGAAGAAAGTAGAATCCTCTTAAGTGTATGTACGTATAGAATTGGTGTTAATATTGATTGTTGGCTCATGATTGTCGAATGTCGATTGTTGGTTCATGTTCATCGTATTGTGATTATTGGTTTATAATTGACGAATATTGATTGTTGGTTCATGGCAGACGATTGTGATTGATGCATATACGATTGATGGTAAGCATGCATACCTTGTACATAATCCCTCAGTTGAGGAGTGCCTACATCCAGGTGTATAGATGTATACACTATCTGATGGATGATGAGTTCTTTATCCCGAGTATATAGACATATATATCTCGATGTTTTTGAGATACAGCCTTGTTCATTGTGATGACAGGCGGGTATCGTTGCATAGGTGACCTGAGTTCACGCATAGGATAGGCATGTTGGCTTATTATGCATTCGGTACTTGCATTGATACGCATATCATTCGTGCCTTCATAGTATACACTCACTTGTCTTGTATAATCTTGTTGTTGGACGTTATTGTGTTACTTAGAGGCTTGCCGTAAGTCATGACTATGCTTAGTACACTTTTCAGGTAATCAGGTTATTCCCGGACGTAGAGTATAGTCGCTTGCTTGCTGTTAAACCCGGGCTTTGGACTTTATGAATCAAGGATTCATCGGCCCTCTCTTTTGTAAACTTTGATGGCTATTTGCTCCTTATGTATTTTGGTACTTGTTTCGTATTGTTTTAGATTCACTGAATCTTTATTTGCATTTAGTTCTTGTTCTATTGTAATTCCACCTTGTGCTATATGATTTCCGTGATATTTCGAGCCTCGGCTTGGGGTGTTACATGTTGATTTCCCAAAGCATTATGTTTGGTTACGAGATAAGAGAAAATGGTCTCGAAGACATATGCATGGCCTTGGTTCTGTTGGAAGAATTCATTATGTTCCTCCATCACTTGGTGATATTTATTACCTGCGCATACTTTTAAACAAAGTTCGCGGACCAAAATGTTTTGATGATATAAAAACTGTGAATGGCCAGTTGTTTGAAACTTTCAAGCAAGCATGTTTTGCATTAGGATTACTGGAAGATGATCAAGAATATATAAATGCCATTAAAGAAGCAAGTGAATGGTCTACAACATTTTATTTGAGGCAGTTCTTTGTTACATTGCTACTGTCAAACTCCTTGTTGCGGCCAAATATTGTTTGGTCTGAAACATGGCAATTCATGTGTGAAGACATTTTATTCAAACAACAACAACAGAACAATCTTTCAGGTAATGTAAATTATAAAAAATTACATTATCTATATATGGAATATGCTATGTTTTAAAATAATTTATTTTAGTTTTTTGGTTATAGGAATTGTTTTTACTGAGGAAGACTTGAAGAATATTGGCCTTGCAACCATTGAAGAAATTTTAACTCACAATGGAAGCACTCTAAAATTTTTTCCTGAAATGCCTTTTCCAGATATTGAATGTGCTACATCGTTCAACAATGTTCTCATTAGAAATGAATTGCAGTATGATAAAGATTTGCTAAAAAGAGATCTAGTTGTGTATTTAAAAACACTGACACAGGAACAGAAAGGTGTTTTTGATAGTATTATCAGTTCAGTCAATGAAGAAAAAGGGGAGTCTTTTTTGTATATGGTTATGGAGGAACTGGTAAAACCTTCCTTTGGAATACATTATCTGCTGCAATTCGATCAGAAGGTGAGATAGTATTGAATGTGGCATCCAGTGGTATTGCATCGCTTCTATTACCAGGTGGGAGAACTGCTCATTCAAGATTTCTAATTCCGATCAACATTACTGAGGACTCTGTTTGTTCTATTGATGCAAATTCAGATTTAGCAAATTTAATAGAAAAAAACAAATTGATAATTTGGGATGAAGCACCAATGATTCAAAGGCATTGTTTTGAAGCATTAGATCGTTCAATGAGAGACATTTTAAGATCAAGTGATACGAATAGTCAAGAAAAGGTTTTTGGAGGAAAGGTTGTAGTGTTTGGAGGTGATTTTAGGCAAATTCTACCAGTTATTCCGAAAGGTACACGCAGCAACATTGTTAATGCTTCTTTGAATTCTTCGTACCTTTGGGATCACTGCCAAGTTTTAAAATTAACAATTAATATGCGATTACAAGCTGGTTGTGATTCTTCATAATTGGAAGAAACCAAGAAATTTGCTGAATGGATTCTGAAAATTGGTGATGGTCTTCTTGGTGAACCTAATGATGGTGAAGCAAAAGTTAAAATCCCCAATGATTTACTAATTACTGATAAAACTGATCCAGTTTCAGCTCTTATAGAATTTACTTATCCAAAAATTCAAGAGAGATATTGTGATCCATTAAATTTTATGCAAAGAGCTATTCTAGCACCCACAAATGAAATAGTCAATTCAATCAATGAAAAGTTAATGCAAATGATGCCTGGAAATGAAAAGATCTATCTAAGTGCAGATAGCATTTGTGAAACTGAAGATCAAACAGGTACAGCAGCAGCAACTTTTCCACCTGATGTTTTGAATAAGCTGAAGATGGCAGGTTTACCAAATCATAAATTGGTATTGAAAGAAGGTATACCAATTATGCTTCTAAGAAATATTGACCAGGCAAACGGATTGTGTAATGGTACCAGATTGCAAGTTTTGAAACTTGGGTTAAATGTTATAGAGGCTAAGATTATAACAGGTACAAATGTTGGTTTTCGTACATTGATTTCAAGACTAAAGATTACACCAACAGACAAAAGCCTTCCAGTTAAGATGTGTCGAAGACAGTTTCCTGTTGCAGTTTGTTTTGCAATGACTATTAATAAAAGTCAAGGTCAATCTCTTGACAGAGTTGGTTTGTATCTTCCTCGTCCTGTATTTAGTGTAACATCCGTGAGTTTTGACCCGTTGACTTTTCGTGTAATATGACTAACAATTTAAGTTAATGAATTAATTGGGTCGTTTTGTGAATTAAAAGTAAATGTGTTATATTTGAGTCGATAATATGTTTTGATCGGTGTTTAAATGTGTAACGATTGTAATTTGGCTTGAGAAGAGAAACGGGTCGGCCCGTGGGTAGTCCACGACCCACCAGCCACCTTTGACCCATTTCTCTCCTTATCTCTTTCTCCCCTCCTCTCATTTCTTATCTATCTCCCTTTCTCATTTTCTCTCTAAGTAAAAAGGCAAAGGAACCCATTTCATTTCTTCATCTCTCTATCATCGACTTGGTGTTTGGAACAGATATAACACTAGAATCATCGTCATCTATACCACATTATCGTCTATACGAAGAATCAAAGGTTGAAGTTCTTGTATTTTTACCCATTTTGACCTAATTTCGGGTTTGAGCTCAAGAAGGAGATTTGGTAAGTCAAATTCATCCCATCTTCACCTATTTATGCTTATTTATATGTTGTTGGTCGATTTAAAGTATTTACAAGTCTTAAATCGGGTCGAAATGGAATTAGGGTTCAATTAGGGTTTTGGTTTGGGATGAATGATTTGGAAGTGTTCTTGATGTTTTGAAATGGAAATTTGTAATGGGTTATGTGTATTTATGTTTAATGGCACTTAGTTAAGCTTCAAAATGAGTTTCAAACTCCTACAAATCGTTTTGGTATGGTTTGGGTCGAATTTGGGGGTTTTGGGCGCGTTTCCTGCACTTTGAACTGCTGGTGCTGAAGCAGAAAAGGGCTTCACTGCGGCGCAGTGGAAAACCACTGACCTTTTGTAACATCCGTGAGTTTCGACCGTTTGACTTTACGTGCAATTTGACTAACAATTTAAGTTAATGAAATATTTAGGTCATTTTGTGATTAAATGACAATGTGGTATGTTCGTCGGGTCGATAATATGTTTTAATCGGTGTTTAAATGTCTAACGATTGTAATTTGGCTTGAGAAGAGAAACGGGTCGGCCCGTGGGTGATCCACGACCCACCAGCCCCTTATGACCCATCTCCCTCCCCTTATCCTCTCATCCACCACATATCTCTCTTCCTCCTTCTCTTTTCTCTCTAGCAAGAAAGCTAGACCATTTCTCCTTCATTTTCTTGCATACTTAGTGTGGTGAAATTAGTTTAAAACAAGAATCATCATCGTTGTCGTCTCATAATCGTCATCTTCATCATATCAAGGATTGGAGTTCATAGTTCAAGTTTTCTTTAACCATTTTTATTGGTCAAATTCGGATTTGACTTTTGAAGCAAGATTTGGTAAGTCAAATTCATCCCATATTCATCTACTTATGTTGGGTTATTCATTTCTGGTCATTTCGAGTAATTACATGTCCTAAAACGACTTAAAATGGAATTAGGGTTAATTAGGGTTTTAATTAGGGTTTGAATGATTTAGTGGTGATTTTGATGTTTTGGTCGAAATTGTGGATTGGGTTATGTATAGGTTTATTGATACTTAGTTATTAATTAGGGTTTTAATTAGGGTTTTAATTAGGGTTTTAATTAGGGTTTTAATTAGGGTTTATTAACTTGCTTCTAGTTGATTACAAGTAAATTCGGGTCACGAATCGGGTCAAAACGCGATTAGGGTTAATTAGGGTTTTAATTAGGGTTTGAATGATTTAGTGGTGATTTTGATGTTTTGGTCGAAATTGTGGATTGGGTTATGTATATTTATGTTTATTGATACTTAGTTATGCTTCAAAACGAGTTACAAGTTCCTAAAAATTGTTTTGGTATGGTTTGGGTCGAATTTGGGGGTTTTGGGCGCGTTTCCTGCACTTTGAACTGCTGGTGCTGAAGCAGAAAAGGGCTTCACTGCGGCGCAGTGAGCTTAGCCCTCACTCACTGCGGCGCAGTGCTTACAACCTGACCTCTTGCTCGTTTTTAGCCCACTGCGGCGCAGTGAGCATGGCTCTGGCTCACTGCGGCGCAGTGGATAGTTGCTGTGAAAGTATGCGCGTCAATTTTCAAACGTTAATAACTTTTGATCCGTGAATCCAATTAAGTCTTATGACCTATCGTTGGAATCGTAAGAGAGTCTAGTTTCTAGTAGTAATACTCTTTTTGTATGAATCTTTTCTCATTTCTAAAAAGGTCGAGTCGAATGCGTCTTGTTCCTACTCGTTAAAGTTGTAAAGGTGTTTAGGGTTGTGACCTGACTTAATTGTGCTAAACCAACTTGTTTATGATTGTAGAGTTGACATTACGGTATTATGATGTAAAATTATAGGTTGTGGACGTGTGGATCCTATTACTCGTTGTAATCTTATACTAGCTTCTTTGCCGGACGAGGTGAGTTTCGTATCTCCCTACTCGCTTGAGATTCGGGCTGAAAAGTGTAAACTTGCGTGTTTACTTACGTTGTTGATTGATTGGTTAATTTGGTTTGAATATTGAATGGTTGAGATGATTACCACGTTTGAATGACTTAGTTTATATTTGTTAAGTATTTCGTTAATATTAAGATAGACGTACATACATGAAAGTCGGTTATGCTTTCATTGGGTTTTAGATGTGGTGGGAAGGCTGCGGGTGACCCTATATATAAGCATCTGGGACTCGAAGGAAGTAGAATCCTCTTAAGTGTATGTATGTATAGTTGGTTTAAATTGTGGTTAGTGGCTTATGTTTGTTGAATATTGATCGTTGGCTTATGTTTGTCGAATATTGATCGTTGGCTTATGTTTGTCGAATATTGATTGTTGGCTCAGGTCCATCGTATATTGATTGTTGGTTTATGATTGATGCATTTACGATTGATTGTAAGCATTGCATACATTGCTGATGAGCCCTCGGCAGGGATTGCCGACATCCTGGTGTATAGATGTATGCACCCATTTTGGATGTAGATCTTGACCCCGAGTATATAGACATATATATCTCGATGTTTTTGAGATGCCGCTTTGTTCATGGTGATGACAAGCGAGTATCGTTGCATAGGTGATCGGAGATCACACATAAGATAGGCATTTTGGCTTACTTATGCATATGGCATTGCATTGATACTCATATCATTTATGCATTTCTTATTACACGCTTTTTGTACTTGTATAATCTTTGTTGGACATTATTGTGTTTCTTAGAGGCTCACTGTAAGTCATGTTTAGCCTCCATTCGTACTTTATGATCTCTGTTTATGGATCCTTGTGGATCATTAGTACGAACTCACCAACCTTGTGTTGACTATGCTTAGTACACTTTTCAGGTAACCAAGTTATTTCCAAGGCATGAAGTGTGATCGATTTGTTAGCTCGCTGTTGAACCCGGACTTGGACTTATATGGATCAAGGATCCATTTGCCTTCTTTTGCATTGTACTTAGGATCGTTAGCCATCTTCTGATGTTCAGTTGTATTTCGTGATGGTGACTTGCTCTTTATGTATTTTGATACTTGTTTATCGTTCTTTTTGGATTCACCGAATCCTTCATTTGCATTTAGTCTTGTTCTATTGTAATTCCACCTTGTGCTATATGATTTCCGTGATATTTCGAGTCTCGGCTCGGGGTGTTACACCTTTTGCTTTGATTAGCCTCACTGCGGCGCAGTGGCAAGGCAATTAGAACGACATATCCTACCGATTAGAATTACCACAAGAGCTTAGCGGTGTGCATGATGTGTTTCATATTTGCAACCTACGCAAGTATTTGGCGGACCCTACACATCATGTGCCCATGGACGAGATTAGGGTGGATTCGAACCTAAATTTTGTTGAAGAGCCGGTAGAGATCTTGGATCGTCAAGACAAGAAACTCAAGAATAAACGCTACACGATTGTTAAGGTTAGATGGAATGCTAGACGTGGAGCCGAGTTCACTTGGGAGCGAGAGAATCATATGAAGTCTAAGTATCCGCATTTATTTAGTAATTAGTGTTTTGTTGAATTTCGGGACGAAATTCTTTCAACGGGGGAATAATGTAACATCCGTGAGTTTTGACCCGTTGACTTTTCGTGTAATATGACTAACAATTTAAGTTAATGAATTAATTGGGTCGTTTTGTGAATTAAAAGTAAATGTGTTATATTTGAGTCGATAATATGTTTTGATCGGTGTTTAAATGTGTAACGATTGTAATTTGGCTTGAGAAGAGAAACGGGTCGGCCCGTGGGTAGTCCACGACCCACCAGCCACCTTTGACCCATTTCTCTCCTTATCTCTTTCTCCCCTCCTCTCATTTCTTATCTATCTCCCTTTCTCATTTTCTCTCTAAGTAAAAAGGCAAAGGAACCCATTTCATTTCTTCATCTCTCTATCATCGACTTGGTGTTTGGAACGGATATAACACTAGAATCATCGTCATCTATACCACATTATCGTCTATACGAAGAATCAAAGGTTGAAGTTCTTGCATTTTTACCCATTTTGACCTAATTTCGGGTTTGAGCTCAAGAAGGAGATTTGGTAAGTCAAATTCATCCCATCTTCACCTATTTATGCTTATTTATATGTTGTTGGTCGATTTAAAGTATTTACAAGTCTTAAATCGGGTCGAAATGGAATTAGGGTTCAATTAGGGTTTTAGTTTGGGATTAATGATTTGGAAGTGTTCTTGATGTTTTGAAATGGAAATTTGTAATGGGTTATGTGTATTTATGTTTAATGGCACTTAGTTAAGCTTCAAAATGAGTTTCAAACTCCTACAAATCGTTTTGGTATGGTTTGGGTCGAGTTTTGGTGGTTTTGGCTCGTTTTCTGCACTTGGAGCTGCTGGTGCTGGTGCAGGGAGTTGTCCCACTGCGGCGCAGTGGCAGGACCTTGTCCCACTGCGGCGCAGTGGAAAACCACTGAACTTTTGCTTCGATTAGCCTCACTGCGGCGCAGTGGCAAGGCAATGCCTTGACTGCGGCGCAGTGAGATAGTTTTGGGAACTTCGCGCGTCAGTTTTCAAACGTTAATAACTTTTGATCCGTAAGTCCAAATAAGTCATATGACCTATCGTTGGAATCGTAAGAGAGTGTAGTTTCTCTTAGTAACCTTAATTTTGTATGAATCTTCGTACATTTCTAAAAATGTCGAGTCAAATTGTTATGTTTCACACTCGGTAATGTTAAGAAAGTAATTGTGGGTTCGTGACTCAACTTAAACCTAAGGAACCAACTTGTTTATGATTATAAAGTTGACATTATGATATATGACATGCTTTGATAGGTTGTGAACGCGTGGGGCCCAATACTCGCTATTAATCTTTTATTAACTTGACTTAAGCTTCTTTTTCAAATAAAGACTTATTTATATACCATGCAATTATCAATTAAAAATATTTTTACATTAATCGTTAAATATGATATAACAATTCTTTTAGAAGATTACTTAGTGTTCCGATTATTTGATTTTTATTCTAACATGATTTTAAGATTAGACTGACTGTGTATAATAAAGATTTTGTTCAATTAGTATTGTTATATCTGTTTAAAAAAATTATAATTAATTACAAAATAATGAAATAATATATTATCAAATTTCATTACATTTATAAATAGTTACACGAAGTTTTGGTACAGTTAGAGATAATCAAAATTAAAAGACAACAGATTAATACAATACTAATTTTCCAAAATTTGACTTCTGCTTCCTTCAATTTGTAATTTTCTTCAAGTCTGTTTTTTGTCCTTAACAAACCCGGTATTATGTCTATAGATCTTCGACACATAGGTGGATCTACCCATGCAAAAAAACCACAACTTGTTGCCTGAAATATTATAACATTAAAAGTATAAAAAAATATTTAAAAACTTATAAATATTAAATAGACATACCTGATTACAGCAAAAAAAACGTCTTCCTGGATTTGCATCTGTCCAAGAACACCGAACTACAGTTGCAACACCACAGAAACAATTAACAACCATATTGAAAAAGATATCTTTTAAGTATTTTGTTCTAAACTTGGTGAAACAAGATATTTGTGGTAATATGTGAAACTTCAATAAAGTTATATAAATAGTCTGGCTTATACTGTTCATTCTATTTTATTTATTAATTTTATATATCATTCCTGGTATTATCGTGTATATCATAGATATTAAAGTGAAAAAAATACAAATAAATAAATATAACATCTTTAAAAAAGTTATGATAAAATAAAGAACCATAAGACTGTACACATGTTATAATTAGATACTCTTTAAAAAAATTGAGCAAGATTCATGTCAAAATGTATTATCTTGCTCAAAAACATAAAGATGTTGAATGAAAAATATTTATTTCACATCATTTCTTTAACTTTATTATTGAATTCATATATGTTATTTTACCTGACTTGATAGTTTAAAAACTTTCTAATCAATCTCAATTTAATAAACAATAATTTCAAATATAAAAAAAAGTATTACGAATCTTCGAAAATAATCAAACCTGTATATGTATCAAATCAGATTAATCATCAGTCTTTTCAACAGATATCATATCTTTCAACAGATATTAACAAATTTATTAATATTATATCAGAGCATATATATTAATATTTTTTAATATTTTTATAAGATAATATTAAGTTAATTGATATGGTAAAACAAATATTTTTGATGAGTTAGATACTTAGATGTCATACATTTTAAAACAAACATTATTCACCATACAATATATATAAGACATTATTTACAAACATAGAGAATATTACAAACAAAACAATTAAGATAATTAGATTAACAGTTAACTTAACTAATATTATAAATTAAAAGTATAAAAAAATATTTAAAAACTTATAAATATTAAATAGACATACCTGATTACAGCAAAAAAAAAAACAATAATTTCATTTATACAAAAAAAAATATTACGAATCTTCGAAAATAATCAAACCTGGTTATGTATCAAATCAGATTAATCATCAGTCTTTTCAACAGATATCATATCTTTCAACAGATATTAACAAATTTATTAATATTATATCAGAGCATATATATTAATATTTTTTAATATTTTTATAAGATAATATTAAGTTAATTGATATGGTAAAACAAATATTTTTGATGAGTTAGATACTTAGATGTCATACATTTTAAAACAAACATTATTCACCATACAATATATAAGACATTATTACAAACAAAACAATTAAGATAATTAGATTAACAGTTAACTTAACTAATATTATAAAATTTCTTTCAAATTACTTAGTTTAGAACTGCCAATCCTAGACAAATCCCTTCATAATTGAAAACATCTAAGAGGAACACCTTCTCTTCTTTCATGTAGTTGAACATTAATGTATATCCAGGCAACACATGATTATTATAACACAATCTTTGTAACATCCGTGAGTTTTGCCCGTTTGACTTTACGTGCAATTTGACTAACAATTTAAGTTAATGAAATATTTGGTTCGTTTCGTGATTAAATGACAATGTGGTATGTTCGTCGGGTCGATAATATGTTTTAATCGGTGTTTAAATGCCTAACGATGTGTATTTTGGCTTAGGAAGAGAAACGGGTCGACCCGTGGGTTATCCACGACCCACCAGCCCTCTTGACCCATTTCCCTTCCCCTTATCTCTTCTTCTCTCCACACATTTCATTCTCTTCTCTTTTCTCTCTTCTCTTTTCTCTCCAAGTAAAAAGCAAGACCATCCATCTTTAGTTCTTCATTTCTCTAGCATCATTTGGCGTTTTGGAACTAGTTTAACTCGAGAATCATCATCGTCTCCATCTCTTTGTCACCATATCGAAGAATCAAAAGTCATAGTGCAAGGTTTTACCCATTTTGACCCAATTCGGGTTCTAGCTCGAGAAGGAAGTTTTGGTAAGTCTAATTCATCCCATTTACTTCTATTTATGTTAGTTTACTCGTTTCTAGTCATATCGTACATTTACAAGTTCTAAATCGCCTTAAAATGAGTTTTGGGTTAATTAGGGTTTAATTAGGGTTTGTTCGATTTGGAAGATTTGATGATGTTATGGATGGAAATATGGGTTTGGGCAAGTGTATTTAGGTGTTTGAAGGTCAAATGTAACATCAAAATGAGTCCTTTAATCTTGCAATGCGATTTAGGGTTTTGGGTTCTTGTTTTTCTACATAAAATGCTCCTGGTCGTATTGCTGCCCAGTAAGGGGCGTAACCTACGGCCCTATGGGGCGTAAGTTACGCCAGTTATATTTTCTTTGGGCGTACCTTACGTCAAATGTGGGCGTACCTTACGGTGCTCTCCATTTTCATTACGCCAAATTGCTTCTGTTTACGCCCCCTTGCACTTGAACTTTGTATGGGCGTAAGTTACGGCCCATAGGGGCGTAGCTTATGCCAGTTGTAATTTTCTGATTTTCTTGTTTGACCTAGTTGACTTCCAGAACCCTAATATCGTATCGGGCTTCGATCTAAATCACTTCTTAACTTATTTAACAATGATTAAGAGTCTTAGAAGTCACTTAACGTCGAGAACCACCTTGGAAACCTAATTAGGGTTTTGTCGAGAAATTGATAAGTTATGTATACGTGCTTATGTATGTTGATGTGAATGTACATGATCGATATTTAGGTTTTGGACGCAAAGCGAACATCGAGCGACTGTAACTCAACTTTGTATCAAACTTAACTTCTTTGCCGATCAGGTGAGTTTCGTAGCTCCCTACTCAATAGAGATTCGGGCTGAAAAGTGTACATATACGTGTTGTTTGTTTGGTTGGTTGACTTGATTGCCTGTCTAGTTAATTTCTGATTGATTGTAGTTTGGTAGATAGTTTTGATTGATCGTGTGATGGTTTACGAAGGTGTTTGTGATATTGTAACTCTTTAGGATAGAAGTACATACATGGAAGACGATGATACCTTTAATGAGTTGTAGATGTGGTGGGAAGGCTGCGGGTGACCCTATATATAAGCATCTAGAACTTGATGAAAGTAAAATCCTCCGAAGTATATGTACGCGTTGTTTAGAGTAAATGATGGACTTTGGGATTACGTTTGAGATAGACATGAATGCCTTGATGTACTTGACTTATACGGTACACACTCAGGCATACTTTTATTGCTGCGTTGATGACATTATTGACACACATTTGATATACGTTGTGGTCTTACATACGTATGATACATGATTTGATATTGTGATTAGGATAGTTGTACATACATGGAAGACGATGATACCTTTAATGAGTTGTAGATGTGGTGGGAAGGCTGCGGGTGACCCTATATATAAGCATCTATGATTCCTTAAATGTAAAGTCGTATGAAATGTATATGCATTGTAGTTTGATTGATTTGTGATATGATGGTTTTGTGATTGAGATTGATGAGACGGTTCATTACGTTTGATTGACTTAGTTAAGTTGTGAAGCATATTATTATTATTAGGATAGACGTATAGACATGGAAGTCGGTTCTACCTTCAATGGGCCTTAGATGTGGTGGGAAGGCTGCGGGTGACCCTATATATAAGCATCTGGGACTCGAAGAAAGTAGAATCCTCCTAAGTGTATGTACGTATAGTTTAATTGAATTTGAGGATGTTGATTGATGCATATGACGTATATAAATCCCACTGAAGAGGATATGACGTATATAAATCCCACTGAAGAGGATATGACATATGTAGTGTATAAATCCCACTGAAGAGGATATGACGTATATAAATCCCACTGAAGAGGATATGACATATGTAGTGTATAAATCCCACTGAAGAGGATATGACGTATATAAATCCCACTGAAGAGGATATGACGTATATAAATCCCACTGAAGAGGATATGACATATGTAGTGTATAAATCCCACTGAAGAGGATATGACGTATATAAATCCCACTGAAGAGGATATGACGTATATAAATCCCACTGAAGAGGATATGACGTATATAAATCCCACTGAAGAGGATATGACGTATATAAATCCCACTGAAGAGGATATGACATATGTAGTGTATAAATCCCACTGAAGAGGATATGACATATGTAGTGTATAAATCCCACTGAAGAGGATATGACATATGTAGTGTATAAATCCCACTGAAGAGGATATGACGTATATAAATCCCACTGAAGAGGATATGACGTATATAAATCCCACTGAAGAGGATATGACGTATATAAATCCCACTGAAGAGGATATGACGTATATAAATCCCACTGAAGAGGATATGACGTATATAAATCCCACTGAAGAGGATATGACATATGTAGTGTATAAATCCCACTGAAGAGGATATGACGTATATAAATCCCACTGAAGAGGATATGACATATGTAGTGTATAAATCCCACTGAAGAGGATATGACGTATATAAATCCCACTGAAGAGGATATGACATATGTAGTGTATAAATCCCACTGAAGAGGATATGACGTATATAAATCCCACTGAAGAGGATATGACGTATATAAATCCCACTGAAGAGGATATGACGTATATAAATCCCACTGAAGAGGATATGACGTATATAAATCCCACTGAAGAGGATATGACGTATATAAATCCCACTGAAGAGGATATGACGTATATAAATCCCACTGAAGAGGATATGACGTATATAAATCCCACTGAAGAGGATATGACGTATATAAATCCCACTGAAGAGGATATGACGTATATAAATCCCACTGAAGAGGATATGACGTATATAAATCCCACTGAAGAGGATATGACGTATATAAATCCCACTGAAGAGGATATGACGTATATAAATCCCACTGAAGAGGATATGACGTATATAAATCCCACTGAAGAGGATATGACGTATATAAATCCCACTGAAGAGGATATGACGTATATAAATCCCACTGAAGAGGATATGACGTATATAAATCCCACTGAAGAGGATATGACGTATATAAATCCCACTGAAGAGGATATGACGTATATAAATCCCACTGAAGAGGATATGACGTATATAAATCCCACTGAAGAGGATATGACGTATATAAATCCCACTGAAGAGGATATGACGTATATAAATCCCACTGAAGAGGATATGACGTATATAAATCCCACTGAAGAGGATATGACGTATATAAATCCCACTGAAGAGGATATGACGTATATAAATCCCACTGAAGAGGATATGACGTATATAAATCCCACTGAAGAGGATATGACGTATATAAATCCCACTGAAGAGGATATGACGTATATAAATCCCACTGAAGAGGATATGACGTATATAAATCCCACTGAAGAGGATATGACGTATATAAATCCCACTGAAGAGGATATGACGTATATAAATCCCACTGAAGAGGATATGACGTATATAAATCCCACTGAAGAGGATATGACGTATATAAATCCCACTGAAGAGGATATGACGTATATAAATCCCACTGAAGAGGATATGACGTATATAAATCCCACTGAAGAGGATATGACGTATATAAATCCCACTGAAGAGGATATGACGTATATAAATCCCACTGAAGAGGATATGACGTATATAAATCCCACTGAAGAGGATATGACGTATATAAATCCCACTGAAGAGGATATGACGTATATAAATCCCACTGAAGAGGATATGACGTATATAAATCCCACTGAAGAGGATATGACGTATATAAATCCCACTGAAGAGGATATGACGTATATAAATCCCACTGAAGAGGATATGACGTATATAAATCCCACTGAAGAGGATATGACGTATATAAATCCCACTGAAGAGGATATGACGTATATAAATCCCACTGAAGAGGATATGACGTATATAAATCCCACTGAAGAGGATATGACGTATATAAATCCCACTGAAGAGGATATGACGTATATAAATCCCACTGAAGAGGATATGACGTATATAAATCCCACTGAAGAGGATATGACGTATATAAATCCCACTGAAGAGGATATGACGTATATAAATCCCACTGAAGAGGATATGACGTATATAAATCCCACTGAAGAGGATATGACGTATATAAATCCCACTGAAGAGGATATGACGTATATAAATCCCACTGAAGAGGATATGACGTATATAAATCCCACTGAAGAGGATATGACGTATATAAATCCCACTGAAGAGGATATGACGTATATAAATCCCACTGAAGAGGATATGACGTATATAAATCCCACTGAAGAGGATATGACGTATATAAATCCCACTGAAGAGGATATGACGTATATAAATCCCACTGAAGAGGATATGACGTATATAAATCCCACTGAAGAGGATATGACGTATATAAATCCCACTGAAGAGGATATGACGTATATAAATCCCACTGAAGAGGATATGACGTATATAAATCCCACTGAAGAGGATATGACGTATATAAATCCCACTGAAGAGGATATGACGTATATAAATCCCACTGAAGAGGATATGACGTATATAAATCCCACTGAAGAGGATATGACGTATATAAATCCCACTGAAGAGGATATGACGTATATAAATCCCACTGAAGAGGATATGACGTATATAAATCCCACTGAAGAGGATATGACGTATATAAATCCCACTGAAGAGGATATGACGTATATAAATCCCACTGAAGAGGATATGACGTATATAAATCCCACTGAAGAGGATATGACGTATATAAATCCCACTGAAGAGGATATGACGTATATAAATCCCACTGAAGAGGATATGACGTATATAAATCCCACTGAAGAGGATATGACGTATATAAATCCCACTGAAGAGGATATGACGTATATAAATCCCACTGAAGAGGATATGACGTATATAAATCCCACTGAAGAGGATATGACGTATATAAATCCCACTGAAGAGGATATGACGTATATAAATCCCACTGAAGAGGATATGACGTATATAAATCCCACTGAAGAGGATATGACGTATATAAATCCCACTGAAGAGGATATGACGTATATAAATCCCACTGAAGAGGATATGACGTATATAAATCCCACTGAAGAGGATATGACGTATATAAATCCCACTGAAGAGGATATGACGTATATAAATCCCACTGAAGAGGATATGACGTATATAAATCCCACTGAAGAGGATATGACGTATATAAATCCCACTGAAGAGGATATGACGTATATAAATCCCACTGAAGAGGATATGACGTATATAAATCCCACTGAAGAGGATATGACGTATATAAATCCCACTGAAGAGGATATGACGTATATAAATCCCACTGAAGAGGATATGACGTATATAAATCCCACTGAAGAGGATATGACGTATATAAATCCCACTGAAGAGGATATGACGTATATAAATCCCACTGAAGAGGATATGACGTATATAAATCCCACTGAAGAGGATATGACGTATATAAATCCCACTGAAGAGGATATGACGTATATAAATCCCACTGAAGAGGATATGACGTATATAAATCCCACTGAAGAGGATATGACGTATATAAATCCCACTGAAGAGGATATGACGTATATAAATCCCACTGAAGAGGATATGACGTATATAAATCCCACTGAAGAGGATATGCTTAATGGAAGTTGATTGGGTGGAGGGTTAGCCATTGGTACACCCTGTATACATACCCGATCAATAACTAGAAAGCATATCGAATTCGGATTATACTTTGAATCATTCGTGTTAGTTGCTTGGCTTAGTGTATAATAGGGAACCGATATGCTTAATGGAAGTTGATTGGGTGGAGGGTTAGTCGTTGGTACACCCTGTATACATACCTGGTCAATAACTAGAAAGCATATCGAATTCGGATTATACTTTGAATCATTCGTGTTAGTTGCTTGGCTTAGTGTATAATAGGGAACCGATATGCTTAATGGAAGTTGATTGGGTGGAGGGTTAGTCGTTGGTACACCCTGTATACATACCTGGTCAATAACTAGAGAGCATATCGAATCCAGATTATACTTAACCCATTTGTGTTAATTGTTTGATTTTATGATGTATTGAGCATGATTACTTGAGTTAATGATAGACAATTGTAATGAATTTGACATGATGATATGCTAAGTAACAATCCGGTAGGATTCTAGCACTCTTGCCTTAGCTTAATGATATGAAATGAGTATGTTATGTCGGTATGAGAGCATTAACTACTTGTGTGATTAATATGTGAGCATGGTGAGGCTAACTTTCGGGTCAACGCGTTACTTACCTTGTAGAAAATGGTGGGACCAAGAAGGAATGCGACTAGCCATAGCGATGAGCCGGATTTAGCAACCGTGATTGCCCAAGTAGTGGCAAACGCCATACCTACTATTGTAGCCCAAGTCACGGCAAGTCTCCAAAGAAGCAATGAAACACGTGAGGCTAGAGTAAGTATGGGCAACGAGGAGATGTTAAGTAGAGCCTCATCGAAAAGGAAAGAAGTTGGAGAATCTAGTGAGGCAAGGAAGGAGGGTAGGTTTGACCCCAACGGTCATAATAAAGGTAGAGGCAGAGCGACGGTGAAGCCGGCAAGGAAAACTTACTTGGGACCTCACCCCTTATGTGGCAGGTGTAATCTTCACCACCCTCCCACTAACCAATGTGGGATTTGCTTTAATTGTAATCGGCACGGGCACGTAGCTAGGAATTGTAGAGCACCGAAAGCGGCACCATTGAATGTAACACCTCTTCAAATCATTTATCCCCAAGCCAACCACCCTCGGAGCCAACAGGGTGTTTGTTTTGTGTGTGGTAGCCCCGACCACTATAGAAATGCTTGTCCAGGATGGATCGAAGCACAAGCCCAAGTAGCGACTTCTCATAATCAACTTCAAGTTGCCATTCCTACCCAAGACCATGACGAACCAAGCCGTCAGGTGCAACCTCGAGGACAAACCTTGGCTGGAGATGCTAATGAAGCCCGCAATGACCCGGAAGCGGCGATAGGTACCTTCCTTTCTCTTCGACCACTACAACTTAATGTCATTCGATTTTAGAACCGGTTATAGTCTTACTTTCTCTTACTAGACTTCCTTCATTAACAAACATCCGTAGGCTTAGATCTGGATCACGATCCTTTAAGTGGTTTGTGATGTGCTAGATAGGTCTAGTTGAATTATCTGGTAATGATAGTTGATTTTAAATGATGTTAAGCTCTTCATTAGCCCTATGCTCCTGGAAATTTGGAACTTTAAATTTTTTTTGCAAGTATGGATTTGATGACGGTGATAGATACGGTTAGTGGTAGTGGTAAAGAGTTAACTAAAAACGTCTTTGTGTAACGGTAAGGTTCTTAGGGTCCCATGTACATCTTCCAACTCAAAGGTCCTTAGAGCTACCGTCTCAAGAATCTGAAAACTAACGTCGTCTCTGCTAATCTTGAGTCTCCCGAGGCTTTTCCGGGTGACTTACCGGGCTTGTCCCATCTCAATAACTGAAATTTCGTATATGCCTAACTTCCTAACATCGCGCGCGTAGTCAAAACCCTTATAGACTTCTGAGATATGAATAAGTGTGTAGTGAAAGATCGGGAGAAAGATTTGAAGGAAAACAAATTGTAATGGACTTCGCCATGAAGTCGCCAACGACAAGAAGTGGTCACGATACGACGAAACCGGTAAAACCTGACAACTTGGCACATTAGTATGTAGAAGAAATGGTGTAGGTGCACAGAGATCCGATTCCTATCATTTCAGATAAAGAAAGTCGCTTGACTTTAATTCAGGGAGCCATCCAATGAGCAATGGGTACTCAACCCGACTTGAGACTTGATCACATGTGAAGAGCATGTGCTTATGACCATGGCGGAAATCTTGTGCAATAACGGGAGTTACTTGAGTATTCGAATATCACCAACCGAAGCACTGGGTAGTAGAGGTGTTGCCCTCCACTGGATGAGCCAAGAATATAAGAAAGCCAATGTAGCGGATCGGGAATAGTAATTGGAATGACAAGAACAATTTCTCAAGCTAAGAGAATGGCCCAACTAGCTCGCATGCTACGAAGGAAGTGGGTCGATGTGTGGTGGAGACCGTTAGAGTTGAGGCCTAAGTACCCACATTTGTTTAACGATTAGTGATTTGTTGAATTTTGGGACGAAATTCTTTTGACGGGGGAATAATGTAACATCCGTGAGTTTTGCCCGTTTGACTTTACGTGCAATTTGACTAACAATTTAAGTTAATGAAATATTTGGTTCGTTTCGTGATTAAATGACAATGTGGTATGTTCGTTGGGTCGATAATATGTTTTAATCGGTGTTTAAATGCCTAACGATGTGTATTTTGGCTTAGGAAGAGAAACGGGTTGACCCGTGGGTTATCCACGACCCACCAGCCCTCTTGACCCATTTCCCTTCCCCTTATCTCTTCTTCTCTCCACACATTTCATTCTCTTCTCTTTTCTCTCCAAGTAAAAAGCAAGACCATCCATCTTTAGTTCTTCATTTCTCTAGCATCATTTGGCGTTTTGGAACTAGTTTAACTCGAGAATCATCATCGTCTCCATCTCTTTGTCACCATATCGAAGAATCAAAAGTCATAGTGCAAGGTTTTACCCATTTTGACCCAATTCGGGTTGTAGCTCGAGAAGGAAGTTTTGGTAAGTCTAATTCATCCCATTTACTTCTATTTATGTTAGTTTACTCGTTTCTAGTCATATCGTACATTTACAAGTTCTAAATCGCCTTAAAATGAGTTTTGGGTTAATTAGGGTTTAATTAGGGTTTGTTCGATTTGGAAGATTTGATGATGTTATGGATGGAAATATGGGTTTGGGCAAGTGTATTTAGGTGTTTGAAGGTCAAATGTAACATCAAAATGAGTCCTTTAATCTTGCAATGCGATTTAGGGTTTTAGGTTCTTGTTTTTCTGCATAAAATGCTCCTGGTCGTATTGTTGCCCAGTAAGGGGCGTAACCTATGGCCCTATGGGGCGTAAGTTACGCCAGTTATATTTTCTTTGGGCGTACCTTACGCCAAATGTGGGCATACCTTACGGTGCTCTCCATTTTCATTACGCCAAATTGCTTCTGTTTACGCCCCCTTGCACTTGAACTTTGTATGGGCGTAAGTTACGGCCCATAGGGGCGTAGCTTACGCCAGTTGTAATTTTCTGATTTTCTTGTTTGACCTAGTTGACTTCCAGAACCCTAATATCGTATCGGGCTTCGATCTAAATCACTTCTTAACTTATTTAACAATGATTAAGGGTCTTAGAAGTCACTTAACGTCGAGAACCACCTTGGAAACCTAATTAGGGTTTTGTCGAGAAATTGATAAGTTATGTATACGTGCTTATGTATGTTGATGTGAATGTACATGATCGATATTTAGGTTTTGGACGCAAAGCGAACATCGAGCGACTGTAACTCAACTTTGTATCAAACTTAACTTCTTTGCCGATCAGGTGAGTTTCGTAGCTCCCTACTCAATAGAGATTCGGGCTGAAAAGTGTACATATACGTGTTGTTTGTTTGGTTGGTTGACTTGATTGCCTGTCTAATTAATTTCTGATTGATTGTAGTTTGGTAGACAGTTTTGATTGATCGTGTGATGGTTTACTAAGGTGTTTGTGATATTGTAACTCTTTAGGATAGAAGTACATACATGGAGGTCGGCTTTACTTTCAAAGGGTTTTAGGTGTGGTGGGAAGGCTGCGGGTGACCCTATACATAAGCATCTAGAACTTGATGAAAGTAAAATCCGTGAGTTTTGCCCGTTTGACTTTACGTGCAATTTGACTAACAATTTAAGTTAATGAAATATTTGGTTCGTTTCGTGATTAAATGACAATGTGGTATGTTCGTTGGGTCGATAATATGTTTTAATCGGTGTTTAAATGCCTAACGATATGTATTTTGGCTTAGGAAGAGAAACGGGTCGACCCGTGGGTTATCCACGACCCACCAGCCCTCTTGACCCATTTCCCTTCCCCTTATCTCTTCTTCTCTCCACACATTTCATTCTCTTCTCTTTTCTCTCCAAGTAAAAAGCAAGACCATCCATCTTTAGTTCTTCATTTCTCTAGCATCATTTGGCGTTTTGGAACTAGTTTAACTCGAGAATCATCATCGTCTCCATCTCTTTGTCACCATATCGAAGAATCAAAAGTCATAGTGCAAGGTTTTACCCATTTTGACCCAATTCGGGTTGTAGCTCGAGAAGGAAGTTTTGGTAAGTCTAATTCATCCCATTTACTTCTATTTATGTTAGTTTACTCGTTTCTAGTCATATCGTACATTTACAAGTTCTAAATCGCCTTAAAATGAGTTTTGGGTTAATTAGGGTTTAATTAGGGTTTGTTCGATTTGGAAGATTTGATGATGTTATGGATGGAAATATGGGTTTGGGCAAGTGTATTTAGGTGTTTGAAGGTCAAATGTAACATCAAAATGAGTCCTTTAATCTTGCAATGCGATTTAGGGTTTTGTCGAGAAATTGATAAGTTATGTATACGTGCTTATGTATGTTGATGTGAATGTACATGATCGATATTTAGGTTTTGGACGCAAAGCGAACATCGAGCGACTGTAACTCAACTTTGTATCAAACTTAACTTCTTTGCCGATCAGGTGAGTTTCGTAGCTCCCTACTCAATAGAGATTCGGGCTGAAAAGTGTACATATACGTGTTGTTTAGAGTAAATGATGGACTTTGGGATTACGTTTGAGATAGACATGAATGCCTTGATGTACTTGACTTATACGGTACACACTCAGGCATACTTTTATTGCTGCGTTGATGACATTATTGACACACATTTGATATACGTTGTGGTCTTACATACGTATGATACATGATTTGATATTGTGATTAGGATAGTTGTACATACATGGAAGACGATGATACCTTTAATGAGTTGTAGATGTGGTGGGAAGGCTGCGGACGACCCTATACATAAGCATCTAGAACTTGATGAAAGTAAAATCCTCCGAAGTATATGTACGCGTTGTTTAGAGTAAATGATGGACTTTGGGATTACGTTTGAGATAGACATGAATGCCTTGATGTACTTGACTTATACGGTACACACTCAGGCATACTTTTATTGCTGCGTTGATGACATTATTGACACACATTTGATATACGTTGTGGTCTTACATACGTATGATACATGATTTGATATTGTGATTAGGATAGTTGTACATACATGGAAGACGATGATACCTTTAATGAGTTGTAGATGTGGTGGGAAGGCTGCGGACGACCCTATACATAAGCATCTAGAACTTGATGAAAGTAAAATCCTCCGAAGTATATGTACGCGTTGTTTAGAGTAAATGATGGACTTTGGGATTACGTTTGAGATAGACATGAATGCCTTGATGTACTTGACTTATACGGTACACACTCAGGCATACTTTTATTGCTGCGTTGATGACATTATTGACACACATTTGATATACGTTGTGGTCTTACATACGTATGATACATGATTTGATATTGTGATTAGGATAGTTGTACATACATGGAAGACGATGATACCTTTAATGAGTTGTAGATGTGGTGGGAAGGCTGCGGACGACCCTATACATAAGCATCTAGAACTTGATGAAAGTAAAATCCTCCGAAGTATATGTACGCGTTGTTTAGAGTAAATGATGGACTTTGGGATTACGTTTGAGATAGACATGAATGCCTTGATGTACTTGACTTATACGGTACACACTCAGGCATACTTTTATTGCTGCGTTGATGACATTATTGACACACATTTGATATACGTTGTGGTCTTACATACGTATGATACATGATTTGATATTGTGATTAGGATAGTTGTACATACATGGAAGACGATGATACCTTTAATGAGTTGTAGATGTGGTGGGAAGGCTGCGGGTGACCCTATACACAAGCATCAATCAACCGACACATCTTGGATTCTTTGAATACCTGAAAAGTGTACTAAACAAGGTCAACACTAGGTTGGTGAGTTCGTAGGAGCGAATGACAAGGATCTAATGTCAAGGCCATTCACAATATGAACAGGTAAAATGAAAAAGGAACACACTTACAGTAAGTCCTCGAAAGGCACAAGTACTCAAGTTAGGTTGGTTCATGGCACAACCTAATCACACATGTATCCCTTAACGAACTATACAATAGCTAGAAATACGTATAAGGAGTAAGGACAAATGATGTCGATAACAATAAGTGTCAAACAAGTAATAATGTATAGTCATCACGCACCTCATTGATCTCAAATGCATGTCATGTACTTCATTGTACTCAATTGCACGTTATGTACTTCATTGTACTCAATTGCACGTTATGTACTTCATTGTACTCAATTGCACGTTATGTACTTCATTGTACTCAATTGCACGTTGTTGCACTACTTTGTACTCAATTGCACTTGCACCACATTGTACTCAATAAACGACAACACCATGTGTATATACTTCGTACGATACTACTTTTGAAAGGCCTTTGATGCTTATATATAGGGTCATCCGCAGCCTTCCCACCACATCTCCAACCTTTTAAAGGCATTACCGTCCTCCATATATACACAACTAACCTATAACTACCCAACATACATATAAAATAACCATACAACAATCACATCAAATACATATCTACAAACCGACACACAACATGTAATCCCATAAATCAATCAATGCCCGTCAATGACCCTCACACATGTACTCACAAAATGAACTACTCAAGGTAGTTAAAATGCTCATAGTAAGCAAGAACAAGAAATAATAACATCAACCAAGAAAGTCGAGCATATGCACTAATAAACCATGTCCTAATCAGAGCAAACATGTAAATCACTAATGTCATCAATCAAGAAGTCAAGCGTATGCACAATTGAACTATGTCATGAACCAAGGCAACATACAATTGCACAATCAACACGTAAGCACACAAAAGTTGTACACTTTTCAGCCCGAATCTCCATTTAGTAGGGAGCTACGAAACTCACCTTGATTTCCAAGCAAAGCTACAAGTTAATATCAAGCCACAAACGTCCAACAACCATCACGTGCCCACAACCTATCAACATATGCATGTACGTATCAATATATATACAATTATGTCCTCATTTGACTTCTATGAACATGTGAATTGAACCCAGGACTTCAACACGTATTATGACTCGAGTAAGCTGCCTTAAAGAACAAAAAGGAACCCATTTGCATGCCCAATTAGACCCAAGGAGACTTGAACTCAAGCTAGAAATCAAAACAAGGAAACTGGACATCAGAGGGTGGCGTAAGCTACGGTCTAACCAGCCGTAGGTTACGCTGGTCAGAATTGTACTAGCGTAAGGTACGGTCTGATTGGGCGTAAGGTACGGTGGGCAGACTTCAACTGGCGTAAGTTACGGCTAGTAAGGGGCGTAGGTTACGGCTATCCAGAAAAGTCCATTTTGGCGTAAGGTTCTCATGTTTTGGCGTAAACAGAAGGAAATTTGGAATTTGAAGATAGGGAGGGGCGTAAGTTACGGCCCATTTGGGCGTAACCTACGCTGGTTACTGAACCTGCACACCAGCAGGTGTTCTTGGCACAAACACGACCCAAAACCCTAATTTCTTGATAGTTAGACCATGAAATCGATTTGCACAGCTCCAAGACCCATTTTTAAACATAGTTAACCATAGTTAGACATAACTAAACATGTTTCAACATTCAAATCCAACCCTTTAACACATTTACATGTTTAATTCCTTCTTGACCCATTTGTACTCAAATTGACCCAAAATCTAGTTTTTGGCATGAAAATCATTTTGAGAAGTTCTTGGACTCATTTTTAAACACAAGTAACTCATTTGAACATAACCCACTCCATAAATCCTTCCATGATATCACCTTTGACCCATAAACCTATTTGACCTAATTTGAAGACTTTGAAACCCTAAATTCGGATTTTTGGAGCTAGAAGGACCAAGAGTGCTTAGATTTATTGGATATACATGTTAACAACTTGAAAGGATGAATTTGAGCTAGAAAACACTTACCAAAACTTCCACAAATAGTCGAATCCGAATTTAAGCTAGTTGAAGACTTTTCTTGCACTTTGAACTTTGAATTCTTGATTTGTTGTAAGATTGATGATGAAGGTGATGAATTTAACCCAAAATCTAACTTGGAACAACCCCTTTGATGCATTACATTTAGAGATGGAGAGAAAGAGAGTGTGTATCAACTAGAGAAAGGGAAGGGAGAAAAAGATAAGGTGGGGAGGGTTGGGTTGTCTTGGATGGGTATAACCCATGGATAGGATCCACATTCGTTTTACTAGTTAACTTAATTGTCATCCAAATGTAAAGAATCGACTAGCACTAACCAATGATCTCGACTTGCCCATAAGTCCCAAATTGCACGACAATTGATCTATATGTATACATTGCACTTAATGAACTCCAACTTGCACTTGAACTATATTGGTCAACTCGATAACTAGTTAAATTGTACATATGGTCAAGGGGTCAAGAATCACGGTTGTTACATCATTCCCCCGTTATGGGAATTTCGTCCCGAAATTCGATAGAACCCTAATCACTAAACAAATGCGGTTATTTAGACCCCATTTGGTCTTCCCGCTCCCAAGTGACTTCGGCTCCACGTTTAGTTTGCCCTCGGACCATTATCTATCGTATAGCGTTTGTCCTTCCGTTTCTTCCCCTCACGCTCTAATATCTCTACCGGCTTTGCAACAAAATTGAGCTTCTTGTCCACTTGAATCTCGATCATAGGCACATGTAATGTAGGGTCCATCAAGCACTTCCCTAAGTTACAAATATGGAACGCGTCATGCACACCGTTAGGTTTCTCGAGGTAGCCTCAATTGGTAGGCCACTTGCCCACTCGTTCAATGATCTCAAAGGTTCAATGTACCTTGGTCTAAGTTTTGCCTCTCTTTACAAAACGAACGACACCTTCCTACGGGAGACTTTCACAAGCACATAACCATCCACATTGAACTCTAATGGTCTACGCCTCGCATAGGCGTATTTCCCTTGTCTCTCACGGCCAATTGTAATCTCTCCTTAATATGGGAAATCACTTTTGTCGTCTCAACTACTATTCCCAGCCCAAATCAATTGCGCAAGCCCTCAACATGCCTTCAAGCACTTGGATGGTTCTCCCGGTTTGTCCACCCGTTGAGGATGAAACGCCGTACTCATGTCAAGTTGAGTACTCATTGCTCGTTGAAAGGCCTTCCAAAAATTGAGTCATACTGGATATCTCTATCGGAGATGATAGAAACCGGAACTTCATGCTTAGACACCACTCCCTTAATGTACAAACGCGCTATGGTGTCAAACTTGTCGGTCCCACCAATGGCTCAAAAGGGAGCCGACCTTGCCAACCGATCCACGATCACCCATATAGTATCACGATCACTTCTTGTCTTTGGTAACTTCGTGTTGAAGTTCATTGCAACCCGTTCCCATTTCCATTCCGGTGTCACCGGTTGCGCCAACAAACCGGGTGGCTTCTTATGATCGGTTTCCTTTTGTAAGTAAGTAAGGCATTCACTCGCATATTTAGCCACGTCACGTTTCATGCCGGCCACCCCTAGAAATTTCCCAAATCAAAGTATATCTTATCCGATCCCGGATGGACCGAATAAGCCGATTTATGGGCTTCATTCATGAGAGATGTCCTCAAATGTCGAAAATGGGAACCCAAGCCTTCCAACTAAGTATAGCCCATTGTCTTCTTTCCTATCGAATTGTTGCTCTATGTCATCTAACCTTTCATTACCACAATTCTCCGGTAAGGTAGCTTGTACGCGCGCTCCTATGATCCGATCACGAATACCTTGCTCCACCGTGAGACCCATGGCTCTTGTCCTTCTCGGCTTGACCCTTTCCTTTCTACTCGATGCATCGGCTACGACCTTTAGCTTTGCCCGGATAGTAGCGAATATCGCAATCATAATCACTGAAAGTTAAAGCCATCCTCTTTGTCTCATATTCAACTCACTTGATCGAAAATAAGTTAAAGTCTTCTATGATCGATGTGAATTTCACATTTGGTGTCTTAAAGATCATGTCTCCAACACCTTCAATTCTTGACCGCTTCAATCTTGCTAGGATCTACATGGATTTCATCTTCGCTCACCACATGACCGAGGAAATGAACTTCCTCTAACCAACTCGCATTTAGAGGGTTCCACATACAACCTCTCCTTTCTACACAATTCTAGCACTTCGCGTAAATATTCGGCAAGATCTTTCATCATCCTCGAGTAAACAAGTATATCATTACTAAGGGCAATGACAAACAATTCTAAGTTGGGCCGTCACACACCGCTTCACTAAGCCCATGAACACCGTCGGTGCATTAGTCAACCCAAACGACACAACGGTGTATCCTAAATGTACATACCTTATAGGAAACGTCGTCTTTGAGATGTCATCTTTATGGACGCGCAGTTGACTCTAACCCGAACGATGGTAAATCTTGGAGGAGGGATTAACACCTTCTAGTTGATCAATGAGTTTCTTATTTATCGAAGATGGATACTGGTTCTTCATCGTGAGCTGGCCCAATACTCGGTGATCAATACACATCATTCCCCCGTTAAGGCGAGTCTATAAGGAGCTTTGGCTATGGATGCGACGTTAGGAGTTAGTTCGATACAAAATCAAGTTGTCGAGACGGGGTAACCAGGTAATTAGTCCAGAAGCACATAGGGAAGGTCATGAACAGTATGAATGGTTTTCGACTCAACTATCGTGGCGGTAGCACTAAATACTTTTGAACTAAGAGGATCTGATGTTTCACCTTGAACTCTTAAGACCTTACTGTTAGACAATTGTATCTTGACCACTCTACTACCACAATCCATAACCGCATTAATCGTCAACCGCCAATCTAAACCCGTAATGACGCCAAAACTTCCCATGTCGAGTGGTGTAGAATCGATGAATAATTCGAAGTCGTTTAAAGTCAAGATACAATCACGAAGTACTTGACTAAGTCCAATTAGAGAACCATTGACCGTTTCAATATCAAGCACGTAGTTTAAGGCACGAGGATGAATATCTATCGAAGGAACGAGGCTATACTCGGCTCTGGAATCAAATAACACCATGGCGTAAATATCGTTGAGAATAAATGTACCCGTCTCCACATTAGGATCGTTGCAAACTTCAGTAGTACCCGCCGCCAAAATTCACCTAACCCCCTTTTCTCTGGTTTGTCATTTTGTACAACACCCCGCTTCTCACCATAATTGCTTGGCGACACCTACCGGTACGGTTAATTGTATCCACCATAGTAATGAATCTTAACGTTTATGACCCGAAGGTTAGTCTCAAAGTTCTTACATGTTAGTCACACAAGTAGTCAATGCTCTCATACCGACATGTCACACATAAATGATATCTTTACACTAAGGCAAAAGTACTAATGTTCTAGGGGAATCGTTATGTATCATGCCATCATATCAAGTTCACATTAATTGTTCATCATCAAACTACAATAGTAGTTAGTGCATTCATGCCAACACACTACGCATTTTATTATTTATTTTTTATTTTTTTTTTTATTTTTTTTTTTTTCTTTACGCTAAGGCCAATATATAAATGCTCTCAAGTAACTGTCGTATATCATGCTATCGTACCAACATATCATACTTGTCTCATATCACTACACTAAGGACAATATGTCAAAGTTCTTAAGTAATCATTATCTATCATGTTCTCATGTCTAGTTCACAACATTTGTCTACCAACATAGTCAAGTACTCATATTCGACACATCACCTCATAAGCATCTAAAACAAGTGGTCCAAAGTATAATCCGAATCCGATATGCTCCCTAGTTATTGATCGGGTATGTATACAGGGTGTACCAGCGGCTAACCCTCCACCCAATCAACTCCCATTAAACATATCGGTTCCTTATTATACTCCAAGCCAAGCGCGTGCAATCCGTGATGTCATTAACTTGTTATAACACCGAGTAACCATAAAATAGTTGATCGGGCTCTTTTAGGGTTGCTACAATGTTACATCAAGTTAACACCATAACTTCATTTTGCCCTAAGTCATCAATTAGCACCAATCCATATCAACAATCCAACAATATGCACATGACCTCATTGACTTCGAATAACCACATTGACCTCATGCACTTGACCATCACACAACAACACATTGTCCGCATCAACCCAGTTGTACTCACGTTATTACATTCATCACATTGTACTTGTCCCACATAACACATTGTTCACATGGTACTCGTCACAAAACAACACGTTGATCACATAGCACTATCTCAAACCAACACATTGTCCAATTGTATTCATATCATTATGTATAATGATCCTGCCTACGAACTCTTAGTGTACACTTACAAGGTTCATACAATTCACATTGCATTCAAAATTCCTAACCATGCATGCTATATGAAGAGTTTTTACTTAAGTCGTAGTCTAGGTCAAACCGCCTAATTCTCTACGACCACGCATGGGCCACCATTCTGTAACACCCCGAGCTAGGCTCGAAATACTACCGAAAAGATATAGCGTATGCATGGGATTATCGTAGAACATGATCTATATGAAACAAGGGGATTCGGTGAATCCAGCATCTACAAACAAGTACATAAAGCATAATGCAAAAATAAGGGCAAATGAATCCTGGATCCACGTAAGTCCAAACCCAAGCTCTAGCACAAGCATCAATCAACCGACACATCTTGGATTCTTTGAATACCTAAAAAGTGTACTAAACAAGGTCAACACTAGGTTGGTGAGTTCGTAGGAGCGAATGACAAGGATCTAATGTCAAGGCCATTCACAATATGAACAGGTAAAATGAACAAGGAATACACTTACAGTAAGTCCTCGAAAGGCACAAGTACTCAAGTTAGGTTGGTTCATGGCACAACCTAATCACACATGTATCCCTTAACGAACTATACAATAGCTAGAAATACGTATAAGGAGTAAGGACAAATGATGTCGATAACAATAAGTGTCAAACAAGTAATAATGTATAGTCATCACGCACCTCATTGATCTCAAATGCATGTCATGTACTTCATTGTACTCAATTGCACGTTATGTACTTCATTGTACTCAATTGCACGTTATGTACTTCATGTACTCAATTGCACGTTATGTACTTCATTGTACTCAATTGCACGTTATGTACTTCATTGTACTCAATTGCACGTTATTGCACTACTTTGTACTCAATTGCACTTGCACCACATTGTACTCAATTGCACGTTATGTACTTCATTGTACTCAATTGCACGTTATGTACTTCATTGTACTCAATTGCACGTTATGTACTTCATTGTACTCAATTGCACGTTATGTACTTCATTGTACTCAATTGCACGTTATGTACTTCATTGTACTCAATTGCACGTTATGTACTTCATTGTACTCAATTGCACGTTATGTACTTCATTGTACTCAATTGCACGTTATGTACTTCATTGTACTCAATTGCACGTTATGTACTTCATTGTACTCAATTGCACGTTATGTACTTCATTGTACTCAATTGCACGTTATGTACTTCATTGTACTCAATTGCACGTTATGTACTTCATTGTACTCAATTGCACGTTATGTACTTCATTGTACTCAATTGCACGTTATGTACTTCATTGTACTCAATTGCACGTTATGTACTTCATTGTACTCAATTGCACGTTATGTACTTCATTGTACTCAATTGCACGTTATGTACTTCATTGTACTCAATTGCACGTTATGTACTTCATTGTACTCAATTGCACGTTATGTACTTCATTGTACTCAATTGCACGTTATGTACTTCATTGTACTCAATTGCACGTTATGTACTTCATTGTACTCAATTGCACGTTATGTACTTCATTGTACTCAATTGCACGTTATGTACTTCATTGTACTCAATTGCACGTTATGTACTTCATTGTACTCAATTGCACGTTATTGCACTACTTTGTACTCAATTGCACTTGCACCACATTGTACTCAATTGCACGTTATGTACTTCATTGTACTCAATTGCACGTTATGTACTTCATTGTACTCAATTGCACGTTATGTACTTCATTGTACTCAATTGCACGTTATGTACTTCATTGTACTCAATTGCACGTTATGTACTTCATTGTACTCAATTGCACGTTATGTACTTCATTGTACTCAATTGCACTTGCACCACATTGTACTCAATTGCACGTTATGTACTTCATTGTACTCAATTGCACGTTATGTACTTCATTGTACTCAATTGCACGTTATGTACTTCATGTACTCAATTGCACGTTATGTACTTCATGTACTCAATTGCACGTTATGTACTTCATTGTACTCAATTGCACGTTATGTACTTCATGTACTCAATTGCACGTTATGTACTTCATTGTACTCAATTGCACGTTATGTACTTCATTGTACTCAATTGCACGTTATGTACTTCATTGTACTCAATTGCACGTTATGTACTTCATTGTACTCAATTGCACGTTATGTACTTCATTGTACTCAATTGCACGTTATGTACTTCATTGTACTCAATTGCACGTTATGTACTTCATTGTACTCAATTGCACGTTATGTACTTCATGTACTCAATTGCACGTTATGTACTTCATTGTACTCAATTGCACGTTATGTACTTCATTGTACTCAATTGCACGTTATTGCACTACTTTGTACTCAATTGCACTTGCACCACATTGTACTCAATTGCACGTTATGTACTTCATTGTACTCAATTGCACGTTATGTACTTCATGTACTCAATTGCACGTTATGTACTTCATTGTACTCAATTGCACGTTATGTACTTCATTGTACTCAATTGCACGTTATGTACTTCATTGTACTCAATTGCACGTTATGTACTTCATTGTACTCAATTGCACGTTATTGCACTACTTTGTACTCAATTGCACTTGCACCACATTGTACTCAATTGCACGTTATGTACTTCATTGTACTCAATTGCACGTTATGTACTTCATTGTACTCAATTGCACGTTATGTACTTCATTGTACTCAATTGCACGTTATGTACTTCATTGTACTCAATTGCACGTTATGTACTTCATTGTACTCAATTGCACGTTATGTACTTCATTGTACTCAATTGCACGTTATGTACTTCATTGTACTCAATTGCACGTTATGTACTTCATTGTACTCAATTGCACGTTATGTACTTCATTGTACTCAATTGCACGTTATGTACTTCATTGTACTCAATTGCACGTTATGTACTTCATTGTACTCAATTGCACGTTATGTACTTCATTGTACTCAATTGCACGTTATGTACTTCATTGTACTCAATTGCACGTTATGTACTTCATTGTACTCAATTGCACGTTATGTACTTCATTGTACTCAATTGCACGTTATGTACTTCATTGTACTCAATTGCACGTTATGTACTTCATTGTACTCAATTGCACGTTATGTACTTCATTGTACTCAATTGCACGTTATGTACTTCATTGTACTCAATTGCACGTTATGTACTTCATTGTACTCAATTGCACGTTATGTACTTCATTGTACTCAATTGCACGTTATGTACTTCATTGTACTCAATTGCACGTTATGTACTTCATTGTACTCAATTGCACGTTATTGCACTACTTTGTACTCAATTGCACTTGCACCACATTGTACTCAATTGCACGTTATGTACTTCATTGTACTCAATTGCACGTTATGTACTTCATTGTACTCAATTGCACGTTATGTACTTCATTGTACTCAATTGCACGTTATGTACTTCATTGTACTCAATTGCACGTTATGTACTTCATTGTACTCAATTGCACGTTATGTACTTCATTGTACTCAATTGCACGTTATGTACTTCATTGTACTCAATTGCACGTTATGTACTTCATTGTACTCAATTGCACGTTATGTACTTCATTGTACTCAATTGCACGTTATGTACTTCATTGTACTCAATTGCACGTTATGTACTTCATTGTACTCAATTGACTTCTATGAACATGTGAATTGAACCCAGGACTTCAACACGTATTATGACTCGAGTAAGCTGCCTTAAAGAACAAAAAGGAACCCATTTGCATGCCCAATTAGACCCAAGGAGACTTGAACTCAAGCTAGAAATCAAAACAAGGAAACTGGACATCAGAGGGTGGCGTAAGCTACGGTCTAACCAGCCATAGGTTACGCTGGTCAGAATTGCACTAGCGTAAGGTACGGTCTGATTGGGCGTAAGGTACGGTGGGCAGACTTCAACTGGCGTAAGTTACGGCTAGTAAGGGGCGTAGGTTACGGCTATCCAGAAAAGTCCATTTTGGCGTAAGGTTCTCATGTTTTGGCATAAACAGAAGGAAATTTGGAATTTGAAGATAGGGAGGGGCGTAAGTTACGGCCCATTTGGGCGTAACCTACGCTGGTTACTGAACCTGCACACCAGCAGGTGTTCTTGGCACAAACACGACCCAAAACCCTAATTTCTTGATAGTTAGACCATGAAATCGATTTGCACAGCTCCAAGACCCATTTTTAAACATAGTTAACCATAGTTAGACATAACTAAACATGTTTCAACATTCAAATCCAACCCTTTAACACATTTACATGTTTAATTCCTTCTTGACCCATTTGTACTCAAGTTGACCCAAAATCTAGTTTTTGGCATGAAAATCATTTTGAGAAGTTCTTGGACTCATTTTTAAACACAAGTAACTCATTTGAACATAACCCACTCCATAAATCCTTCCATGATATCACCTTTGACCCATAAACCTATTTGACCTAATTTGAAGACTTTGAAACCCTAAATTCGGATTTTTGGAGCTAGAAGGACCAAGAGTGCTTAGATTTATTGGATATACATGTTAACAACTTGAAAGGATGAATTTGAGCTAGAAAACACTTACCAAAACTTCCACAAATAGTCGAATCCGAATTTAAGCTAGTTGAAGACTTTTCTTGCACTTTGAACTTTGAATTCTTGATTTGTTGTAAGATTGATGATGAAGGTGATGAATTTAACCCAAAATCTAACTTGGAACAACCCCTTTGATGCATTACATTTAGAGATGGAGAGAAAGAGAGTGTGTATCAACTAGAGAAAGGGAAGGGAGAAAAAGATAAGGTGGGGAGGGTTGGGTTGTCTTGGATGGGTATAACCCATGGATAGGATCCACATTCGTTTTACTAGTTAACTTAATTGTCATCCAAATGTAAAGAATCGACTAGCACTAACCAATGATCTCGACTTGCCCATAAGTCCCAAATTGCACGACAATTGATCTATATGTATACATTGCACTTAATGAACTCCAACTTGCACTTGAACTATATTGGTCAACTCGATAACTAGTTAAATTGTACATATGGTCAAGGGGTCAAGAATCACGGTTGTTACAGTAGTGTATAAATCCCACTGAAGAGGATATGACGTATATAAATCCCACTGAAGAGGATATGACATATGTAGTGTATAAATCCCACTGAAGAGGATATGACGTGTATAAATCCCACTGAAGAGGATATGACGTATATAAATCCCACTGAAGAGGATATGACGTGTATAAATCCCACTGAAGAGGATATGACGTATATAAATCCCACTGAAGAGGATATGACATATGTAGTGTATAAATCCCACTGAAGAGGATATGACGTGTATAAATCCCACTGAAGAGGATATGACGTATATAAATCCCACTGAAGAGGATATGACGTATATAAATCCCACTGAAGAGGATATGACGTGTATAAATCCCACTGAAGAGGATATGACGTGTATAAATCCCACTGAAGAGGATATGACGTGTATAAATCCCACTGAAGAGGATATGACGTGTATAAATCCCACTGAAGAGGATATGACGTGTATAAATCCCACTGAAGAGGATATGACGTGTATAAATCCCACTGAAGAGGATATGACGTGTATAAATCCCACTGAAGAGGATATGACGTGTATAAATCCCACTGAAGAGGATATGACGTATATAAATCCCACTGAAGAGGATATGACATATGTAGTGTATAAATCCCACTGAAGAGGATATGACGTGTATAAATCCCACTGAAGAGGATATGACGTATATAAATCCCACTGAAGAGGATATGACGTGTATAAATCCCACTGAAGAGGATATGACGTGTATAAATCCCACTGAAGAGGATATGACGTGTATAAATCCCACTGAAGAGGATATGACGTGTATAAATCCCACTGAAGAGGATATGACGTGTATAAATCCCACTGAAGAGGATATGACGTGTATAAATCCCACTGAAGAGGATATGACGTGTATAAATCCCACTGAAGAGGATATGACGTGTATAAATCCCACTGAAGAGGATATGACGTGTATAAATCCCACTGAAGAGGATATGACGTGTATAAATCCCACTGAAGAGGATATGACGTGTATAAATCCCACTGAAGAGGATATGACGTGTATAAATCCCACTGAAGAGGATATGACGTGTATAAATCCCACTGAAGAGGATATGACGTGTATAAATCCCACTGAAGAGGATATGACGTGTATAAATCCCACTGAAGAGGATATGACGTGTATAAATCCCACTGAAGAGGATATGACGTGTATAAATCCCACTGAAGAGGATATGACGTGTATAAATCCCACTGAAGAGGATATGACGTGTATAAATCCCACTGAAGAGGATATGACGTGTATAAATCCCACTGAAGAGGATATGACGTGTATAAATCCCACTGAAGAGGATATGACGTGTATAAATCCCACTGAAGAGGATATGACGTGTATAAATCCCACTGAAGAGGATATGACGTGTATAAATCCCACTGAAGAGGATATGACGTGTATAAATCCCACTGAAGAGGATATGACGTGTATAAATCCCACTGAAGAGGATATGACGTATATAAATCCCACTGAAGAGGATATGACATATGTAGTGTATAAATCCCACTGAAGAGGATATGACGTGTATAAATCCCACTGAAGAGGATATGACATATGTAGTGTATAAATCCCACTGAAGAGGATATGACGTGTATAAATCCCACTGAAGAGGATATGACGTATATAAATCCCACTGAAGAGGATATGACGTATATAAATCCCACTGAAGAGGATATGACGTGTATAAATCCCACTGAAGAGGATATGACGTATATAAATCCCACTGAAGAGGATATGACGTGTATAAATCCCACTGAAGAGGATATGACGTGTATAAATCCCACTGAAGAGGATATGACTTGCTGTTGAACCCGGACTTGGACTTATATGGATCAAGGATCCATTTGCCTTCTTTTGCATTGTACTTAGAACCGTTAGCCACCTTTTGATGTTCCGTTGTAATATTTGATGATGACTTGCTCTGTATGTATTTTTGATACTTGTTTATCTTATTGTATGGTATCACTGAATCCTTTATTTGCATTTAGTTCATGTTCTACATTAATCCCACCTTGTGCTATATGATTTCCATGATATTCTGAGCCTTGGCTTGGGGTGTTACAATCTTGTCCAGTTTCTCCCTTGAAAACCGTTAGCAAACCACATACCGCTATCATATCTGTTATTCATATCAATAGATCCATCTACATATTCCCAAATAATTTGGACATTTGCAGCAACTTTACTTCCAATAATATATACTGTAGTTTCTGGTAAAATGTTTGTTTCTTCATGCAAATCATCAAGGAACATTATCGGAATATACTGTATAAATAAAATAGTCCAAAATTTATTAGTAATAAAAATTAATTAATCTTTAGATTTATTAACCAAAAAATTATCAATTTACCTGTTCGTGAATTGTGTCTTCCATGGCTTCAATAATACATCTGTTATACAACTCTTCACCAAACTCATTTTCAATAATTCAATATACATAATAACTCAAAATAATTTTTATTAAACATTTAAATACAAAATGTGTATTCCTCAATATTTAATTATTTTATGAATTGTAAATCGACATTTGAATGATAGTTTTGACAAAACAAAGAACAAAATATTTGACGAACAAAGAGAAATTTTCTAATATTTGAAAATGAAACTAATTGGTTTCTAAATATACTTAATTATTTTAGGAATTGTAAATCGACATTTGAATGATAGTTTTGACAAAACAAAGAACAAAATATTTGACGAACAAAACTAATGTTATAAAATCACAGTCTCTTGATAAAAGGTTTTTGAAATATACAGGTAAAATCTGTATAAAAAACAGTGTTAATATATATATATATAATATATAATAAAATAAAATTTCATACAGAATTTAAACATTTAATATAAAATTAAATGAAATTAACTTACCAATTCTTTGAGTAGATTCTTATCGTTCACAATATCAACAAGAATTTGTCGCCCAATCTGTTAATAATAATTTTTTTAATTATTTATATTTAATTTCATTTAACATTATTATTGATTAAATTATTAATATTTATATTAAGTAGATAACTTCAATATTAACTATTTAAAAATATTTTTATAATTTAATATATTTCCATAAATAAGAACTTACTTCATTAGACATGGCCTGAAAAATATTTGGAAGTTTTTCAATATGATGATAGAACGACCAGGGGTGTAAGAATAAGGATAAAATAGGACCTTGCTGATAAGCAATAAGATTTAAATAGCTTTATACAGTAACTTATTTTAATAACTTTATAAATAATAAATTTTAAATTTGTCATTATGGAGCTTTTTCTATCAAAAATATATCTTAAATATTTTTTATTTATGAATTACCATAAGTTCAAATATAAAGAGTATATTTAAAGATTTTTGTAATATACCAATTTATGATTTTCATTTTCAATAATTCAATATACATAATAACTCAAAATAATTTTTATTAAACATTTAAATACAAAATGTGTATTCCTCAATATTTAATTATTTTAGGAATTGTAAATCGACATTTACACAATTATAATATTTAAAATGAAACTAATTGGTTCTAAATATACTTAATTATTTTAGGAATTGTAAATCGACATTTGAATGATAGTTTTGACAAAACAAAGAAACAAAATATTTGACGAACAAAGAGAATTTTTATAAATTTTCTAATTTTTGTAATGGTATTTTAGTTGCCGTCTATAGAATGAAAATACGAATGTATTAAGAAGGAGTTTGAATTAAACATATCAGTTTATTGAAAGTTTAACGAAGCGGGTCAGTTTCCTTTTATTAGCAAATATAGAATTCATTTCAAATGATTGATTTATTAACAAAGATTATTTGAAACTAAAAGCATAAGGTATAAACCAAGATAGAAGTAATTTGAAATATTTATTCTTTTTTATTACATTTGATATCAGATACATACAACGTGTATGTAAAAAAATTTCTTAGTACAATCATTAAAATAAAAAATTTCAAGCAGATTAGATACATCAAAGTTAACTTATTTATGGAATCAGTTTAGTAACTAACAAGACTGAATGCAAATGTTATAGATTCAGGTTGAAGAACTATATTTACTCATTGTTACACAAATTCAAACTGAACACATCAAAATTTAATTAAAATCAATTTTATAAATTTAAATATGAAAACATTATATCAAATATATTTATGTGTATCGTTATAACCTTTAATACTTCGACATTTTACAAACTAAATTTATTGTTACAGTCATACAATTATGATAATCAAATTACATTTTATTTGCATTGTCCTTCAGTATCTGTACCAAATTTTTCTTTTTTACAATTACAGCATTCTGATACATGAACTTGTACATCTTTTCCATGAACTCAAGTTTCTTTTCATTCATCTTGTTATTGAACATCAGAATCAAGTGTTCCTTCTTTTCAACAAGCGAGCCATCCATAGGAACCATCAAACTAAAAGCAATGTTAACAAATTAATAAATTAAATTATCTAATAGATTAACATGTAAATAGGAAAAAAAACAAAAAAAATACCTTTTCATTATTTCGTGATAAGCATTTTCAAGCGACAATACTTCATTTCGAATTTCCACCATCTGTTGCAAATGCATATTACAAGAATCTTTTGCATCGTTAATTGCTTTTGTTTCCATAGCAAACATCCTGTTATAAACATCATCAGCCTTAATATAAATGTTCTTATTTTCCACCACAATCTTTGGAGATGGTGGGTTTGGAAGAATCATGGAAGAAGAGTTTGAAAGAATCCATATGCATTTTTTTTGTTTTTTTAAGTATATACGGTTGTAAAATTGGTAGTGTTGTGCAAATTTTAGGTTTTGGTCATCTATATATAACTGCAATGTGCCGTTTAGAATACATTGTGACTTTTCCTATTTTAAACTATTCCAAAACATCATACATTTTATCTTAAATTTATTATTACCAAACCACAACTATATCCAAGAATATACAAGACCAAAATCTACTTTTATTTCAATGATAGTTTAACAAAACAAATAAACAAAATATTTGACAACAAAGAGAATTTAAATAAATTTTAAAATTTTTGCAAAGGTATTTTAGTCGCAGTATATAGAATGTAAATACCGATGTATTAAGATGTGCTTTAATAAAAGTTTAAGGTATGGGTCAGTTTCTTTTATAAACAAGTATAGAAATCATATGAAATGATTTATGGAAACATAGTAAGTTAACTGATTTATGGAATCGGTTTAATATCCAACAAGACTGAATATTATGTTTTAACTTATAATATTATGCAAATATTATACATTCAGCTTAAAGAAGTATATTTACTCATAGTTTCAAGAAATTCAAACTG